>JBAMAX010002782.1:0-424170 GCA_037043745.1 Chymomyza amoena | reverse complement strand
AATATTGCCAGGTCATCAGCGTATGAGGCGATTAGCATTTTGTCCTTCACAACAGCCTGCAGTAACTCCGTAGGAGTGAGGGATGTCAGAAGTGTACAAATTATAAAGAAGCGGCGCAAGTACACTTCCTTGAGGTACTCCAGCTCTCATCATCCTGGCAGTGGAAAGCGTGTTTTTGATGCTGACTTGAAATCTTCTGTCCTCAAGGTAAGATCGTAATATTCCAAAATACGAAGCAGGCAGTAACATCTTAATTTTAGCTAGCAGACCGATCAGCCAAACTCTATCGAATGCCTGTTTGACGTCGAAAAATATCCCATAACAGTATTCATTGTCGTCGAAAGCTTTTAGAATATGGTTAGCCACTCTATTTACCTGCTCGACGGTGCCGTGTCCTTCCCTAAATCCAAATTGATGGTCAGGTAAATAATTGTTATGTCCATTGATCCTTTTAGCCATCAACGTCTCCCAAACTTTGGCAAGAGTGGGGAGGAGGCTTATTGGACGGTAGGATTCTGGGTCCGACTCATCTTTTCCAGGTTTCCTGATCATAGTAATGAGAGCTACTTTCCATTGGGCAGGGAAGTGTTGTGTTCTTATTATGGCATTAAAAATCAGCGTAATAAAAAGAAGAGCTTTCCTTGGTAAGGCTCGTAGGGTAGCATGACATATTCTGTCATGACCTGGGGCCTTTGACTTAGGAAGCTTTGTTATATTTTCTTCTATCTCATCTAATCTGATGGGCCTAACAGGCAAAGTCATTTGGAGTGGTGTGTCAATGATGCTGAGAGTTTGGACTACTTCTTCATCCGTGGCCAGTTTAAAAGGCGTAAATCGCTCTTCGAGGTGCTTAGCAAATGTATCTGCTTGTTCCTCTGAATTTGAGCAGTAACTACCATCATGACGCCTTAGCGGAACTAATCGATAGGGTTGTCTCTTTATGTTTCTGGTCGCTTTCCATAGGTTATATCCAGAATCAAGCTTATAGTCCAGAGCCTCTATTCTTCTGTCGAATGATTTCTGTCTGAATGTCTGAAGTGCCACTTTAAGTTCCCTTTCAGCCTTTTTCCAGACAGCCTTGTCTGCAGGATGAAGGGTGGTCTGAAATTTCCTTCGGAGTCGTCGCTTTTTGTAGAGAAGTCGAGTTAGCTCAGGAGTTAGCTGGTTACCTACTTCGTCATGTCTGGCAACTATTGGTTTAGGATTGGCTGCAGCTGCCGCAGAGTGGATTTTTGCCGTAATTAGGTCAACCGCGTGTTCTACATCTCGACCAGAGCATATCTCCATCTCTAAGTGAACCGAGCTTTCTAATGTTCTTCGAAAGACTTCCAAGTCAGTCTTCTGGCTGATGAGTCGTTGCACACCTTGAAGGAGCGTAGGTGTTGTGTGTAGAGTGATGATCAGCCCAAGATGATCACTTGAAAGGTCCCAATTGTCTGTAATAGTGAGAAGTTGATCCGGGACAGCTTGGTAGACCGCAAAATCCAGGCAGGAGGGAACGCAATTTGAGTTGCCGGGATATCTTGTGGGTGATCCAGTTGCTAGTACTTTAGCTTTTCTAGAATTCAAACTGTTAACTAGTGCCTTTCCTCTTTTGTCACACCTTGTGTCTCCCCAGAGCCAGTGCTTAGCATTCCAGTCTCCACCTATTAAGAACCTTCTTCCTGCAGAGTTAAAGATGTTGTTAAAATCTGCTTCTTCAATGTTTGTCGAAGGGCGGCCATAAAAAGCGCCAAATACAATTTTGCCGTGGACAGTATCAACTTCAATGGATGAGAACTGGAATGCGTTACATACTTGATTGTGTTGCGGGAAGTGGGAAAAACTGCGCCTTACAAGAACGGCACATCCTCCTCCTGGGTGTCTGCGTGTTGGCATAGAGGCCAAGTAAGTGTCATAATCCTGTATTGTAATTGTTCTAGGTGTTGGCAATCTTGTTTCAGTAAGTAATATTATCCCAATATTGTTTTTTTTGATAATGGCTTCCAACTCTGGTAGTTTGCTTTGGATACCATTGGCGTTCCATATTAAGATATTTAATGAAGAAATCATTTTGAGGTTAACGCAATGAGCAGGCGCAGCATTTGCGTCTGTGTTTCGGCGAATTTTGTATGCATATCTACAAGTTTGTTAATTGATTCGCTTATGCTTGTCATGGCGTTAGCTATTGGATCAGACTTCTGCGAATAATTATGAACGACTTGTTCCTTTGCGTTTTTGGGTTGTTGTTGAGGATCAGCAGTATTATTATGCAATTGCTGGTGTTGGATGCGATGAAAGCCTCGGGTTACATCTGCATACGAGACATTTTCCGTTCTGGTATTATTGGCCGAAGGCAAATATTTTTTTAGGTTCGGAAAATTTCTGGAATCCAAGTTAGGGAATCGCGGAGGGTCTGCCATTTTTTTGTTTGACGTCAATACCACCCTTTTTTTGGTGTTAGTTCGCTTGCAGAGATCTTTGTACCATTCACAGCCTTTATAGTTGGCTGGATGATTACCTCCACAGTGTGTACATGTGCAGGGGCGTCACGATTTCGAGTGCATTCTGCCGTTGCGTGTTGTTGACCGCATTTGACACATATATATTTTTTTCTACAAAAGTTAGCCGTATGACCATAATCCTGACAGCGTTTGCACTGTGTTACCTCGGATCTTTTTCTAGCGCTTTCAACAATTATTATCTGCCGACATAATTATTTGATTTTTAAGATTTCCTTATTACTATAAGCTGCTTTTATATTAAGGAAGTGCATATTCATAGGGCTCTTAGTTTTATTGCTTATCGGATTATGAATATGCAATACTTCGTGTCCAAGCTTAGTTAAATTCTCTTTTATTTGACTGTTATGTGTAGAATGGTGAAGTCCTTTGATTACCACTCTAAATGGTTTGTCTTCCTTCAATTGGAAGCTGTAAAATTCAATTTTTAATTCGTCAAGTGTCTTTACAATGGTTCTGTAAGTGGGAATGTCCTTAGCCAAAATTCGAATGGTTGTTCCCATAGTTGATTTTATGTCAATATTGTCAATATTTATATAATGTCCCAAAATAGTCCAAATATCATTGACATCCTCTATATTGTGTAAAACGATAGGAGGGGGCTTTTTGGTTTTTACGTGTTCGCTTACACATTCATCAGTAGGATCAGTATTTTTGGTATTAATACTATTATTAACTTGACCTTCTATATTTTGGTCCAAAGTTGGTGAAGGAGATCCTGACTGTACTTCCATGTCATCATTGATCTCAATACCAAGAAGTTCGAATCGGTTGCTGCGATTATCGTCAGTTTTTTTTGGTTTGTCAACAGTTTTATTGATTTGGCCACTCCGATTATTAGAATCGCGAATGACTCTCTTTTGGTTTGTATACGGAGATGTAGCAATCTTTCTCTTTGTCGTCTTTTTCTGGCTTTTAAGAAGCCTTTGTGTCGCAGAGATAAGATGGTTTGCTGAATTGGACATGTTTGTCGATGATTGACTTACATTAAGCAGACCAGCAGAGGCATCACTATAATTGTATTTTGTGTTGCCAATATTTATATCTGCAAAGTTCGGGGTGGCGCCTTTATTTTCCATTATTGGAAAACCCGAAATCACAATCAATCACACGCACGCGGAGTGCGTTTTAAAGCCTCTCAGAAAAGAAATCGTAATAAATCAAGTAATCTTGGGTATCAATGAAAAAAGCGAAAGTTCGTAAAAAAAATCAGAAAATTAATTTTTACTTTTTTACATTTGATCTTGAAGAAATATTAATGCCGAGTAAGAAAAGTCATGGCTAGGATATCTTTATTAAAAAACGAAATATAGCGAATTTTTCTTTAAAAAAATTATTTTGGCCGATCGGTCCTATGGGAGCTATATGATATAGTCAACCGATTTCGATCAAATTTGGTACAGTGATTAGGAACTATAAAAAACTTTCGAATACCAAATTTCGTTACGATATCTTCATAAACAAACGAATTATTCATCTAAAACGCTTTTTTTTGTCAGGGTCGTCTCAAACACCCCCATGGGAGCTATATAATTTATCCCCGATATCAAAAAAATAAAATAAACTTGCCTCCTATGGAATAATATGGGATCTAATGTGAAAGTTTGGTAACTCTAGCTCTTACCATCTCTGAGATCTAGGCGTTCACACGGACAGACAGACGGACGGACAGACGGACATGGGTATATCGACTTCTCTATTCACCCTGATCATATTTTAGGTAACTTTGGGGTGTCTCCGACGTCTCCTTCTATATGTTACATACATTTTCGGCTTGCACAAACTTAATATACCCTTGGTACCATACGGTACAGGGTATAAAAAATTGTTTTCTAGAGCGTGTAAAAATAGATTTAAAAAAAAAACAGATTTCATTAAATAAATAATCTTGGACTTCGATTATCAAGTTTTTTCCCAAGGATAGATATGTTAGGTTAGGTTAGGTTAGGTTACGCTGGCCGGCCACAACAGAGTGCAGCCTAGCATAGACCTTTTGGTCCTTAGCTGTGCCAGATTCGAGGTTATTACGCAACGTTATGGTCAGTTAAAAATTTTACTTTTTAGCGAAATTAAGTATCCGCCCAACTTGTAGCCTGGCCACCTCTTCTAGACCGACAAACGCTGGTTCTCCTAGGGTGGTCAGACGATGTCTAGAGATGGCTGGGCAGTCGCAGAGTACGTGTGCTAGGGTCTCAGGGACTTCTGGATCCCTGCAGATCCTGCATGATTCGCTTGCCGTTAGTCCCATCCTATGCGCATGCTTCGCTAAGAGGCAATGCCCTGTTAGCACACCCGTGATGGTCCTGCATTCAGTGCGTGAGAGTTTCATTATGAAGTTACTTTGTTTCCTGCCGTAATGAGCCAGCATGATTTTCGCTGTGTGACAGCTGTCTAGATTTTTCCATCTAGCTTCAGCTCTGCGCTTCACGTTGCACTCCAGCATAACGTAGAGGTGTTTTATCGGTCGGCGTACGTCGTGTATTTGTCCCTCCGGAAGCCCAACACCGCTTTTGGCAATTGCATCCACCATTTCATTCCCCATTATGCCTTTATGTCCAGGCACCCAGTAGATATGCAGTTTACGAGCCGCAGCTAATCTCTGGATGGCTGCCTGGCATTCAAGGACTTGGAAGGAGGATGTACAGTGCGATACAATAGCCTTGATAGCGGCTTGACTGTCTATGAAGAGATTAATCTTTGTTCCAGTTGAAGTGTTGGTACATGCCAACTCAGCCGCCTTCATTGCGGCGAATACTTCAGCCTGGAAGATGCTGCAGTGGTCCGGAAGCCTGTAACTTTGACTTACATTAAGCTCGGAGCAGTATACTCCAGCACCAACGCCCTTTTCCATCTTTGAGCCGTCAGTGAATAGGTTATAGGTATTGTGACTGGGTATAAGGCCTTTACGCCAGCCGTCTTCCTCCATCGTCACCTTTACCCTTTTCCCAAATTGTAGCTGCGGTATGACATAGTCAATTTCGTCAGAGCGTCCCTGTCCTATTGAACTATGTCCGTAGCGAATGTTCTTAAAAAGACCCGCCGCTTTTAGGCGCCCAGCTGTACGAGCAGCTGAGTACTCCGCGTAGAGGTCAATCGGAAGTAAGTCTAAAATGATGTTTAGCGCCGCTGTAGGTGTTGACCGGAGAGCCCCTGTAGTGCACAGCGATGCAAGTCGCTGAACGCGTGCCAGTGGCTTCAGGTACGTCGTTTTGTTTGTCGCCTTCCACCAAACTAGGACGCCGTAGAGCAGTATCGGACAAACAATTGCCGTGTAGCACCAATGCATTAGAGTGGGTGAGAGGCCCCAAGTGCAGCCCAGCATCTTTTTACATGCGTATAGGGCATTACTGGCCTTTTTCACACGCTCTTCCACATTGGCCTTCCACAGCAGCTTGTTATCCAAAACCACTCCTAGGTATCTAGTTTGGGTTTTCAGGGTCAGTAGAGTGCCGTTTAGTCTAGGTGGGGTCCACTGCGGGGTTTTGTATCTCCTGGTGAAGAGCAGTAGGTCCGTCTTCTCCGGATTAACGTCTAGCCCTGCATTAGTGGCCCATCGGTGAATCGTGTCCAGTGACCTTGTCATCAGATCACTGAGAGTTGAAAGGCATATGCCTGTGACTACTACAGCGATGTCGTCAGCATACGCAATTAGTTTTGTGGCTCTGCCTTCAAATTGTTTTAGAATTCCGTCGACTACTAGGAGCCATAGTAGGGGAGAGATGACACCACCTTGCGGGGTTCCTCTGTTCGTTTCCCTAGAGATTATGGCACCGTTCCACTCTGCCCTTATCCTTCTGCAGTTCAACAGACTGCATATCCACCGGTAAGTGCAGCTATTCGTGTCAAGCGATTGAAGCCCCTCCTTGAGAGCTTCAAGCGACACGTTATTAAAAGCTCCGGCTATGTCCAGAAATACCGCAAGTGCGTATTCCTTGTGATCCATAGCACCTTCAATACTTCGTGTCAGCGTGTGAAGAGCTGATTCCGTAGATCTACCCTTCATGTATGCGTGTTGAGCGTCCGAGAAACCAGATCCCAACGAGGCTCTTATGTCTTCATCAAGGATTTTCTCGAGCGATTTGAGTAGGAAGGATGTGAGACTGATCGGCCGAAAGTCCTTAGGGTAGAGGTGGCTGGTCTTTCCTGCTTTGGGAATGAACACAACCTTTGCCTCTCTCCATGCTGTAGGCACATAACCAAGTCTCAAGCACCCTTTAAATATTGCCTTTAGCCAAGGGATCAGCAAGTCCAGGGCCTGCTGAAGCATGGCTGGAAAGATGCCATCTGGTCCCGGTGACTTGTATGGGTCGAAAGATCTCACCGCCCAGTCAACCTTGGCATGAGTGACTAAGCGCTGTATTTTGGCTTCGTCGCTGCTGTTAATCACATATTCTTGCGAGTTGATACCTGTAGGTACGGTATTTCCAGGAAAGTGTGCCGAAACCAGAGCTTCCAGCGATTCCTGACAGTTACTCGTCCAGTTACCACAGCTATCGCGAATTAGGCCAGGAACAGAAGGCTGCTTTGATAGGAGTTTCCTAAGTCTGGCCGTCTCTGTTACCTTTTCGATACTGCCACAGAAATTCTTCCACGAGTTTCTTTTGGTGGTACGGACCGCTTTTTTGAATTCTTTGAGTGAATCTTTGTACTCATCCCAACACACTTCACTTTCTGCCTGCTTCGCAAGCTTGAAGATTTCGCGTACGTAGCGTCTTTGATCGCCCAGCTCCTTGTTCCACCAAGGTGGCTTGGACTTACGCCTTGCACGGGCAAGAGGACATGATACAAGATAGGCGCTATTAAGATGAGAGGTTAGGGTTGCAACGGTTGCTTCGAGCGCGACCGTAGAGCTACTAACCATAGGGCTACCAAGTTTACGCTGCAGTGTGCGTCTGTACAGGTCCCAGTTCGTATTCCTAGGATTTCTGACAGGCGTTGCAGCGATTTTGGGGGTAAAAACGAGTGAAAAGGCTAAATATCTATGGTCAGAGAAAGAGGGTATACTAAGTACCCTCCAGTTCTCGACACCTATATCTTTTGTATGGAGAGTTATATCTAGCACGTTACTGGAGGTGGGCCCAACGAAAGTGGGTTCCTCACCCCTGTTGGCTATATATAGGCTACTACGAATTATGTATTCTAGTAAAGACTCACCTCTTGTGTCAATGTCACCGCTGCCCCATGCTGAGT
Source organism: Chymomyza amoena (assembly GCA_037043745.1). Taxonomy (NCBI): domain Eukaryota; kingdom Metazoa; phylum Arthropoda; class Insecta; order Diptera; family Drosophilidae; genus Chymomyza; species Chymomyza amoena. The sequence goes on along the minus strand of JBAMAX010002782.1, from coordinate 416,479 downwards.
GATGAGCGTTCGCATCCGCTCCAACTATCAGCTGCTGCCTCCTCTTCGTGGCTTCGTCCGCCAACTTTAGGAGCTCAGGTGGTGGCGCTTCGACGTCGTGGGCCATATAGCAGGACGCGAGGAGTAGCACGTCATCCTTGCCGTCCTTTATGGCCACCGCAGTTAGATCTCCTGTGGAGAAATTTGTTATTAGAAACGAGTAGACAGATTTTCGTACAAGGACAGCAGTCCTTATCTTGCCTGTAGTGTCAGGAACGTATAAGTTGAATTGCCTCGATTTTAGGCCAGAAACCAGATCTCCTGATGCCAACCATGGTTCCTGTATCAAGGCAACGTCGTAGCCGCCCCCCTCTATGTTGAGGAGGAGCTCGGCTGAGGCAATTTTACTTCGGTGGAGGTTGATTTGAAGGACCTTCAGCATTCGCTTCTGGGACCTTCATGGGGTCGACTGTTACCGCCGGTTCACCCACCTCCTGCTCGTTCCTCAGCGTGAGGGAAGCTTCTAGGATTTGCTCTATCCCAAGATCGCCTTCCACTTCACCTGCGGCCAGTGTGTTGTCGTTGTTGTCAGCAGGATGGCGCTTTTTGAGACGCAGGTACACACTCCCTACGCCCCACGCCATCTTCCCGAACCTAGGGTAGAGAATATCCTCGGCCGTCTTGTTGATCTGGAGGATGAAGTTCTGGCCTGCGTTCTTGTCAGCTGGCTTAGAGACGTGCAGCACCCTCCAGTCATTCGTCGGCACATCAGGATTCTGTCGCTGTAGTAGACAGAGTGCATCTTCCGGCTTCACCACGCGCGGTATTAACACCTTCGCCTTAGGTAAAGACGGAATACTGTATCTGTCTACTACCTCGAGAGAAGCCCCTACCCATAGGCCCCGGAGTTCGACAGCAGCCGTTTTCAACCACTCGAGGGTCGGGTCATCCTTACATTTGACGAGTTTAACCCCGTCAAACCAGCCCGCGCCATCAAACGACGGCATCGGCGCCGTGGGCTCTTCCCTCATTTTAAGGAACATGGCCTCCAGGAGTTTCATCTCCACAGCCGACCACTGCTCCTGCGACATCTTCCCCTGCGGTTGGCTACGGTCAATGAGTGCCACGGTCAAGTGCCGTTTGGCCACTACACTAGCCGTAGCCATCTTCGAAGTGGTGGGCTTCATGGCCGCTTTCGAAGTGCTGGGCTTCTCATTTCTTACGCTGTACCCCTCCTTGTGCTTCTGCCGCTTACCGCTTTGCACTTCGCACTCGGTTGATCTTAGTCTTTTTACTGCAAGGTTCTCCTCGACCCGGTTTGCGAACTTCGAGTCCGTCGGAGCACACCAAGCTTTTGCCGCGAAGTGAGCCCGGCCTTTCTCCACGGTGTCTTTCGCCCAAGCCAACCTTTCTTCCTCCTCCTTCGTCAGGTTGGACTTGTTCTCAAGTCTACCGCAGATCTTGACCGCAGCCTTATACTGTGCTTTTGCCTTAAGCCCCTCCTTGCTCGGCTTTGACCTCGGCCCTTTCTTGCAAGCAGAAATGGCACCTCGGTCATCACCTGGAGAGCGCAGTAAAGCTTCTTCATCCGCTGTGTTAATGCTGTCGTGGTCCGAGTCTTCTTGGACTTCGGCATCCGCGCGGAGCATCTTTCTCATCGTTTTTTTGGCAGTAGCAGTACAACTGTTGGGACCTGCTCCAATCCCAGCAGAGGTGTGACCGCTGGCGACGCGACTTATGTCGTCGCGCCCGCCGGTGGTAGCAGTCACGCCTTCCACCGACGTTTGAACTGACATCCCAGTTCTCGTTTGATCTTTGTCAACCTCCATTGTGCATGATTTTTGATTCAGGGAGAGCGCACCCCATAGCGTTTTATGCCTAACCGCCAGGCACCACTCAGTAATGATCCGTAGCAAGCTGCTCACCGATCTTAGCTAGACATTCACTTCTCTGCGCTGGCATGCTAAAAATGCAACCAGACACAGGGTCGCAAATGCCCATTGCCCGGTCGGCACCCGCGTGGAGGGTACAACTGAGTGGATTTTTGCCGACCGATAGATATGTTGGTATAAGTTTAACATCTCAGGATGTCTCTTTAATAAATCCCTCAAGAAAACAGACGAACGGGAAGACCAAAGGCAACCTGGCGACGTACAACACTAAACGGATTGTTCTTACACAAGCAAACTGCGCAAACAGAGTCCGGTAAAAAGTCTAAGCTCTTTGGAGGAGTACTAACTTAGTGGCTATAATGATAAACTGCATTTTTAAACGATATCCAGAAAATTGTTTGTGCCAACTTTGGCTCTTATAGCAGCTTCTTTCTATGGTTTTTCATACTTTATACCAAGGTCTTGCTCTCTCCATGTTCTAAGGGTGCCTTTTAAAGCAAATACTTATGGAACTTAAGTACAACCAAAGAATATAGAACTACAGTAGCTCTATATTCTTTGGTACAACCAAGGACTGAGTTTTCATAAAAGTATATGTGTATGAACATTAGGGTGTCCCTTAAATTTTAAGTTCTATATTTTTTTTTACGCATACCTTCTTAAAAGTTTCGTAATAACCCTATATTGTCTAGGAAAAAATATTAGTTCGATTTATAATCGATAAATGGTGCAAGAACAGATCTTGAATTCTGAAGTCAGCTTACCGGACGTTCCCTGTCTTGAACAAAGTTCAAAAAGAGGTAGAAAGAACACCTAAACTAGTTGCAGCTTTAATCGGTGCCAGATAAGCATTAGAGATTCCGTTCACATTCTTAATGCGGTGGTAGAAGCGCTTGGTCTGAGCAGCGATGAATTCTCTATTAACAAATCCTCGATTCAGCGAATTCGTACTGAAACTAGAAAACCAAGGGCAGAAGCAATAAAATCTGACTTCCAAAGCACGTAGTTGCAGTTGACGTAGTTACAGTCCATTGGGATGGACTACTATTACCCGGGTTGGATGTACGGAGTTCAAAAGAAGAACGCTTGCCAGTTATTGCTTCGTTTGACGATAGAGAACAGCTTCTTGCAGTGCAGAAACAAGAAAGTTCTTCTGGAAAACATCAAGCTAAGGCTGTCTCAATAGCTCTCTTTGACTGAAAGCTTCAAGATAAAGTATAGCCACACAACAGCTTCCAATACGGCTGCTATTTTGGAGCAAACTTTAGGAGGAGAATTGTTGCCTGTCGTCATCATGTTTATGAATTGGTCCCTAAAGCCGTCTTTGAAACCAAGATTAAGCAAATTACTATTAGCTCAGATATTCCGATGTTCAAAAAGTTCAGAGAAAATTGGAAAAGCATCGATTCTAGTAAAACTGAACTATCTGGTGGACCTGTGCGTAATATTTTTAGGAGAAGACACAGAGGAAAAATTAAAACTAAGGCGCCCTGGAGCTTTGCATCAGGCTCGCTGGATGGCGAGAGCGGTCTATTCTTTAAAAATATGTTTACTTAAGTTACAATGCATAATGACTGCGAAGGACAAAAAGGCTCTACAAGAGCCAAGTGGCAACCAAAGCCGAAAATGTATGTAACATATAGAAGGAGACGTCGGAGACACCCCAAAGTTACCTAAAATATGATCAGGGTGAATAGAGAAGTCGGTGTACCCATGTCCGTCTGTCCGTCTGTCCGTCCGTCCGTCTGTCCGTGTGAACGCCTAGATCTCAGAGATGGTAAGAGCTAGAGTTACCAAGCTTTCACATTAGATCCCATATTATTCCATAGGAGGCAAGTTTATTTTATTTTTTTGATATCGGGGATAAATTATATAGCTCCCATGGGGGTCTTTGAGACGACCTCGACAAAAAAAAGCGTTTTAGATGAATAGTTCGTTTGTTTATGAAGATATCGTAACGAAATTTGGTATTCGAAAGTTTTTTATAGTTCCCAATCACTGTACCAAATTTGATCAAAATCGGTTGACTATATCATATAGCTCCCATAGGACCGATCGGCCAAAATAACTTTTTTAAAGAAAAATTCGCTATATTTCGCTTTTTAATAAAGATATCCTAATCAGATTTGGCTTTTGGAAATTGTTTAGACCACTTAAGCAATGTGCCAAATTTGAACAAAATCGGTTGACTATATCATATAGCTCCCATAGGTCCGATCTTCCAAAAAATCGATTTTTTAACAAAATTTGTTGTGTTTCGTTTGTTTGTTAAGATATTGGGACCAAATTTGACATTCGTGAGTATTTTATAGTTCCTAAGCACTGTACCAAATTTAATCCAAATCGTTTGACTAGCTCATATAGCTCCCATAGGACTAATCGGTCCAAAAACACGTTTTTTATACAAAATTCGATGTGTTTTGTTTGTTTGTAAAGATACTTTACACTTTTTACATTAGATCTTGAAGAAATATCAATGTCGAGTAAGAAAAGTCATGGTTTATCAAAATCGGACGATAAATGTTTAAGTTACGACGCTTATTGTAAACAAGAAAATCAAACTTCCATCGACAAAAAAAAAGTTTTAGATGGATCAAAGAAAAATATACCTAAATGACTTGTTATCGATAACTAGTTAAATAATCGAAGTTTGCTTAAAAAATATTGTGTAATAAATGTTGGCAAGTAAGATAATCACGCACTAATAAAATCACACAGATGTAAATATTTTGATCACGGCTGCTTATAATTCGCAATGTGTTAAAGCAATTCCAACATAAAGATGGAGCTTGTTTTATATCATTACAATTAATACCTATACAATTTTTTTTTTTTATAAGTCAATTTATATTTTTATTTTTTAAATAATAAGCTGAAATGGTTTCTTACCAATGGTGAAAATGGAATCGCTTTGGTATTGATGGATTTTGCGTTTCCTCGAAGCATTATTTTTGCGACGACCCATTATTACAAAACTCGCCTAAAAAAGCGTATGGAGAGCATCTGCAATCCAGCTGAAAACGAAACTCCAAATTTTTAATGCTTGCGTACGAACTGTCTTGCTATAAGGCTCGAAGTTTTGGTGTGAAATTTCCGCGATCATATAATTTTTCTTAGCAGTCTTTTTCTTTCTTTTTGCTTATAGCGCAAAAAAAAAGCAGCTGATTTTACTGCTAGCGCCATCTAGCGGCCAAGTGCCCAAAACCAATTGACATCACCGTTTGCTTTGGTACATAAATTAAACGCAACATGTCTGCGGCACCAAGAATACAAGAGAAATATTTTTTCAAACAAAAAAACTACGAGATTTTTTAAAAGTTATCTAAGATTTACCCTTTTTTCCGTTTTTCACAGTTAAACGTCTTTTTTATATAACATTTCGGTAAAAAACCTTTACTTTTTACATTAGATCTTGAAGAAATATCAATGTCGAGTAAGAAAAGTCATGGTTTATCAAAATCGGACGATAAATGTTTAAGTTACGACGCTTATTGTAAACAAGAAAATCAAACTTCCATCGACAAAAAAAAAGTTTTAGATGGATCAAAGAAAAATATACCCAAATGTCTTGTTATCGATAACTAGTTAAATAATCGAAGTTTGCTTAAAAAATATTGTGTAATAAATGTTGGCAAGTAAGATAATCACGCACTAATAAAATCACAAAGATGTAAATATTTTGATCACGGCTGCTTATAATTCGCAATGTGTTAAAGCAATTCCAACATAAAGATGGAGCTTGTTTTATATTATTACAATTAAAACCTATACAATTTTTTCTTTTTATAAGTCAATTTATATTTTTATTTTTTAGTAGTAGCATCCCAAACTAAAATATCCTCCTGATATGGCGCAATTTTTTAGAGGATTTCTTTTGTGGATTAGAAGTAGTAGCCACAATTGCCGAAGTTATTGATTTTGTTAGTGCAATGCTTCTGATCCGATCTGGTCTTTCATCATTCATTATAATGCTTACAATAATAAGATACTTCTTGTGGACTAGTTTCGGAACTCCTCCTTGACCTTACCGGCATGGTTGGCCCTGCCAGTAGCTACGCTCTCCGAGTCCTGGCTCCCATTTAGCCCACGAGATTTAGTGTATTCCCCAAAGGATATTTCGCCGCGAATGTATAAAGCAAATTTTAGATCCTTTGCAGTCATGGTCTGTCGCTTAGCGTGGTGGGCGCAATGCTTTGCATGCTTAAATAACTGGACCAAGTATGCCTCGGCTGCTTCCTAAAAGCGAAAGGGCAAATATCATTTAAAATCTTTAAAAATGTCATTTCACTTACCTGCATTGCGGCTAGAGCTTCCTGCTGAAAACGAAGGTCGAGCTTATACTTTTGCCCGATTTCGCGGACAATAAGCTGAAATGGTTTCTTACCAATGGTGAAAATGGAATCGCTTTGGTATTGATGGATTTTGCGTTTCCTCGAAGCATTATTTTTGCGTCGACCCATTATTACAAAACTCGCCTAAAAAAGCGTATGGAGAGCATCTGCAATCCGGCTGAAAACGAAACTCCAAATTTTTAATGCTTGCGTACGAACTGTCTTGCTATAAGGCTCGAAGTTTTAGTGTGAAATTTCCGCGATCATATAATTTTTCTTAGCAGTCTTTTTCTTTCTTTTTGCTTATAGCGCAAAAAAAAAGCAGCTGATTTTACTGCTAGCGCCATCTAGCGGCCAAGTGCCCAAAACCAATTGACATCACCGTTTGCTTTGGTACATAAATTAAACGCAACATGTCTGCGGCACCAAGAATACAAGAGAAATATTTTTTCAAACAAAAAAACTACGAGATTTTTTAAAAGTTATCTAAGATTTACCCTTTTTTCCGTTTTTCACAGTTAAACGTCTTTTTTATATAACATTTCGGTAAAAAACCTTTACTTTTTTACATTTGATCTTGAAGAAATATTAATGCCGAGTAAGAAAAGTCATGGTTTATTAAAATCGAACGATAAATGTTTAAGTTACGACGCTTATTGTAAACAAGAAAATCAAACTTCCATCGACAAAAAAAAAGTTTTAGATGGATCAAAGAAAAATATACCTAAATGTCTTGTTATCGATAACTAGTTAAATAATCGAAGTTTGCTTAAAAAATATTGTGTAATAAATGTTGGCAAGTAAGATAATCACGCACTAATAAAATCACAAAGATGTAAATATTTTGATCACGGCTGCTTAAAATTCGCAATGTGTTAAAGCAATTCCAACATAAAGATGGAGCTTGTTTTATATTATTACAATTAAAACCTATACAATTTTTTCTTTTTATAAGTCAATTTATATTTTTATTTTTTAGTAGTAGCATCCCAAACTAAAATATCCTCCTGATATGGCGCAATTTTTTAGAGGATTTCTTTTGTGGATTAGAAGTAGTAGCCACAATTGCCGAAGTTATTGATTTTGTTAGTGCAATGCTTCTGATCCGATCTGGTCTTTCATCATTCATTATAATGCTTACAATAATAAGATACTTCTTGTGGACTAGTTTCGGAACTCCTCCTTGACCTTACCGGCATGGTTGGCCCTGCCAGTAGCTACGCTCTCCGAGTCCTGGCTCCTATTTAGCCCACGAGATTTAGTGTATTCCCCAAAGGATATTTCGCCGCGAATGTATAAAGCAAATTTTAGATCCTTTGCAGTCATGGTCTGTCGCTTAGCGTGGTGGGCGCAATGCTTTGCATGCTTAAATAACTGGACCAAGTATGCCTCGGCTGCTTCCTAAAAACGAAAAGGGCAAATATCATTTAAAATCTTTAAAAATGTGATTTCACTTACCTGCATTGCGGCTAGAGCTTCCGGCTGAAAACGAAGGTCGAGCTTATACTTTTGCCCGATTTCGCGGACAATAAGCTGAAATGGTTTCTTACCAATGGTGAAAATGGAATCGCTTTGGTATTGATGGATTTTGCGTTTTCTCGAAGCATTATTTTTGCGTCGACCCATTATTACAAAACTCGCCTAAAAAAGCGTATGGAGAGCATCTGCAATCCAGCTGAAAACGAAACTCCAAATTTTTAATGCTTGCGTACGAACTGCCTTGCTATAAGGCTCGAAGTTTTGGTGTGAAATTTCCGAGATCATATAATTTTTCTTAGCAGTCTTTTTCTTTCTTTTTGCTTATAGCGCAAAAAAAAAGCAGCTGCTAGCGGCATCTAGCGGCCAAGTGTCCAAATCCAATTGACATCACCGTTTGCTTTGGTACATAAATTAAACGCAACATGTCTGCGGCACCAAGAATACAAGAGAAATATTTTTTCAAACAAAAAAACTACGAGACTTTTTAAAAGTTATCTAAGATTTACCCTTTTTTCCGTTTTTTACAGTTAAACGTCTTTTGTATTATTTTTATTTCGGTAAAAAACTTTTACTTTTTTTTTTTTTTTTTTTGTTTTATTTTGGCAATAATTCAAAAATTCATTTATTTTTATGTATTGCATATTTCTATTTTGATTCGCCAATCACAATACACAGAGTGTAGGAGACATCGTTGGACATGCCGTTAAATTAATTTTAAATTAAATTTTTGCTGGAACGTCTTTTAAGCCTTTTTATTGGGTTTGCGTGAATTAAATTTCTTGCCAGCCTGTTTTTATGTTGCGCTAATCGTTCATTGTAACGGCTTACATGTTTGTTAATCTGCATCTCCACTGTGTCCAGGTTTAGATCATGGTGCAAGGTCGAATTCCTTACGTACCAATCGCAACCAGTAATAAGGCGCATTGCCTTATTTTGGAACGTTTGTATACGTAAGCGATTCGAGCGAGCCGCTATACCCCAAATCTGGATAGCGTATCTCCAAGTGGGTGCCACAATTGCGTTGTAAAGTGCTCTTTTGCATCGTAGCGGAAGAGGACTTTTTGTGTTCAGAAGCCAATTCATTTTACTCATTTTAAAGCGGCAACTTTTAATCGTTTGGTTTATATGTGATCTAAATGTTAGTCGCTTGTCGAGAATCACTCCAAGATATTTCGCTTCACTTTGAATGATAAGGGGCTCGTTATCTAGCCATATAGCGGGTGGAGTCTTCCTCTTTAATGTGTATAAAACCGACTGACATTTGCTCGGATTTAAGGTAATATTCTACCTGCGAGTCCAGTTCTCAAGCAGGTGGATATACTCTTGTATCCCGTCAGCTACTTCATACTCACAGGATGATGAGTAAAATATTGCCAGGTCATCAGCGTATGAGGCGATTAGCATTTTGTCCTTCACAACAGCCTGCAGTAACTCCGTAGGAGTAGGGATGTCAGAAGTGTACAAATTATAAAGAAGCGGCGCAAGTACACTTCCTTGAGGTACTCCAGCTCTCATCATCCTGGCAGTGGAAAGCGTGTTTTTGATGCTGACTTGAAATCTTCTGTCCTCAAGGTAAGATCGTAATATTCCAAAATACGAAGCAGGCAGTAACATCTTAATTTTAGCTAGCAGACCGATCAGCCAAACTCTATCGAATGCCTGTTTGACGTCGAAAAATATCCCATAACAGTATTCATTGTCGTCGAAAGCTTTTAGAATATGGTTAGCCACTCTATTTACCTGCTCGACGGTGCCGTGTCCTTCCCTAAATCCAAATTGATGGTCAGGTAAATAATTGTTATGTCCATTGATCCTTTTAGCCATCAACGTCTCCCAAACTTTGGCAAGAGTGGGGAGGAGGCTTATTGGACGGTAGGATTCTGGGTCCGACTCATCTTTTCCAGGTTTCCTGATCATAGTAATGAGAGCTACTTTCCATTGGGCAGGGAAGTGTTGTGTTCTTATTATGGCATTAAAAATCAGCGTAATAAAAAGAAGAGCTTTCCTTGGTAAGGCTCGTAGGGTAGCATGACATATTCTGTCATGACCTGGGGCCTTTGACTTAGGAAGCTTTGTTATATTTTCTTCTATCTCATCTAATCTGATGGGCCTAACAGGCAAAGTCATTTGGAGTGGTGTGTCAATGATGCTGAGAGTTTGGACTACTTCTTCATCCGTGGCCAGTTTAAAAGGCGTAAATCGCTCTTCGAGGTGCTTAGCAAATGTATCTGCTTGTTCCTCTGAATTTGAGCAGTAACTACCATCATGACGCCTTAGCGGAACTAATCGATAGGGTTGTCTCTTTATGTTTCTGGTCGCTTTCCATAGGTTATATCCAGAATCAAGCTTATAGTCCAGAGCCTCTATTCTTCTGTCGAATGATTTCTGTCTGAATGTCTGAAGTGCCACTTTAAGTTCCCTTTCAGCCTTTTTCCAGACAGCCTTGTCTGCAGGATGAAGGGTGGTCTGAAATTTCCTTCGGAGTCGTCGCTTTTTAGAGAGAAGTCGAGTTAGCTCAGGAGTTAGCTGGTTACCTACTTCGTCATGTCTGGCAACTACTGGTTTAGGATTGGCTGCAGCTGCCGCAGAGTGGATTTTTGCCGTAATTAGGTCAACCGCGTGTTCTACATCTCGACCAGAGCATATCTCCATCTCTAAGTGAACCGAGTTTTCTAATGTTCTTCGAAAGACTTCCAAGTCAGTCTTCTGGCTGATGAGTCGTTGCACACCTTGAAGGAGCGTAGGTGTTGTGTGTAGAGTGATGATCAGCCCAAGATGATCACTTGAAAGGTCCCAATTGTCTGTAATAGTGAGAAGTTGATCCGGGACAGCTTGGTAGACCGCAAAATCCAGGCAGGAGGGAACGCAATTTGAGTTGCCGGGATATCTTGTGGGTGATCCAGTTGCTAGTACTTTAGCTTTTCTAGAATTCAAACTGTTAACTAGTGCCTTTCCTCTTTTGTCACACCTTGTGTCTCCCCAGAGCCAGTGCTTAGCATTCCAGTCTCCACCTATTAAGAACCTTCTTCCTGCAGAGTTAAAGATGTTGTTAAAATCTGCTTCTTCAATGTTTGTCGAAGGGCGGCCATAAAAAGCGCCAAATACAATTTTGCCGTGGACAGTATCAACTTCAATGGATGAGAACTGGAATGCGTTACATACTTGATTGTGTTGCGGGAAGTGGGAAAAACTGCGCCTTACAAGAACGGCACATCCTCCTCCTGGGTGTCTGCGTGTTGGCATAGAGGCCAAGTAAGTGTCATAATCCTGTATTTTAATTGTTCTAGGTGTTGGCAATCTTGTTTCAGTAAGTAATATTATCCCAATATTGTTTTTTTTGATAATGGCTTCCAACTCTGGTAGTTTGCTTTGGATACCATTGGCGTTCCATATTAAGATATTTAATGAAGAAATCATTTTGAGGTTAACGCAATGAGCAGGCGCAGCATTTGCGTCTGTGTTTCGGCGAATTTTGTATGCATATCTACAAGTTTGTTAATTGATTCGCTTATGCTTGTCATGGCGTTAGCTATTGGATCAGACTTCTGCGAATAATTATGAACGACTTGTTCCTTTGCGTTTTTGGGTTGTTGTTGAGGATCAGCAGTATTATTATGCAATTGCTGGTGTTGGATGCGATGAAAGCCTCGGGTTACATCTGCATACGAGACATTTTCCGTTCTGGTATTATTGGCCGAAGGCAAATATTTTTTTAGGTTCGGAAAATTTCTGGAATCCAAGTTAGGGAATCGCGGAGGGTCTGCCATTTTTTTGTTTGACGTCAATACCACCCTTTTTTTGGTGTTAGTTCGCTTGCAGAGATCTTTGTACCATTCACAGCCTTTATAGTTGGCTGGATGATTACCTCCACAGTGTGTACATGTGCAGGGGCGTCACGATTTCGAGTGCATTCTGCCGTTGCGTGTTGTTGACCGCATTTGACACATATATATTTTTTTCTACAAAAGTTAGCCGTATGACCATAATCCTGACAGCGTTTGCACTGTGTTACCTCGGATCTTTTTCTAGCGCTTTCAACAATTATTATCTGCCGACATAATTATTTGATTTTTAAGATTTCCTTATTATTATAAGCTGCTTTTATATTAAGGAAGTGCATATTCATAGGGCTCTTAGTTTTATTGCTTATCGGATTATGAATATGCAATACTTCGTGTCCAAGCTTAGTTAAATTCTCTTTTATTTGACTGTTATGTGTAGAATGGTGAAGTCCTTTGATTACCACTCTAAATGGTTTGTCTTCCTTCAATTGGAAGCTGTAAAATTCAATTTTTAATTCGTCAAGTGTCTTTACAATGGTTCTGTAAGTGGGAATGTCCTTAGCCAAAATTCGAATGGTTGTTCCCATAGTTGATTTTATGTCAATATTGTCAATATTTATATAATGTCCCAAAATAGTCCAAATATCATTGACATCCTCTATATTGTGTAAAACGATAGGAGGGGGCTTTTTGGTTTTTACGTGTTCGCTTACACATTCATCAGTAGGATCAGTATTTTTGGTATTAATACTATTATTAACTTGACCTTCTATATTTTGGTCCAAAGTTGGTGAAGGAGATCCTGACTGTACTTCCATGTCATCATTGATCTCAATACCAAGAAGTTCGAATCGGTTGCTGCGATTATCGTCAGTTTTTTTTGGTTTGTCAACAGTTTTATTGATTTGGCCACTCCGATTATTAGAATCGCGAATGACTCTCTTTTGGTTTGTATACGGAGATGTAGCAATCTTTCTCTTTGTCGTCTTTTTCTGGCTTTTAAGAAGCCTTTGTGTCGCAGAGATAAGATGGTTTGCTGAATTGGACATGTTTGTCGATGATTGACTTACATTAAGCAGACCAGCAGAGGCATCACTATAATTGTATTTTGTGTTGCCAATATTTATATCTGCAAAGTTCGGGGTGGCGCCTTTATTTTCCATTATTGGAAAACCCGAAATCACAATCAATCACACGCACGCGGAGTGCGTTTTAAAGCCTCTCAGAAAAGAAATCGTAATAAATCAAGTAATCTTGGGTATCAATGAAAAAAGCGAAAGTTCGTAAAAAAAATCAGAAAATTAATTTTTACTTTTTTACATTTGATCTTGAAGAAATATTAATGCCGAGTAAGAAAAGTCATGGCTAGGATATCTTTATTAAAAAACGAAATATAGCGAATTTTTCTTTAAAAAAATTATTTTGGCCGATCGGTCCTATGGGAGCTATATGATATAGTCAACCGATTTCGATCAAATTTGGTACAGTGATTAGGAACTATAAAAAACTTTCGAATACCAAATTTCGTTACGATATCTTCATAAACAAACGAATTATTCATCTAAAACGCTTTTTTTTTGTCAGGTCGTCTCAAACACCCCCATGGGAGCTATATAATTTATCCCCGATATCAAAAAAATAAAATAAACTTGCCTCCTATGGAATAATATGGGATCTAATGTGAAAGTTTGGTAACTCTAGCTCTTACCATCTCTGAGATCTAGGCGTTCACACGGACAGACAGACGGACGGACAGACGGACATGGGTATATCGACTTCTCTATTCACCCTGATCATATTTTAGGTAACTTTGGGGTGTCTCCGACGTCTCCTTCTATATGTTACATACATTTTCGGCTTGCACAAACTTAATATACCCTTGGTACCATACGGTACAGGGTATAAAAATTGTTTTCTAGAGCGTGTAAAAATAGATTTAAAAAAAAAACAGATTTCATTAAATAAATAATCTTGGACTTCGATTATCAAGTTTTTTCCCAAGGATAGATATGTTGGTATAAGTTTAACATCTCAGGATGTCTCTGGAATAAATCCCTCAAGAAAACAGACGAACGGGAAGACCAAAGGCAACCTGGCGACGTACAACACTAAACGGATTGTTCTTACACAAGCAAACTGCGCAAACAGAGTCCGGTAAAAAGTCTAAGCTCTTTGGAGGAGTACTAACGTAGTGGCTATAATGATAAACTGCATTTTTAAACGATATCCAGAAAATTGTTTGTGCCAACTTTGGCTCTTATAGCAGCTTCTTTCTATGGTTTTTCATACTTTATACCAAGGGCTTGCTCTCTCCATGTTCTAAGGGTGCCTTTTAAAGCAAATACTTATGGAACTTAAGTACAACCAAAGAATATAGAACTACAGTAGCTCTATATTCTTTGGTACAACCAAGGACTGAGTTTTCATAAAAGTATATGTGTATGAACATTAGGGTGTCCCTTAAATTTTAAGTTCTATATATTTTTTTACGCATACCTTCTTAAAAGTTTCGTAATAACCCTATATTGTCTAGGAAAAAATATTAGTTCGATTTATAATCGATAAATGGTGCAAGAACAGATCTTGAATTCTGAAGTCAGCTTACCGGACGTTCCCTGTCTTGAACAAAGTTCAAAAAGAGGTAGAAAGAACACCTAAACTAGTTGCAGCTTTAATCGGTGCCAGATAAGCATTAGAGATTCCGTTCACATTCTTAATGCGGTGGTAGAAGCGCTTGGTCTGAGCAGCGATGAATTCTCTATTAACAAATCCTCGATTCAGCGAATTCGTACTGAAACTAGAAAACCAAGGGCAGAAGCAATAAAATCTGACTTCCAAAGCACGTAGTTGCAGTTGACGTAGTTACAGTCCATTGGGATGGACTACTATTACCCGGGTTGGATGTACGGAGTTCAAAAGAAGAACGCTTGCCAGTTATTGCTTCGTTTGACGATAGAGAACAGCTTCTTGCAGTGCAGAAACAAGAAAGTTCTTCTGGAAAACATCAAGCTAAGGCTGTCTCAATAGCTCTCTTTGACTGAAAGCTTCAAGATAAAGTATAGCCACACAACAGCTTCCAATACGGCTGCTATTTTGGAGCAAACTTTAGGAGGAGAATTGTTGCCTGTCGTCATCATGTTTATGAATTGGTCCCTAAAGCCGTCTTTGAAACCAAGATTAAGCAAATTACTATTAGCTCAGATATTCCGATGTTCAAAAAGTTCAGAGAAAATTGGAAAAGCATCGATTCTAGTAAAACTGAACTATCTGGTGGACCTGTGCGTAATATTTTTAGGAGAAGACACAGAGGAAAAATTAAAACTAAGGCGCCCTGGAGCTTTGCATCAGGCTCGCTGGATGGCGAGAGCGGTCTATTCTTTAAAAATATGTTTACTTAAGTTACAATGCATAATGACTGCGAAGGACAAAAAGGCTCTACAAGAGCCAAGTGGCAACCAAAGCACCTAACCAAGATTAACGCTTCTTGATGATGTTAAAAGAGTAAGAAAAAGTTGACGCAACAATTTCTAAATCTTCTATAAGCAAGTTTACCATCATTTGTGGTATTTATGTGAAGAGACAGTCATTCTATCGCTATTTGATGATGAAGCTGAAAACCAAACTAAGAAGAAAATGATTGCCAAATTCAACAGGGACAAAACCTCAGATTTTAGCAAACGCTATGACTCGTGGATGGAAGAACTGACTTGAAACTGACTTTACTTTTATTCACTTAATTCATTGCATTTATAGTGATTTTATAGCAGACCGAAATTTCAGGACCAAATACGTTTTTTACGAAACTTTGAAGCAAGGTCGGCACGGGTTGCAATTATGCTAGATTGATAAAATTGTATATTTAAGTATCTTATAGCATTAGTAAAAAATATAGAGGGTATGCATTTCGAGATTCGAAAATAACATTTTTTTTTGTCATATAAGGGACACCCTAATATACATATTCGCTCAACTTGTTGCTGCGAAACTTCCTAGTGCGTGCTTTTTGTTTTTGTTCTCTTGTGCGTCGAATTGCGCTTTCCGTCTTGTAAATTTAGCTCTGAGCGTTATTTGTGATATTATTATACATTAGTGGGCAAAAGTATTTTGACACAATACGCTTATACACTATAAGACGGTCTGCTGCATCTATTGAGCATAAATAAATAAATATTCGTTTGTGTGTATATCATGAGTGACCCAAAGTTGTGTTGATATCCCTCATGCAAATGGAGTGGTATTCAAACCGAATCCTATGTTGCATGCTGGATGTGCGACAATAAGGCTCACTTAAAATGTGCCGGTCTGATCGGCCGTGTCATTGACAACATTCGAGAGGGCAAAGGCCTAAACTGGACCTGCACAACCTGTCGTTCCGCTGAAGTTGAGATGAAAGCCTTCATGCGCCAAACCAAACTTGGATTTGATGACCATTATAATGATTTTCGCTCTCTACAAGATAAGTTTTCTGCACTTTCAAGCATGTTTGGTAATTTGCAGCTTATGAGAGTCTTACCAACAATTGAACAAAGTCTAATAAATTCTTACCCAGCAAGGCTGGACTCGCCAATAACTCCCCGTGCAACGCAGCTTATTTCTTTCGCAACACCTATCCCAGTTCCTTCGCTGCTAATGACACGGCTAATGCTGTTGCTGTCGACACTAGCGCCAGTTTGACTGTAGGTTCTGCAGCTCTTACTGCACCAGTTAAGCCCGACACTACGGGCTGCGCCACTAACAGGGTGACTGATGCTCCGTCCTGTCATCGTTTTGAGCGGTGTCCCTATACCCGCCGCCCCCTCAACCGAGGACCATTCGGATTCATTGGTTGCAGTGGCACCTAAAAAGTCTATCTTCGTCTCCTGGTTAATGCCATCGACATCCGACATTGCGTTAATCAATTAGTTTGCGAGAAACTAAATATACCTCCAAAAGAAATTGAAGAATTTAAGTTAAATTTTAAGAATATATCTTCGATATCTCTTCGTTTAAGATTAGTTTCCCTGATTCTCTCTTTTCTACTATACTTAATCATACTCTAGTACATGAATTTATTAAAAAACCCAAAAAGCCCTTAGCATCTAATATAGCTTCCTCCATACCTGTAGTTAACACAGTTTCAAAAAACTAAATACTATACTCACCATTCAATATCAGAATGTCCGTGGTCTCCTCTCTAAACTTTGTAGACTTTTCACTAATACCGTAGATTTTGATTCTGGTGTTAGTGCTTTCTCTGAAACCTGGCTTAATGCATCTGTCTATGATTGTAAGATTTTTGTTAACTCCTATGTAACCTGCATGCTTGAGCGGTCTCCCGGTTGTGGTGGTGGAGTTCCGATTGCTGTAAAAGTCATCTTAGAATCTCATTTACTAACTCTAAATTTTTCTATAGGTACTGAGTTCATTGCAATAAAAGTGTTTTTTAATAATTCCTTTATCTATTTTACTTGTTCCTATATACCTCCCTGCTCCGACTTGAGTGTATATCAGAAAGATCTCGCTGCCATTCGTAAGGTGGCCGATTCTGTTGGTATTCGGAACCAACTTGTTGTCTTAGGCGACTTCAATCTGTCCACATTGTCTTGGCTTAGTTCAGTCAATTCTTGTTTTCTTCTTCCTTCTGGTTATAATGAGTTTGTTACAGGACTGATTGATATCTCTCTGACCTCGTTTTTGTCAATGATAATTCTGATTTTGAAATTTCTAGGGTCTGTCCGCTTTCCTTACCAGGGGACCCGTACCATCCGACCTTAAAAATCGTTTTAAAATTTAATGGTCTCTGCCAAAATCTGCCTCATGCTCATTCTCCTCTGTATCGCTGTTTTCGTAAGTATAATTTTGTCTGTCTTGATAAATTTTTGTCCGAAATTAGCTGGTTGCTTTTGTTGTCTATTGAGAACTTTGAACTTTCCATTTCCAATTTCTATCAGGTTTTATATGCTGCTTTTGATCTATTTGTTCCTTATTCTGTCGTGACTCCTTCTTTAAAGCCACCTCGGCTTACTACTACTCAGTCCTCTTTAAAAAATCGTAAGTCTTCTTACAAAAAATTTAAGAAATCTAGATCTCCTGATGACTTTTACAAATTTTCTATTTCTATTTTCAGCAAGTTCGTTCTTCTTATCAGATTTTGACACAATAATTATCTTTCCCGTTGTCGGCTCAACTTCTGCAGTGATCCCAAAACATTTTTTTCTTTTTTGACGTGACAACGTCTTAAATTAGGTTGGGCTCGGTGTCACTTATGAAAAAGTGTAACGCCCGGTAGCGTTACGGTGAGTTTGTAACGCCCGGTAGCGTTACGGTGAGTTTGTAACGCCCGGTAACGTTACGGTGAGTCACCATTGCGAGGCGGCTTGCTTACTCACCACGCTCTCACGCACACCAATGACTAAGTACATTTCGCTCTCAGCTCAGCAAAGCTCTAGAAAAGGGGCACACAGCAGAACCAAACGAAACGAAACGAAACGCGGCATTAAATTTGTTGTATATTTATTTCGTGTTACGCTGCGGTCGATTCGAAACTCAAGAGATTTCGTGAATTTGTGTTAAATAAAACGTTGCAAAAAAGTTAATTAATTAAGAATAATTTGTAAGTCATAATAACAAACAACAAAAGCAAGAAAACAACAAATTAAACGATAAACGTAAAATCAAGCGACTATTTGCCAGCGCAGCACCCCCAGGCAGCAGTTGAGAGTTATTTGTTGAGCAGTGGAATTTATATACATATGTAAATAACACTTGTGAACCAATTCCAATCAAGGATTATGAGTGCGTATCCAGGGAAAATAATCGAAGTAATTCAAATACCAACGCGGCTGGTGGAGCGGCGATCTATCGTAAATTATCATCGACATCTAGGGCGGAAGTGGTCCAAGTTGCGATTACAGACGCAACTCGTGTCATTAAAACCAAGGGTGACATGTGCATGACTGAAGTTACTTGCTTCAAGTTTATACTCGGTGCTGTATATATTCATCCAGGAGCTAGTATGCAGGACATTGGAATGTTACTATAGCAAGGACTCGGTCCGTACGTTCACAACAGCTAGTACGTGCCACCGTTCGTGCAAGTTGATTCTGGTATACCGATTCTTCTGTGTGGTGATTTTAAAAAAACGTAAAGTCTGACAAGTCGTTTCTTAATTTCATGAAATATACGCTTTATCTTGATTGCGTATCAAACGTTTCTAAGTCAACAACGTTAAAAGAAACAACCATCGACTTGACTTTCGCAAGACACATTACAGCAGAAACACTTCCTTTCATTTCCTATTTCTCCTATCATCGTCCTACCCTCAACAAAATAACTCAAATAGGAATTAGTTAAGTTTTAGTTTGTATGTACAATGTTTTAGTAAACCAAATATATTTCTATACTTAAAATTTGTGCAATTCTTATTTTTATACAATTCCTTGTTCCTATTGTGCAATTTAATAATATTCATATCAATAAATATTCTAACGAGAAAAAGACGTTGTCACGTAAAATCTTCGCGCGTAAAACCGACTTTACAGGCACCAGTTTTTTTTATTAGATTTTATTTAAAAAAGATCTTATAGTTATCTTGTACAAGTTGCTATAATAGAACATTGTCTTTCACATTCACATTCGATAGTACCCCGAATCTTCTTTCCCCAAAAAAGAAACGATAACTTTAAAGTTCGCATATAAAACACCTTATTTTTATAAATAATATTTTGTATAAATGAACTATAAATAATTTTAATTTTAATATTTATTTATTGACAATCAAGCGACACATTTAATAAAAGGTTATAATTCAATATTGATATTAATAAAAAAATATATCGCAACACACTAAATACATATAACTTAGTGTGGATAGTGTTTAATCCGTTATCAACTACCAAAAAAACAAACATTTCACAAAATTCGTAAGAAAGCTAAAAAAAATAATCATTTTTGTTATTTATTACTTTCTGCTTTATCCAAATTGTGCTTAAACCGATTATAAATTATAAGCTGCAAAACTGAAAATATTTGAAAGTACTCTTGTGTGTAATAATAAATGAATTAAATATTTTTTTAAATGGATCACTCAAATTTTGATGAATTTTAAATATTGCGACATTTTTGCAATAATCAAAACTTGAAATCGTTCAGATAGATTAAAAAAAAAATTTTATTTTCTCACGAATACACTTAATTCTGTTTTAGCGCAAATTTTTTTTAATTCTAAACGTAAATCTTCCTTATTTCCTGCATCGCTATATTTCAAAAATGTAAGTGCTACTAACAATTCTGAAATAACCGAATTGTTTGCCAAATTTTATCAAGCTACCTATTCTGTCAACCCTAACAGCATTGATCCTAACTATCCCTATAACCAAACTCATTCTAATCTTATTGCTAATCCAGAAATCTTTGAAACCGACGTGATGCAATCCCTACTGTCCGCTAAATCATCCTTATCCCCTGCTCCCGATGCCATTCCTAGTTGTGTCTTAAAGTATTGTGCTCGCTCTCTTACTATGCCATTATCTGATTTTTTCCGCACTTCACTAAAATATTCTTGTCTTCCGGCCATCTTAAATTAATCCTATATCATCCTTATTCATAAAAAAGGTTCCAAGTCCAATTGAGAGCTACCGTGGTATTGCCAAGCTTTCATTAATTCAAAAAGTTTTTGAAAGGATTGTCACTTCACAATTGCAACACTATTGTCGTTAACTAATCCCAACATGGTTTTGCAAAATGTCTGTCTACTTCCACTGACCTTTTAGAACTTTCTTTTCTTATTAATCTAGCGTTTAAAAAACAAACTGATGTCATTTATACTGATTTCAGTAAAGCATTTGACTCGATAAGCCATAGTCTTCTCCTTCATAAACTGTCTCGTCTGGTGTTTCCATCTTGCCTTTTAAGTTGGATATCGTCATATTTATCTAATCGAGTCCAAAAGGTAGTTTTTAAAGGCTGCGAATCTACAGAAATTAAGGTCACTTCAGGGGTACCTCAAAGTAGCCACCTTGGCCCTCTTCTTTTTAATTTATTTTTAAATGATCTCCCGCAAGCAATCAAATCTTCTCGAATTTTTTAGAACAATATGAAATAATTACAAGCACTGGTAAAATGTTATTTGCAAAAAACCGATTTTTGTGACCTTTGACCTTTAATATCTGGAGACAGGGTCATGATACTCATTGGTACTTTTCAAATTGATCTTAAAATGTCAAAATCATTATTCATGTCAAGTTTGAACTTATTATCTATCAATTCCAAAGAGTTACGCTTTTGTGTCATTTTTCGATGAGTGTTTACTATGGCGGAAATGCGAGGTGCCATCACAAAAATACGCATAACTTCTGCAGTTTTACGAGTTACCGCGTTTTTATTTTTGCGTCTTTTTCAGCGAATATCCACGCATAAAATGACATTCACACTTTTTTTTCAAAAGTGGGATAACACTTTTCAATTTTTAAATTTAAAATAAAAAATGATAAAAAATTAAAAAAAAAAATTAAAAAAATTCCAATTTATTTTTTTTAAATTTAATATTTTATCTGTCATGGTAAAAAAAATTTGCGTCAATATCTTTATTCGTTTAGAAGATATGGCTTATCAAAAAATAGTCCAAAAATGAAAAAACCGATATTCAGCTATCGATAACTCGATAAATAATCGGAATTTTGCAATCAAATTGGGCGTGGTTTCTAATGGCTAGCAGCTCTACCAACTGTGTTAAAATCATCAAAATCGGAGAAGGTCGCCAAAAAAGTGGCCCGCTTCACTTATTTTCGCCGAACTATATAATATAGCTCCCATAGGAACGATAGGCCAAAATAACTTTTTTTATACAAAGTTCGCTATATTTAATTTTTTAATAAAGATATCGTAACCAGATTTGACATTCGAAAGTTTTTTATAGTTCTCAAGCACTGTACCAATTTTGAACAAAATCGTTTGACTATATCATACATATAGCTCCCATAGGGCCGATCTTCCAAATAATCTTTTTTTTTTTTTTGAACAAAATATGTTGTGTTTCGTTTGATTGTGAAGATACTGGAATTTAATTTGGCATTTGTAAGTTTTTTGTAGGTCTTAAGCATTGCACCAAATTTTATTAAAATCGGAAGACTATATCATATTGCTCCCATAGGACTAATCTATCCAAAAAAAGTTGTTTATACAAAATTCGTTGTGTTTCGTTTGTTTGTAAAGATATCTGAACTAAATTTGGCATTCAGATCTTTTTTAAGGTATTTAAGCACTGTGTCAAATTTAATCGAAATCGGTTGACTATATCATATAGCTCCCATAGGAACGATCGGTCAATAAAAAAGTGTTTGCTTAAAAATTCTTCTGTTTTTATACCCTGTACCGTATGGTACAAAGGGTATATTAAGTTTGTGCAAACCGAAAATGTATGTAAAAAATGATCAGGGTGAATAGAGAAGTCGATATACCCATGTCCGTCTGTCCGTCCGTCCGTCTGCCCGTCTGTCCGTTTGAACAGAGATGGTAAGAGCTAGAGTAACCAAACTTTCACATTAGATCCCAAATTATGCCACAGAAGACAAGTTTATTTTTTTGATATCGGGTATAAATTATGTAGCTCCCATAGGGGTCTTTGAGACGACCTCGAAAAAAATAAAAGTTTTAGATGGATAATTCGTTTGTTCATAAAGATATCGTAACCAAATTTGGTATTCAAAAGTTTTTTATAGTTCCCTAGCACTGTACCAAATTTAATCGAAATCGGCTGACTATATCATATAGTTCCCATAGGGCCGATCTTTCAAAAAATCGATTTTGAACAAAATTTGTTGTTTTTCGTTTGTTTGTTAAGAAATTGCGACCAACTTTGGTATTCGTAAGTTTTTTATAGTTCCTTAGCACTGTACTAAATTTGATCAAAATCGGTTGACTATATCATTTAGCTCCCATAGAGCCAATCGGTCCCAAAAAACGTTTTTTATACAAAATTTGTTGTGATTCGTTTGTTTGTAAAGATATTTGAACTAAATACGGCATTCAGATCCGTTTTAAGGTATTTCAGCAGGTATTTAATCGGTTAACTATATCATATAGCTCTCATAGGAACGATCGGTCAAAAACAAATTTTTTGCTTAAAAATTCTTCTGTTTTTAGTTTTTGGGAAGGAACTCGAATTTATTGCAAGCTAGTGGTACAGGGTATCCCAAAGTCGTGCTCACCCGACTTTACGTACGTCATTTTTTCTTGTGTTTGGTTTTTAAAAATTGTGATTGTCAGACCCAAAATTTTTGCGTTGATTCTTGAAGGCTCTGCATAAATAGTTCAATATAACCGCAACTCCTCCGAACATGGTATAATAATACAGGTAACATACTCTGAACCCACCGAATTCTTATTTTTTGTGTGGGCGAAAAAGCGAGAGAGCGAAAAAAAACCACCCTCGTTGCTGTTGTCCGTTTGTTGTTGTTTTCTAATTGCTCGTTCATCTTAGTTACTAATATTTCATGGTCACTGTGGTCCGGCGAGCCGGCCAACCATTTCCAAGCTGTTCCCAACGCATTTATCGCTCTTGCCGTTCTTTGAGAGGGTCTGAGTCTGCGTAAATCAATTTTTAATTTTCCGATCTCGTATTCGAGCAATGGGAATAGCTGGTGTAAGGCATTTATAGTGTGCAGGGTATCTTCTAACTTTTTCATATTCGTCAATGTGGAATACATGGATAATTTTGAAGTTGCCGTTTTGTACTGCGGCTGAACCCGTTTTTATTGGAATTAACTGTGAGAGTGAGTAGTCTAGAATTGTTGACAAGCCAAGGCATGTTGGTAGGAATAATAATCTGTAACATAATATCAGGCTTTGATATTATTTTTATGGACTTTTCTGCTGGTTTTAGTAATAATTGTTGCGCTCTTATTTTCTGCTAAAATTTCCTTTTTGTATCGGTTTGACAATTTTGAACCCAGTCTTGCATTTATTTTTACAAATATTTCTTCTTCTACTTCGTAAGTTCGAATTGGGATTCTTCTGCTATTGCGGTCTAGTAGGTCTTTGGCCTGTTTACGTCTCAGTTGTTCTATGTTGTCTAGTCTTGCCTGTTCGTACTGCGTGGGGTCGGTTGTAACTCTTCTACCAAATAAAACTTCTAGTGGTCTTTTTTTTGTTACTGAATGAATTGCGAAGTTATACTCATAGACGGCTCTGTCTAAAAGTTCTTCAAAGTTTCTATGTATTGGATCTCTTTTCAAACATCTCATAATTTCAGAGAGTGTAGAATGAAATCGTTCCATCTGTCCGTTAACTGTACTCTTATTGGGGGGTGTTTTATAAATTTCAATTCCAAGTTGGTCTGTTAGCATGAATCGTATTGGATTTTTCATTATCCATTACTATAAATTTTGGTACGCCAAAATAGAAAACTATATCGCGTAATGGCATTCTAACATCCTCTATTGCTTTAGATTTTATAATTTTAGCCTTCGCTAGCTTGGAAAATTTGTCTATTGCTGTGAGTGCAAGTTATCATTCTGTCGAGTAAATGTCAATGTGGATTATGTGTCCTGGGTATTCTGGTATGGGAGTTTCTTTAATCTCTGGGTTAGGTGAATGACGGTCATATTTCGTTTCCTTACAAGTTTTGCACTGTTTGACTATGTTTGCGATTTTCTGTTTGATTTTTGGAAAGTAGGATTCTTCGGACAATTGTATTTTATTCTCTAAAGCATTTCGGTGAGCTCTATTGTGTGTCTTGAGGATTTGTTCCTCTTGAGCTGTTGTGTTGGTCAGGTCCTTTACTTGGGTCTGGGTGAAACGTACTTTGAAATTTATAAAGTGACTTGGATATAATAATTGGATTTTCCCCATTATATCTTCTGTCGTGTAGATACCATTGATTACAGAGGGATTGATATATTTTTTTAGGTCGGATAATAGTTCATTTGGATTGTATTGTTGTCTGTATATGTCGTGTCTGTGAAAACTTGGCATTCTAACATATGCTGAACTTTTAGTCGGTCATCTCTGCTTTATGAAAGAAAATTTGGTACCTAAAGGCTTTAATATGGACTTCCATACTTGGTATCAATTTTTCACCTGAGCTCTCATTGCTATGTTGCGTTGAGGCTATTGAATTTATTTGCCCTGTAGGTGGTATTCTGGATAGCGCATCAGCTACCACATTTTCTTTTCCTGGTTTATAAAATGTCTCGTAATCATATTCCTCTAAATAGGATTTCCATCTTTTGATTCTTGCATTTCCATTCCAGTTACTCAAAGAGTGAGTCAAAGGCTGGTGGTCTGTAAAAATTTTAACTTTTGCTTTACCGTATAGGTAATTCTTTAGGCTTTGTAGTCCCCAAATTATGGCTAACATTTCTTTTTCGTTAGAGGCATAATTCTCTTCTGCCTTGGATAGTGTTCTTGATAGAAAATAAATAGGTTGATTATCATGCGATAAAACTGCACCTACTGCGAAGTTGGAAGCATCGGTTGTCAAGTGAAACTCCTTTCCGAAATCTGGGTAGCGGAGTATTATATCTTTAGATATTAGGCTAATTTTAAGCTTCCTGAATGCTTCTAGTGCTTGATTGTCAATCGAAATAAATTTTTTTGAGGATATATTTTTAGACACACGTCCGTCTTCCCCTCTTAAAAGCGCGGTAAGGGGCTTGGCGAGCTTAGCATAATTTTCAATGAATCTCCTATAGTACCCGGAGAGTCCCAAAAAGGATCTTAAATCTTTTAGAGTGCTCGGAAGAGGATAATTAGCTATACCTTCAACTTTATCTGGATTAGTTTCGATGCCCTTGTCGGATACAACAAATCCAAGAACTTCGACTTTGTTTTTCATGAACTCGCATTTGTCCAATTGACATTTCATATTGGCTTCTTGCAAAGTTCGAAAGATTATGTCCAGATTCTTAAAGTGTGATTCATCATCTTTACTGGAATATGATGATGTCATCAATGTAGATAAAGCATATTTTGCCAATATGTTCATGAAGTAATCTCATATTTTCCGTTATTTACGGAGATCGCGGATTTTTCTATGTCAGATGTTTTCAATGGAATTTGGTGAAATCCATTTTTAAGGTCTAACGCAGAGAAAATTTTGTTGTCACCTGGTTGGGCGAGCACCTCGTTTATATCTGGTATTGAGTATTTATCGGCTATGGTAACCAGGATTAATTTCCTGTAATCTATGACCATACGATATTTTTTTTCTTTTAAGGCGTCTACTTTCTTAGGTACTATCTATACAGGTGAGTGTATGGTCATTTAAGAGTTCACGGACCTGCTTATTGACCTCGTCTTTCAAACTCATTGGATACTGAAAAAATTTTGAGTATATTGGTGAGTCTGAAGAAGTTCGTATTTCTGCCTTCACATTGGTTTTGTAGGTCAGTTTCTGGTTTGGCTCGGCAAATAAATTTGGGTATGTTTGAAGAAGTCTAGTTAAGCTATCACTCTGAGATTTGGTCAAATGCTCAATTCTAGGTGTTATGGTATTTACTGCTTCAAATTGTTTTTCTTTAATGGACACGTTAATTGTGTTCTTAATGGTCAATATTTTTTTCTTGATTTTAATTTCTGCTGCTAGTTCTTTTAAGCTGTATTTGCCCAAAATGGCATCAAATGACTTTAGCCTTGGCAACAAAAAAAACTTGACGTTTATGTCGGGGTGGTTTAAGAGGTTTTATGGTGAGTGACACGAACACTGCCCCCTATGGACACAGCTTTAAAAGGTTTCTGATTAGGTATTGGATGAGTTACAAACTTGCGTTGAATGTAATTCCTATTTGAGCCGGTATCTATTAATATTTTTAAAATTGTCCCATTCCCCAGCTTGCATTTAAAGTACGGAAGCGAGGAATGCCTTATTCCAAAAAAATTTATTGCAGAGTTGTCGTAGTATTCGGTTTCCTCGTGGTTGTCAACGTGTTCGTCCAAAGTCTCTTCTTGGGTTTTTATCCCAAAAAAATGTATTGCAGAGTTATTGTAGTGTTCGGTTTCTTCGTAGTTGTCAACGTATTCCTCCAAAGTCTCGTCTTTGGTTTCCTGATCTTCATAATCTGCAATTGTTTGCTCGTATTCTGCCATAGTGGCATACGTCTCGGCTGATTACATTTCGTTCTGTCCGTTGTCGTTAGTTTGTATGTTAAAGTTTCTTGTCTTTTATGCGCGTCAGGCATTGGGCCTGGAGGTCTTTTCCCTGTTTCAAACTGTGGCCTATTCATATAGCTTACCATTTTTGACCTAATGCTTCGGTCTACGTCCACGGGCTCTGGTCTTGGCAAAGGTTTTGGGGCGAAAGGACGTGGAGGTACCGTGAAATGTCGTTGTGGATAATTGTTTTGGGGATTTCTTTGGAATGCTCCTTGGGATGGCCATGGAGCCTGGGGTCACTGACCTATTTGGGGATTCGGGGCATGATATATGTAATCGAGGAACAAAAGTTCTCCAATTGCCCAGTTGGTTAACAGTGTGCTGTCTATGCATAGACTGTTTTATGCCCATCTGCACAAGTGGTTGCTATGGTGGTAATGGTGGTGCTTGTTGTTTGAGTTTAGATGTGAACAGAACTCGCAGAGGTGGAGTGCGTGACTCAAATCTCTAGGCTCTTTTATGGCCAAGAGGCGAGGTAGATCCCCATTTAGTCCTCTTACAAATGTGTCTAGGGCTTTCCCACGATAGCTTTCAATTAGTTCCTGGATGCTTTCTTGGGAGTCTTCAAGAGTGTTTATTTGATTTAATATAAGCGAGAGTTGATTGTATACCGTTTGGTAGAATTCGCCAACATTAGCTCGTCCCTGGGACAGAGAAAATAGCTGATATTCGAGAGTCTTAAGATCTCGTTTGTCAGCGTAATGTGCCGTGGGACATTGAGATATGGCTTTCCAGTTCATAGGCGTGTTATAAGATTCTAACACGGTATCGGCTTCACCCACTACTTTGTTTCGGATGGCTAATGTTACTAAATAGTATGTATCTATAGGAGTTTTTTTCCTCTTCGTAAATACTCATGATCCTGTCTACATTTCTTTTCCAGGAACCAAAAGAAGTGCGGTCCCCAGAAAAATCTCTAATAAGTTTTACCACTTCGGGAATTTTGGGTTGCTCGTTATTACCGGGCTTAACCAAAGGCACATCTTCTAATTTTTCGATTCCTGAGTTGTTAACAATTTCTTCTTTGATCTTCTTTGATATTACATCTTTAAGCTGTGGGCTTACTATTGGGGTATTGGTAGCTGATTGTCCTGCCCTTGCAGCATTGCTATATGGTTGCTTGGCCCAAGGAAAAGGCTGTTAATAGCTTCGGATAATTCGTCTTGCATTTTGTTCTGTTTATAGCGTTTTTTTAATGCGGACCACACAAACAAAAAAAAAATTTTTTTTTTTCTCGTACGACTTATACCCTATTAATTTTTATAAAGTGATTGAGCAGTAAAGAATTCTATAAATTTATTTCCTGCTAAGATTGAGATATTTAAAATAGTCACGCGAAAAAAAATATAAAATTTGTTAATATTTTTAAAAGAGATATTTTTACTCTAATTCTGAGAGAGTTTTCAGTGAATATAGAAAATTTTCTACATTGATATTAAAAAAAAAATTTTAAATTAATTACCAATTTAAATGAAAATTTTTCTTTAAATTTGTTTTGTATTTGTAAATGTAATATGTTCACTTATATTTGAATTAATTTACTTGTGATTTTCCTTACATTTTTTCTTAAATTTTATGTTAAATTTTTCTTACATTTTTTTTGTTTTTTTTTTTTTTTAAATTATTTGTTAAAATTTTTTTTCTTGAATTCGAAAAAATTTTTTGTTAAATTTTTCTTAAAATTTTTCAAAGTTATTTGTTGAATATTTTGTTAAAAATTGTTTGGGTTCTTAAATTTAATAATTTAATAATTTTAATATGATCATTTATAGTTTGATTTTTTTTTTTTTTTTTTGATTCTTATATTTTTGATTTTTTTATATTATTTCCTTAAATGGTATGCTTACAAGATAATAATTTAGTTACTTGAGTTTCGCGACGCGTT
Source organism: Chymomyza amoena (assembly GCA_037043745.1). NCBI lineage: Eukaryota > Metazoa > Arthropoda > Insecta > Diptera > Drosophilidae > Chymomyza > Chymomyza amoena. The sequence goes on along the minus strand of JBAMAX010002782.1, from coordinate 388,002 downwards.
TTTAATTTCGAGGGTGGATTGATAAGTTTCCGGCCTGACCAAGAAAAACAACGTTATTAAGAATTTTTTTTTTTTATTTCTTAACATAATATCATGATACATTTCTTATAGCGGTGTTCTAGTCTAATAATGCCATCTCTATAGACTGATTCGTCAAGCTCCTCAAAATACCCATTTACAGCTTCGATTACTTCTTCATTGTCCGCAAATCTATTACCGCCAAGCCATTTTTTGAGGTTAGGAAACAGATAATAGTCACTCGGGGCTAGGTCTGGAGAGTAGGGAGGGTGCGGCATCAATTCAAACTTCAGATCGTTTTAGCCATCGCAACGATTGACTTGTGCGCTGGTGCGTTATCGTGATGAAACAAGATTCTTTTCTTCGCCAGATGAGGTCGTTTAATTTTCACCTCGGGGCTCAAACGTTGCAATAAGTCTGCGTAGTATTGACCAGTGATAGTTTTACCCTTTTCAAGGTAATCAATGTATGTATCAATGCATCCCAAAAATCAGTTCGCTGAAAAAATTGTTTTTGCCTTCTTTGGAGTTGGTTCCCCTGGTCCAATCCACTGTTTAGACTGTTCTTTGGTTTCAGGACTGTAGTGGTGGAACCAAGTTTCGTCAACGGTTATGAATCAACGCAAAAATTCGCTTGGATTATGCTTATACAACGTCAAATTGGCGGTAGAAATGTTTTTTCGAATCAATTTTCGGTTTTCCATTTTCAAGAAAAACACAGAGGCGTCTTGTTCAGTGTGCTCTCAAATCTAAACTAACATGGCGATCGGGCTGAAACTATAGCTACAAGCTATCTAAGGATGGTACTATAGAACGCCACCTCAAGGTAGGCCTGGTGGCGCCATCTCTTGGTCAGGCCGGAAACTTATCAATCCACCCTCGTATTGTGGTCCTTGCTCGGGAGCCAGTTAAATTCTTTATTTGTTACATGTTTTAAAAAAAAACAATTTATTTTATTATTTCAAGTTGGCCGTTGATTAAGAACTGAACTTAAAGTTTAACAATATTGTCTTATGAAGTCTACCCTAAACTGTTGCTGTTGCGCGTCGCTGCTGTTGCTCTGCCGCTGCTGCACATGTCGCTGCAGGTGCCGCTGTTGGTTCTGCGAGCTTTGTTGTTGGCGTCGCTTCCGCTGCAGTTGGTGGTGTCCTATAAAAAATGATTTTTTGTTTCTAATTCTTGCAATTAACCGCTGCACCAAAGAACTGCATTTGCTTAAAAACTATGCGCAGACACAACCTTCCTCATGAACATTCGCAACGAAAATAAAATTAAGAATTTTCGTGGGAGTGAAATTAGAGAACGGGTTACCTGTATTATTATACCATGCCTCCGAACGCGTCCTAAATGCCGCTCTCTGCCGCTCCCTGATGGCGACGTGCTAAAGCTGCTGCTTAGTTGTTGTTGTTCTTGCCGGTCTGCTGCCAATATCTCTCTTACGCGCTCTCGCTCAGTTCGTGCTTGCGCCTTCGTCTTTTTTGTTTGTGTCTTCGTTTATGCTGCGTCGGCGCTGCGACTGCGCTGCTGTTGTTTGTTGCTGGCAAACATCTCATCGCTTCGTTACGTTCGTTTTGTTGCTTACGTGACGCGAGACTGACAGGTTGGTTCACGCGCTGCGTTCTCAGTAGCCGGCATTTTGGGCTTAACGTCTAAAAGATTTGCGTATTTTTTTGTTGTTAATACAGCAAATATTTTGTTGTTTTTTTTTTTGTGTTTGTGTCAATTTGAAGTGCAAGTGAGAACGCGCTAGTTGTTGTTGCTGTTATCAACAGCTCTGACTGGCTCTAACTACCTGTTGTAATCAATGCATTTGTTGCATGCATGCGTGAGTGTGTGTGTTTATGTTTGTGTGCGTGTGTGTGTGTGTGTTTGTGAGTTTATTTGTTGCATGTTGCCAAATTTGAATTCCTGGCCAGTGCGTGCCACAATACGCAGAGCGATGTTTATTTTTAAAGACAAACCAACGACAAACTGCTGCCTGCATTAGGCATAGAGCATAGCAAAGAGAAGAGAGAACCAAAAGCAACAACTAGTAAATAGAAGGTTTAAACGCGTAATAAATAAATGAATTATAGTGTCAAAGCGGAAGCAAGAATAAGCATTGTAGCAAAAAGCAATCAGCATTCATTCATCAGCTGTCGCAGAAACCATAAAAATAAATATAAACAACTATAAAAATAATAATAATCATAATAGTAAAGTGAATAATTTAAGCTTCGGCATCAATCCTTTCGAGTACGGTTCCAAAGAGATTCCTTTGCCATACATCAAAGTACCGAAAAAAAAAACCTTAAAACAAAAATCAACCGCAACGGATGTGACTAAGGCCAAGAAGACGTCTTAAAATTAAATTTGCTTTTAATGTGAAATGTGCAAATGGCTGTGAATGTTGGCTCTGATTGTGTTTCTTGTATTTAAAAGCCTTAAAAATGCCATAAAATTTGAATAGGTTTTCGGTATTTGGGTCTCTGCTGGGTGCCAGAAAGTGACCCAATGATTTGAAACCCAATACTTTGGTATTTTTGGCGCAAATTTGAAATGCAATTCTACAGCAAAAAAATTTTTTTAATTGAAAATCCACGGCAAGTGTTAATCAAAATTTTATATCTTATAGCCTAGAAAGCAACAATCACAAAAATTAATACAAAGCAAAAGAAAAAAATTAAAGTAACATCCACAACATTTGATGCAGCAATAACTCTTAAAACAATCAACAGTTCGAGTAAAAAACTTAACTACAAGGTAAGAACATAATATTTTTAATATAAATTCATTTAAACAGTGATGTGCCGAAAATCATTTGCAATTAACTTTTAAAAAATAGTGAAGCAGCCACGTTAGATTTTGAAAAAGACGACATATCTTAAGAGGTCCGCTAAAAATGATGGAACTCTTAATATTTTCGCAAAAAAATTACGAATTACATTTGAACAAATTACAAAACCATATAACGTTATCTTTCACATGAAATTACGATTTTTTATAGAAAGTACTAAAAAAACAAAAGCCTTTGTCATTTTCAGAATTTAAAAAAAAAAAAACTAAAATTGTCCCAAAATTTCGGTTTCTAAACGTTTTATGGTGAAATAGACTAATAAAGCCATAAAGTTAAAGCGTATGAAATGGAATATCAAAATTATTTTATTTCGAGTTATGATTTCGGATATCTCAAAAAACGAAAATAATACTCGCAGCAATGTTAAGTTTATGCATTAGCAAATTCATCTAAAAAACTATTCACTCTATTTTAATTCGAATTCCGATTTCGAATGTCTCAAAACTGCTAAATGAAAAAAGATTCCAAATAATGTAAAGTTGAATGTAGCTTATCGAATGTATTGAATGAAAAACTCGAACTGGGCTGTTATTTTTTTACAATATAAGTCATGATGCAACTCATATTTCAAAGTGTTTACTTGGATCATGAATGTGCAGCGGCTTACATCAAGAAATTATGTTTTTATATGTACATATTTCCTAGAGTTCCAGGCCGAGCACACAAAAAAACTTATAACCTTTACGCCTCTCACAACCAAACAAAAAATGCCATTCACTTGAAATTTGGTACAGATGTTCGGGAACACAACAAAACAAAAAAAATCGATAATCGAAAATACGTTGCCCGCGAAATTTGAAAAGTCTCCTTACTCGTATATTATAATAATATATAATAATCATATCTATTCCGAATTTGGACTATAATTTCGTTGTTGCAATTAATACAGCCCTTTCGATAAATCAAAATCCAAATAGGAACTAAAATCGAACAAAATTTGCCGATGGCTTTTTTTTAGAAAAAAATCAGCTCACATCTTAAAAAAAGAACCACATCTAGAAGTGAAGGAATTTTCGAAAGAAATAGTGTATTGAAGACAGAGCAAGCAAAACTAGATTTGAAAATTATGAGGAACTTTGGAAAACAGGCAAATTTATAGATTCAATCAAACTAAAGAAGGGCATAGCGACTGTACGAAATCTTTCGGTATAAAAAGTATTTGAATATTTGGAATACTACAATATAAGTTATTAGATGCGAATAAGAAGAAATTGCTTAGATTTTCAACCCATGAAAATAAAACGAACAGGTGCAATTAAATTACATATCATTTCAGTTGATCAATAATATCAATCCTGATAGTGTCTCGGGACAGCTAGGTATTTAAATATTTGTATATTTTTTTGCAGTTATTGTTAAATAGGCATTTGAATATTTGGAATCAAATATAAGTTATTGAATGAGAAAAAGGATCAGCGTGAATAGAAAAGTCGATATACCCACGTCCGTCTCAGAGATGGTAACAGCTAGAGTAACCAAACTTTCACATTAGATCCCATATTATTCCATAGGAGACAAGTTTATTTTATTTTTTTGATATCGGTTTTGGTTTTTTATAGTTGTTAAGCACTGTACTAAATTCGGTTGACTATATCATAAAAAACGGTTGACTATATCATATAGCTTCCATAGGAGGAATCGGTGAAAAACAAATTTTTTTATACAAAATTCGTTTTGTTTCATTTGTTTGTAAAGATGTTTGAACTAAATTCGGGATTCAGATTTTTTTTTATGTATTAAAGCACTGTATCAAATTTGAACGGAATCGGTTGACTATATCATATAGCTCCAATAGGAACGATCGGTTTTGGTTTTTTATGAAGGAACCGGATTTTTTTGCAAGCTAGTGGTACAAGGTGTCCCAAAGTCGTCAGCGTCCGACTTTACGTACGCCATTTTTTATCATAAAATTTAATGAAGAATACTATCGAGATATTTAGAGCCTGGTTTGAGTAAGGAATTACAGGCTAAAGCGAAGCAATGAAATTAATAGAGATATCCTATTGGCGGACAACCCTTTCTAATGTTTCAAAACATTGCAATGCGTACGGCGTATGCGTAATCTTTTAGAGTCTAACGGCACGCATAGCAAAATACTTGAAAGTAGTTCAGCTGGTCAACAACTGCACGCGTATCTGTCCATAAATGCATTACCAACCGGGCCAACCAACCAATGTGGCCACTTTGAGCGGACAATTTGTATGTAGCCAGTGGCGGAAAGTTGGCAGCAAGCAATCCGCATGTTGCCATGTCCTTTTTTGGGTGGGCGTTCGGTCGGTCATAAGTTGTCATTGCCGTTAAAGTCAATTGACTGGTTGGCGGCTGGCAGTAAGTCTTTGCTGATATACACCCCTTAGTTGGTGCCTGCCCCCTTGCCGGCTGGTTGGCCTCATTTTGTGCGGGAGCAACAGGCGGCAGGAGCAGCAGACGCAGCCAAAACAACAAGTGGCCAGTCAAGTGGCGACTCAATCTATGCAACCAAAACGAGCTTAGCTTAGACGCAAACCTTTCAGTCGGAGTTACAATCGCTGCATGCTGCAACAAGTTAAAAAAAACCAACAACTTGCTTGTTGTTGTTGTTGCTATAGGCTTTGTTGTTGTTGTCTTACCTACAACGACGTCAACATAAGTAAGGCAAACAAACGCAATTCCCAGTCACTGTCAACAATGCACAGTGGTTCATTTTAAGTTTTATGCGGACAAAAATTAATTAGTTTAACAACTTCATAAATTGGTAGACGTGTTTTGAAATTACTTAAGGTTGTTTCTTTCCAGACTCAAAAGAATGATTAAGCTTTTAAAAATATACTTCTTTTATTTTAGTATTAACCAAAACCTCTTAAAATTATTCAAAAATAAAAGTTTCAGGAGCATATTAGGAATTTAAAGAATGTTCAAGTAAATTTTTAAATTTGGATTAAGGAAACTAGATTTAAATGGAAGAAAAAGAAACCAACTGCACTATGCATATATTTGAAAACGTTTCAAAATATATTACGAATTATTGCAAATCAAATGAGCGTAAGCTTTTTTTGTTGTCAGTTATAAAATTCTGTTGGAATTAAGATTTATGCAAATAAAACGAAAAGTCTTGATGTAAAGAGCTTATTATGATTATTTCAAGTTGAAAAAAAATCTTAAAAGTAGACTATACGCGGAAAAAGTCTAAAATCATGACCCAAAACTTTTCGAATTTTAATTCTAATTAATTATTTTCTTGAGTTTAATGAATTATATCTATTTAAAAATTAAATTAAATAAGTCTGTGTTGCAGCTCTTATTCAGAGTACAGATTCTGTTAGCTCTTAATAAAAAAGATTTTCTTATTTTTAATAAGCCAGCCAAATCTTAATTAAGAATGTTTTTTTAATATATCCGTGCTTCATAAATTTAGTAACTTATTAATTATATTTTGAATTACAGCAACAGTTTGTTTAGTAAATCCGATATGACCAGTACTCTACACAAAAAACAGTTTCGTTGAACAAGTTCTTGCTCATAATCTAAAATTCCAAGTAAAACAGGGCTAAACGTATTTCTGCTCTAACTTAAGGATGTTTTAAAATCCAAATTTTGTTTGTCAGAAATTCAAAATTTGTAGATGCGAACCTCAGACAGACCACAGACTGACTCTTCTTGTAAAAGTACAAAGAATACTTCTCAAGATATGATATTGTTTCTTCAAAATACCTTGTTAAGACAGGAATACATTAATAAAAAAGTCCATATTTGGAGACCAAACCAAGTATTCCATAAGTTTTTGGGATCGCCGAAAGTCGTAAGATCGTTGCCTCGAATTTAATATAGAGTAGAGTTAAATCTCATGCAATATGATTAGGGTACTATGTTATTTACCTGTTTTATTTTACTTTATGTTGTTCTATTTCATTTTTGTCTCTTTAAATATTTCCATTCCGAAGGGTGCCCCAATTACGGAGCTAAATGCACTACTGCATTCAACGTTTTTGTCACGTGCATTTTGGCTACAACGAAAGGCCAGGTTTTTCTTCCTTTTTTTTCAGAATTAAAGATCTTGCGATATGATTCGGATAGGATGATACTTTATTGTTAAAGTTTGCCCTTTGCGGTATTATCTTATTTTTGTCTCACCGAATGTTTTCATCCCGAGTATTTTTATTCGTGATTAAATCTGCCACTAAAAACCAGATTCTTCTTTTAGCAGTACATGAGTGCTATATTATTATTTTTTTATTAACTTTTTTGACCAACTGAACCACTGTGCGCCAGCGTTGCACCGTGGCAGTGGAAGAGCGGCGCGGCGCGGCATGTGCAAAGGCAATGTAAAGGAATGGAACGACCCATGCTGTTGATAACATTAATGAACTGTCTACAACTGCCTCACCATCGTTGTTGCTCTTGTTGTTGTTGGTGTTGGTGTTGTCTACATCGTCATCGTCGTGGTCGTCGATGGCTGTGCCGCACAAGAATAGAAACCAACACACACCCACAGCTGCACATTTAGTTGGCAACACACAGATGCAAGCTAGATGCAGACACACACGCACATGCACATATCTTCTTGTTTTCTTGGCAACAGGAATGCAGCAAAGAGAGCAATATTAAATACGAGCGCGAGAGAGCGAGATAAGCGGGAATATGGAAGAGACATCGGAGAACGCAGAGAGAGCGAGCGCAAACAATGTGACATGGCGTGCTGTGGCCATTGGCTTTGTTGTTCCTGCTGCTGCTGCTGCTGCTGCTCTGGCAGTACGGAATAGGTTTTTACTACAGGGGTTCAGTTCTAGGCATTTTCCTGCTAACAATAAATCAAAAAGCAGTGCAACAGCAACGAAGCACAAGCAAAGAGCAAGAGATATATAGTAGAGGGAAAACCCAACATAATAAAAATCAAGGCAAGTGTCGTCGTCTTCGTTGACGTCGTCCACAACGTCATCAATGTAAACATGTCCATACTTAGGCATACCCATATGACCATGCCCAGCACTGGGCTGTTGGGACCTGGAACAGCTTTGCTCTGGATGCAGTCATTGTTTTACTTTCGATTGTTGTTTCTGATGATGATCAAGTTCGAGTTTTAGGCATTTATGTGCCCAAACAAATAAACACACACACACACACAGCAGACCAGGGCTGCGCTGCTTTTCTTCCGTAACCGTTAACCAGCAATGAATAGAGAAAAAGAAAACCCCCCGAGGAAAAAAAAAGGAAAAGGTAAAAAATAAATAAAGCAATATATGGAACATAAATTTCAAAATTGATTTTCAAGTGGCCGAGGAAACTGCAAGCAATTTTCTAGGGCTAGGCTGTGTGTTTCCAAGGAACTATTCTCAAGATAGTGTATCTCGTATCTATTGAATTAAGTGTGTGTTCGTGTGCGTAATGGTTATAACAACGCGCGCATTTTCTAGGCCAAGCTACATTGGATTCACACGCAGCTCTGCCAGATGCATGTTGACCCAAAAGTTGAACCCAGTGCATTTGGTGCTATGCTAATTGCAAAAAAACAACAACAACAAAAACGCAACAATGCACTTGGTTGTTGTTGTGTTGGCAAGCTGCTTCGGTTCGGGCCCCATAATCGGATCCGGGCATTCAATTAGCCATTGACACCTTGTAGCAACATTTTGATATTTTCTCATTTTTTTCGGGCTCATAAAAAATATTTCACGCTTTTGCTGAAACCAGACAACAGATACAAGATACAAAAACTTGAGATACGGAACGCAGTGGAGTAGCAAAAAGCCAGACGACAGAGTGGAACAGCCAAAAATGATGATTAATGTACAAAACATAAATTGGACTAGATTTTTGTTGGTTTTTTTTTTTTTTGTTTTGTTTTTTGCGAGCGGGTTAAGCGTACGTGCCCCAAAAGCAGCTACAAATAAATCCGAAGAAGTATCTGAAACTCGGACTGACTCGCTTAGCCATGTTCATTAACGCAGACTAATCATTGGAGCGGCGTTTTGGTCAGCTAGAAGAAAAGCCGGGCCAAGTTTTTGGTGGAGTGGAGCAGAGTAGAGGCTACTACCTTGGCCTTTTGTTGCTGCAGCTGCCGTCAGGCATGCGCATTGAATGAAAGCGCGCCGAGATAGCGACAGAGGGACAGCCAGACAGCGGCCCCAAAAGCCCAAAGGTGGTAATCAAAATGAATGAATGAATCGTTCGAAACGAGCCGCATCAATGAGTGAATGAGTGCCACAGAGACAGCGCAATAGAGCGACTGAGAGAGAGACATATTGAATGGGTCTGCATGAATGGGCTGCGACTTGTTTTTTTTTTTTTTGTGTTGTGTTTTATTTCCAGATATTTCTGTTGCTGTTGTTGTTAGTGTTGGTTACCTTTGCAAGGGAGCGGAAGTGTAATTGCAGAGCGATCCGATCCGTTCCGAACTTGCCCTACAAATGAGCCGAAAAAACGGCTAACCGGCAAAGGCACCGCCGCCGCCGTCTTAGCTACTCAACTGCTCCAGCGGCTCAGCTGTTGTTGTTGGCAATTAAGCAAACAGAAGCGCATTACAAGGTTGTAATATGATAGCCAAATAATCGTTTGCCCCTCCTCCAAACTGAAAGCAAATCCAGATTTGCGAGTACAACGTTTTTTTTTTCTAAAGCTAATGATAATGATAAACGAAACACCGAAGTATGTATACACTGCTGCAGGAGTATCAAGAGAAAGAGACATTGGAGACCGCCGCAAGTTACCACCAATTTGGTGAGAGATCAAAAGAAAATGAGACAAGTATGTCTGTTCGCCCTAAATATCGATATTTGGACCCCTTAAATCAAGATTATTTGATTTCGATTGATATTTAACATCTTTTTAATCGTAACATAGTTAGCTATCTTGAAAACTACAGGAGCTGTCTAAAATACGCCTAAGTATGAAAATTTTAAGCTACAGCTTTGAAGTTTTTTAAGATCTAAGCGTTCTTGGGGACGAAAATACTTATACATATAGTATATCCTGTAATTCTATCAATTTTCGTTATGATAAGATATAGCGAAGATATTAATTAACATTCTCTCATTTGTACCTCAGTTTAAAAGTTATATTAATAACAAATAAATCTATAATTGGTTGAAACGAGTATCCCATCACATAGTCAACATAGAAACGATTAACGATTCTAACAAACTAAGCAATTGGTTTATTAAGCACAACTTAAAGGCAGTTTTTTGTAGATTCCTTAAACAAGTACATTTTCTGACATATTTTTAGATAGATATATCCATAATAGATATAACTCTGTCAAGGGTATACAAAAAAACACCCAAATATATAAAGTACAGCACAACATATCCAAGCCAAGAAGCATTCCTTTGCTTTTGAAATGCCAAGCTGTGCAAACAGCTCGGTAGCATGTTGCACCGCGTCGGGGAATCTTATCGTGGCGAGGATATCAAGAACACTCGCTCTTATCAGCGAACACCGCGGCCTGGCCGTGACAATGAGAAATGCGATGAGCACCGGTGGCAGACGATGACAGGTAAATGTTCCGCGAAATGCGTGCCCCGACTTTGAGACACGATGAATTCAAGACCCAGACAGGAAGTGAGCTATTTGCACATTGAAACTAGTCATAATTTTTGACAATGGTACGCAGTTGGGCACTGAGACTGGAACTGAGGCAGACAGAGAGATATAGATAAACAGAGATATACAGATACTACAACCAAGTGTGGCAGTTACTTGGAACTGACAGAGGAGAACTGGAGGACTGGACGACTGACTGACTGATAGAGTGGCCAAGCGACAAGACATTTGAAGCATTTAATAAGCGACAATTTAGCGAGATTCACGCTGAGGTTGGCGTTGAGATCGAGATTGAGTTCAAGTTCGAGACTTCGACTTTGAGGTTGCCACAGGTAGATTCACTCAGCCAGGACCAACAATCATTGTGTATATTGCTGCGTGAGTATGTTGTTTTTTTTTTTTGTTTTTTTTTGGGGTAGCCAACTTGAGTCAACTCGCTGTGGCTTAGATTTCAATCTTTGTTTTTTTAATTAGAGCCCAACGTGGGCAGCCCAAAAACCGAGGCCAAGGGCTTGAAAACCTTCTTGGCATTGCCGCCACCCCATGCAAAGCAAACGGACAGTTGATTTGTCTGATGATGATGTATTAATTTCTCACAATGCCTTGTGAAAAGATTGAATAATAAAGATGCCAAAGCCTAGACATAGCCGTAGCCAGCCCAATCTAATACGATATGTGTGTCTATCTATCGGGGCTCAGCACGTAGCTGTCAGCGTACAAAGGCCGCCAGCTGTGCCGTACCCAGCTAAAAGCTGGAAAGGGTCAACTTGTAGCATCGTCTAGCAAAAGTATTTGTGAACTCAATTAAAATAGCGGACGCGGACTTGGCATCAGTCGTAGAATCTTGGACTTGGAATTATGCCGCCTAGACACGATTAGATCGCTCCACACACACCACATTTTTTAGTTGTGTTGGGTGGTTCAGCAAACCTGCCCCAGATCACATGTAAATTATGACCAGATGAAACTCTCTTCCGAACTTTGCACGTTTTCACACTCATACACAACAAACCCATGAAAACTTGCCAAGTAATTAAGGCTGCGTGTGTGTTTGCCTCAGTTTCAGAACTTGGAACTTCTAGACACTCCATGCTCTGGAAGCAGGAAAAAAACAAAATGAACATAGTATAATAAACACATACCAAAGTGGTAACAACAACAAGCTACAACCACAAATAAGTAGACATTCTTTTCCGTGGGCAATTAGAAAATGAGTTCAAGCCACTGCCAAGTCGAGGCAAGTCGAGCCAAGTCATAGATCAACGTTCATGATAAGCCGCGCATCAGCATCATCATCATCATCGTCGTCATCGTTGAAGCAAATTGAGAATGGCAACGGGAACGGCATTGCTGCTGATCTTTTTGCAAGATCTCAGGGCGATTACAACCCAACGGGCCAAATACCTTCAAAAGCTAACTAGCTAACTAACCAAGTGTCTGTCTGTCTCTCCGACTGATTGTCGGAACTGTAAAAAGCAATCAATGGACATTCTTTTGAGAGGGTCAGTTGAGAGAAGACTGGTATTCCCTACTTTGTGCATAAGCATGTTAAATGTAACATTTTTGGAAAGTTGCTTTCCTTTTAGTGTAGTGTAGAGCTCAAGGGCAGCGAGGGAGAGAGAGGGACTAAAGCCGAATTCCTTAGCCAGGGTCTTCTCGGCTTACTATGTGCATATATTAGTTTGGAAAGTTGCATTCGTTGAGTATGGTGTTCAGGGCCTCTCACTAGATTTTTCACTTCCATACAGAAATAAAGCTTCTTTTTTGAGCTACGTCACAAAAACCTTCATTTTACAGTTCTTATTGTAGTGGCCTTGGCGGGACCTATCAGCAGTCTCTTCTGCTTCAGTCGGAGACGTTCATGCTAAGCTACAGTTGTTTCCAACGAGCTGCTTTACTTTTGAAGATTTCCAGAAGCTACTAAGGGGCTGCACTCAAATTACATAACTTGGTCACTCGTCCGAGGGTACCACGTTTATGGCACGAAGATTATATTCGGTAGGGAAATGTCTTTTTTTCTAAAAATAATGGACTACTGCGGTTGGTCACCGAGGGGGGAGAGTTTCATAAATTGTAAAAATTGGTTCACGTACAATAGCTTAAATACAGCCCCAAAAGATTAAGTTCGATTTTTTACATCATACTGAAGCTATTTAACATAGGATGCCCTGTGGACGTAACCTCCTATTTTTCGCCGATGAATTTGCCGCCGGTTTCGCAAATAGCTCGTATAGTATAAGAAAGTCTGGATTAATTTTTATAATAGGCTTCAATTTTGATCTCAGTTAGGTGCTTCATTCGTGCCTTAGACCACAAAAAGCTCTTACTTAAAAGTTGCCCGATCGTATACCCAACACTCCGCTACCCTAATTTGCTACCACACCAAATACAAAGCTGACATAATTTGTGCACTCATGTAGAACATAGAAATGGGCGCCAGGGCTACGAAGCACATTACTCCAATTGTTTTGCTAAATTTGTTAAACATTTATTATAGTTGTTGTTAATTTGAAACTAAACCCTTTTATGGATTGTCTTCGCGGTAACGTGCAATGAACCATGTGATAGCTGGAGCCCCTTAGTGCCGTTTGTAAGTCTAGATCTACAAAAGTAAACATGTACAGTGAAATCAGAGACCATGAGTACTTGAGTAGGAAAAGATAAGCAAGCTCAAAGAAATTAAAAACCAGCCAAATCTATGGAACAGTAGAAGATTCGGAAAAAAGAAGAAGAATAAATACATTTTTATTACTTTTCCGAAAAGACAATCGTAACTTATTGGAGCAGGTAAATTATAATAACATAGATTTAAAAAAAAAAAATTATAGTTTTGAATTCCCAAAAAATTATTGTTTAAAATTCTCCGTTGATCCATATTTTTCGATAGCAAAAAATCGCCGAGCACGCAAAACACTTATAACCTTTACGCCTCTCACAACCAAACAAAAAATGCCATTCACTGGAAATTTGGTACAGATGTTCGGGAAGAGTGTACCATCACAACAAAACAAAAAAATCGATAATCGAAAATCGAAAATACGTTGCCCGCGAAATTTGAAAAGTCACCATACTTACTGAACACACCTCGTATAATATGGGATCTAATCTGAAAGTTTGGTTGCTCTAGCTCTCACCGTCTCTGAGAAATTCTAGTCGATCTATATCGACTTCTCTAATCACCCGGATCATAATTTAGGTAACTTTGGGGTGTCTCCGACGACTCCTAAATACAAAAATTTTTTAGCCAAGGCTTTTTTTTGATTGCTTGCATATGTCAATCACAATTTTTTTTGTTTAAACTTGAACATTTATACCTTCTTTATATGGTTTATAGATCTTTTTTTCCAAATATAGAAATAAAAACCTTTTAAAGACGGCAATGATTGTCATAGTATATTAAAATTGTGGTCCTTATTTTTTTAGAACACATTATTTGAAATGTTTATACAGTAAAAAAATGTTTAGTTTTGCGGATAGATATTAAAAAATTCAATGCAGCACAACGATATATTTTAATTACTTATATTAAATGACGTTTTTTTTTTAAATAAAAAAAAACTAGGGATAGCTATTAATTTCCATACGAAGCCCCAAACGAATGATTAACAAAAAGTACATTTTTAACATTTTTTATAAATTTCTAGTTTCACTGTACAACAATTTATTAAATCAAAATTATCCAAATTAAATTTAAGAAAACTTTCTTTTGAAGTAATCATATAACATTTTTTTAAAACTGACAGCTATGCGAATAATTTGTGTCTTCACTGTAGTTTAGTGAGAGTAAAGTCTAGGCTAAACTCGAATATGTAAAAATTTCTTGCCACATAAAAAGCAAAATGGCGTTCAGGCGTCTCAAAAGAAAACAAAAACAACAACAAAAATCCGCGCTGCTGCGACAAGAACATTGCTCGGTCGGTCACACCAGGTTTCGTTTCATTCATGGAAATGATGCGTGGCAATGTTTAGAGGCGGCCATGACTCGACCCGACTAGACCAGACCCAGACCGGGTCGGGCCGGTCCAGACGCGGTACAAACAAATTTCATTCATAAATAGTCGCCGCAGTTGAGGTTGTCATTTTGTTGTTGTTGACGTTGTCGCCGCATAAAGTTCAACAGTTGCAACGCCTGCTGCGACAGCGACGTCGACATCAACGTCAACGGCGGCTGCGAAGCTTGATTACGCCCACACAACACACTCTACACACAGATAGCGGAAAGATAGAAAATCACTTAGATATTTTTATACGAATGTTGCTGTTGGAATGCATTGGCTAGATGGTAGCTGCTACCTGAAGACAGTCGTCGCCATCATCACAGACAATCGCTTTTCCTATGACGCGTCCGTGGGCTACGGAGGCATTTCCAGCAATTTGAGAAGTTCATATCAAATCGTCGTCGCATTCGTCGACGATTTAACGATCCAACGACTGACGGACAGTCGCGACGTTATTGACGATGATGACAAAAGATCTGGGCAACATTTTAACTGCTTTATTACAGCTGAATGAATTGGTTCCATAGCAGCAGCAGCAGTGGCAGACACGGCTACCTGACGTCACTGCGTCTCTATGACTCTATGGCTTCTACTCTTTCGCTTACTTCTGTGCTCTCTTGCGTTTACGTTGCATCCACATCCGCATCACAGTCATGATTATTGCTGCCACAATTGCAGATTGTTGCCACTGCAAAGTGAGCTTCCAAGTTTTTACAACTTTAAATGGTTAGCACTATGGAAACTCTTTTCCATTTGTCTTATTTCATAAGAAAAGCACTTAATTGCATGTATGTATATGTATTTACCAAAAAATATGAATTTTGGAACTTGAATTTGACTCAAACCCGGTACTTGGCTCGAGGTCAAAACTCTACCAAGTCAGCTTTTGCCAACATTTACGTACCGATTGCTACAATATTTGGTATTAATTTATTTAACGCTTTTTATCCATACAAAATTAACCTCAAAACTCATGTTGTGACCAAAGATTCGGATTCAGTAGCCCCTAAAACTTATAGTAGTGCCTTACTTCCGAAGCCAAACATCCATTTTTATGTAAAAATCCATTGCTTTGACTGTAGAAATCTGATAAGTCGGCACGCTTTCCTATAAACTGTATTAAAATTCCGCCTGCTTTAAATAAATAAATTTATAAGATAGAGATGCCGAATGTGTTACTTTGACTCCAAGGTTGACAGACTCCTCAATGGCCATGATTTTAAAACTTGTCGCTGGTATTAACTTTTGTTTGATATAGGATAGGCCATCTGTTAGTTTGTTTATTAATTACATTCGGCAAATGTATATGCCAAATAAAGGTTTGTATATGTATGAAAAATATTACAATAGTAAATATATACCTATACAATAATAATAAATTAAATACTCTCTTTTTTTTGACGAAAACTCAACCGACCATCTATTGAGCAAATACCTGACGCGGATAATGTTCCGATGCAAATTCGCATGCAAAATTCGACGCATCTATGACTAAAATTGAGCATTTTTGGACTTGGCGTATATCTAATAGCATATACTTTATAAGTGTTTAACAACCATAGTAACTGATGGCCTACCCTATATACAATAGTGTATCCCACGATCGTGCAACAATTTTATTTATGGTATAGTTAACTTGGCGCTACTGAACCTCGCTCAGAGGTTACTTGGACAAATGTTGAACCTTTTTATTGATTATTACTTTGTATTTTTTACCTTTGTTGCTTTTGTCTTTACTCTTGCTCTGGATTCCGCTGGAAAACTCAAGCAACTAAAGCAACACGAAAAACAACAACAACATAAAAGTAGCTCGTCTGTTGGTTGCATTCCATTGCGTAGAGCTGCACAATAGTTGCATTCATTGAGCATTGACTGCTAGGGTTCGAACTGAACCCTAAACCAGCCTGGGTTTCAGACTACTGCTGTGCGTTTTTGGATCTGCTAATTGTTTCCGACTTTGGGCTTTGTCTTTTACTTTTCTTCGATTACTATTGTTGACTACGTTTTAACTGCACTTCGTTGATTTCAAGGTTTCCAAGCAGCAAGTGCAAGTTCCAAAGAGATGGACAGAGAGAAAAAAAAAGTGTAGATCGCGAGAGATCAAGAGAAACGTAATTCAACTAAAATTTGTTTAGCCTAACATTGTGAACAGATTTAACTCTACTGATAAGCTTATGTCGAGAGACCCCTGGAAAAAAATGAACCTATTCTAGAGCTAAGAGACACCGACCGATTTAGAGGCGGCGGCACGTACGGGCGAATAAATAAATGGAAAACAAATAGAAACAAAATTAAATTGGGTTTATTGCATTTCATGTGAAAAACAAACGAGACCTCTAGAAGAACCACAACAAATATGTGTACAAAAAAAAAATACAACACAAAGACCATTTTCAATAGAAAGGCAAACTAAACCGCGAACCATATGGATGGGGCTAGTAGTCTGCGTCGTCGTTGTTCAAGTCGTCTTCCAAGTCGTTCAGGTCGTTCATCAAACTGTTAGACCACAAATCAAACGTATTGAACGTTGTTCAATCATTCAATCAAATAGTAGGTATATACTATATATACATAGGTACATATATATATATGAAATTCTTTTAATTGAAAGCAAAATGTATAAGACTACGCGGGCAGGCTGAAGAGTTTTAAAGCACTAAAGCAAACATTAAGGTATATTAAGTTTTGTAAACATTTTTTTTATAGACGATAGTTCAAATAAGATAAGGGAGATAAAAGAAATTGAGCTAACTGAGTTGATTCTTCTGTCCATGTGAAAGTCTATATCTTGAAAGATTGTCATTTAGACTTCTTTTGTGACCCGCCAGATCAAGTTGGTAGCTTCCTCCCCTCCTTCTACAATTTTTTATGTAAGTGTCTCAAAACAAAATGCGGGAAATCAAAAGTCTTTTAGGACTTTAAGGAGATAATTGAATAATTTCTTATATTTTGCAAAAACGTTTATGTTTATATAAAGTCAAATCCGGAGTTTATGATTATTGGGGAATCAATTATGAACATTTTTCTGCGGCAACTAAGCTCTTAAGTGCTCCCCTTGTAAGCCCTTTTCTTTGAATCAATGTTATTTTAAGTTGGTGCAAAAAATATGAATAGGCGGAAGCAAGAAAGGTTCTAAAATGATCTAATTTAAATTAAGCTCATAATAAGTTTGGTTTAAATTGTAAAAACTTTTCGTTCTCTATTTTTCTTAAATTGAAAAAAAAAAATCACTCTCAACCTTATGACTACACATTTTTAAATGAGCAAATCTTGCTCTTGGTGAGCACATTAAGAATTTTAGCCTTAAAGCAATCCATAATTATTCTTGAACGATGGGACTTGCAAGGTTTGCAAAAACAACCGATCTGTTACGGCTTAAAAGTTTTTACTAAGATCAAAATCTACTAAAACTATTGAAATAATCGTCGGCAGTCCATTTATTCTAACCTAATAACGTTAGCAAGAAGATGCTTCGCCGAATAGCTCTTGCGAACCGGTGTTACTTTGGGCTCAGTCAAGAGTTCAAGATTAGAGCCCCCTCTCGACACACAAAAATATCCCCGCACACACTATCCTATCCTTAAGATATGCATTGTAAACATCCGATAAGACAACATAAGGGGCTTTCATAGGAAAAATTCTTCGACGAATCCTTGAACCGATTTCTGAATTCGAATGAACCAAAAGATGTATGGGCTTTACGGAGACACTCACGTAGTCAAACGTAGAATGCTCCGGCTTAAAGGTATTTGATCAAAAGTCACTGAAAGGGCATCGAACACTGGGACGCCCACCTCTGCGATGGGCAGCCCACAAGATAGAATCATCTTCTTTATTGTTGTCTTTCTGCAAGAGAAAGCACGGTTTCATTTTTGTACGGTAGTTACATTAATAATGGAACACTTTTGATCAAACTTTACACAAATGTGTAGACTAGAAACTAAGAATCTTCTTCTTTGCGTCACCTTGTAACTTACATTAGATCACGAAAGCGTGCGTTTTTTAATTATTTCACATATCATCAGAGGTACTGTCAACAAAAGCAAAGTTCGTCTCTTTTCAAACCGCCTTCGTTTATATATAACATTCTTTCAATTGAAAGCCAAATGTATAACAATATTGTCGATTGATAGAGTTTACTGAAAACTGGCGGATCTGGGACGGACTCACTAACATGCGTTTACGCACCACTGACTGTTGAATTTGTGTGTGAGTTTTTTTTTGTTTCTTTTTTTTTGGCTGCTTGAATTAAATCCCAATTAATTAAAAAGCCATAACGGTTAAACAAGAGACCCCCAGGTCCCAGGCCTCAATACCCAAGGCACCATGCCGCGTTTAGCCAAGCTTACAAACCTAGTTCAAGTCATCATCTCAGTTCATTTCATTGATGAATTTCTGTGTTTTTTTTTGTTTCGGGAAAGGTGCCGCTGCTGGCGTTGCTACCAAGCCAATCTAAATAACAAATTTGTCGTACCAAAATAGATAATATGATCTAATAAAATTAAAAGAGCGAACGCGCCAGAATGCTCATAAAGCCCACGACGACGACGCAAATGTAAAACCAACAACAAAAAAAACAAAAAGGCAGCCGACAGACGACAAGCAACAATGGATCACAACAAACGATGGAAAGCGGAGCGCTTTGGAACCGGGCTGGGAAGGTGGAACTACAAAAAACGTTGACATAGAACTAACAAGTTAATGTTTTTTTAGTTTTTTTAATATGGGATTATTGAAACGATCGTTAAACTATCACTCAACTGATAGATTCATCGACGGCTGCTTGATGAACTGAGTCAATGCATAACAATGGGAACTATAGATACAGTTTGATGCACAGATGCGCATAAGTATAGTTAATTGTACCGTTTACTTCTATGGCCAGAGATTGAGATGAACTTTTTTTATATACATATATATGTAGAATTGATCCATTGATTGACAACTGTTGGGCAGCTAAAAATTTTCAAATTAAGGTCTAATCTTTGTAATTAGAAAGCTCTTTATTTATATTTCCGGCCTTAAACACTTTTATGTGTTTCACTACGCCCTCAAGCAAGTCTAAAAGCCTAATTCCAACAGAAAAAAGTTAAAATAATTACATTTATAGCTTTGTTACTCCGGTACAGGGTATAAACTTCGTTTAACAACTTTCATAAAAAACCCTTCTGTCGTGCTAGACTTTCGAGTCGAAGTCTACGGTCCCGTCGTTGGACACCCATACTCAAAAGAACCTCAAAAAAAACCCATATAACAAGATATTTTAAAGGCTGGCACGGAAGATAAATGTGCTTTGGTTTTTTGAAACTTGAATTCGGATTCAATGATCTAATAAACATTCAACTCGAAAAAATTTTTGTGGAGACTGCTTTACAGAAAAAATTACATTTTCGGGTTAGAAGTCTAAAACTTTCTTTACTAAAACCAAAGTCCAAAGTCAAAAACAAAAAACCCCAGCACTTCCGAGTTCTGACATTACCCTGTAAATCCCTAAAAAGCAACCCCAAAAACATACTCTATGTAGGATTAAAAAAATCCTTGAGTTTTTACATCAAAGCTGAAATTAAAGTTTAATATTGTTATTACCTGCGCCAAATGTAATTTTGTGAGGATATATGTAACTTAATGAAGGAGGATCGTGGAATCCCCAAATCCAATATTAATACAATCTGGAATACCAACAAATTTTTTCCGGCCGTCTGTGTCTCATATAATCACTGGCTAGGCAACCCTGGTCGGGTCTTTGCCTGTTGTAGTTTTCGCCTCCATTCGTCGTGTTCTCGGGCTTGTGCCCTCCATCATCTCAGTCCTAAGTCCTCTGCATCTTGATCGACCTTCATCTTAACTCCGGTCGACCTCTTCTTCGGTTACCTACACACTATCTAGTCATTATTCGTTTTGGAGAATAAAAGCTACGGCAAAAAATTTTAAAATCGGGTTCTAAACTTATGAACTTCCTGTTCTTATAGTAATTTTTAACGTCAACCATGTTATTAGCAGGGGATTCGGTATGCAAACGCAAGCCTCGATTTTCATTTTGGGCCTTCAGGTCTTCCAAAATCGTTTTACCAGAAACAAATATTAAAAGGTCAGTCGGGAATTATGAGTTAGATCCATGTGCACAGGTTTCATCGCTTCGATTTTAAGTTAAAGAAATATAATACTTATAATTTAAAAGTAGTTTCGAGAAACAGCAATCCATCGCACGGGTGTTCATAGTAAAACCATATCTAACAAAATTGATTCGGAATCCTATACTTACTAAAAACCCCTGTAGGTGCGGCGTCTCTAAGTCAATAGGGCTGCAGATACTCAGGACCCTTCTACAGACTAAGCCGCTGTTAACAGCCGCTAATGAATGGCTGTACAACTTTTGATATAGAGCTATATTTTAGTCCATAGAATGGGTTTCCGTGATCTTACTGATCTCTGCAAATATTTCACGGGCAGCTTGTTTGACAACAATCACGATCATCAAATATCAATAGGTCTACAAATGTGATTACCCGAACCATTTCTTTCTGTTGTCTATGGAATAGACTATTTATATAAGATGCTCACTAAGAGATTGACTAATGACTGATGATCATGATCATATTCATAATGATGATCACATAGAGCCACACCCCTCCTTGTTTGTTCTATGCAAAGATCAGAGTCTCTCTATAGCTCGGATTTGAATCGCTCCATTGATTGTGGCGTGCCTTGCGATTTGCTTCAATTGCATTTTTCATGGGAAATCTCAACATGTTGTTGGAGGAAATCTTCACTTGATTTACATGAGATCACTCACACACTGACATACACACTCGCAAAAACTCCCAATGATATTAAGTGAAGATTTAAGAGCGGAAAAATATACATACATAATATACGAGGGCAGTCTAGAATGTTATTAGATATTGATATAGACCGATTTTGTAAACAATTTTAGGCTCCACAATTATTTAAATTATAAAGTGTTTTAAAAGAAAAATTTAAATTTTTGATGCGATATTTATATTTAGTTAGAAAATTTCTCATTTATTTTCTTGTTGCATTTAGTGATAAACAATTTTTTACGTTTTTCCAAAAAATGCATAAAAATACTTTGTTGTTAGTAATAATTATTACCTAAAAATAATAGTACACACTGCCTAGTTAAAGAGCTCTCAAGGATGTAAAACATATATATATATCTTAGTGTAAAAGAAAAGTCTACCTAAATATTAATATATAGTTGGATAAAAAATCAAAAATAATAGAAAAATTACAAATTTTAAACAAAATCAAAAGTTTTCAAAGTCTTATATTAAAAGAATTTATTTTTATGTTATTAACATATTTTTTATAATTTAATCCTTTTAAATTTTTTTTACTATCTTCCTGGGCTGAAAAAATTGCATTTTATTTATATTACTTAGATTCAAAGTTTGTCCCATGCGCGGCTATAAAAGATGTGAATTTTCATTTTGGCATGAATTAAATAATGACAAATGTAAAAAAAGAAAAATGTTGTATAGTTTTTTTAATACTTTGAAAATATTAAAACACTAGATCGTGATACTAAAACTTATAAGGAGAAATACGCTTGGCGTGACGTTATAAAAAATAAGAGCGAGTTTCTGCGAATTGGGCAATTTTTTTAGCATATTGGTTAATTTTGCAAGTCATGTAGTGGCCAGTTATATAAAATGGCATACCTAAGGTTTGCCGAACTTAGGCAGCTCTGTTTGCATCTTTTGGCCCAATACTGAGTCAATGCAAGCTGTGCAGGCAGTTCTGATAAGAGTTCAGCTTACAGTTCCCGAAAACATGTTCAATAAGCAAGACGCGTTGCTAGTGGTCCACAATCAATTTAAAGTGCAAGCTGAAATCCTATAATATTTAATTATATTATATATTTATTGTTAACTTGTGCGTTTTAGGAAATTAATGGTGCTTAACATAACTAAAAAGTATTCAACCATGAAGATTTTCAAACAATTATTATTTTGGCTTATTTACTAATAAATATATCAGGCCGAAATAACTATTGCTATTAAATCAAGCCTTTTCTTCACGCCTTTTTGAGATTAGTCATTGCCGGATCGCACACGTCTAATAGGAAAGAACTTACCGAAAGCAACTTAACCTATCGAGGAGTACTTGGACTTCTCAGGGACAGAGGTAAGAAGCACACATATCCTGCCAGAAAGAGTAGAATTATGAGAACAAAGCTGCATGCATGTTGCTTGATAGGCAGTAAGAGCTCCCTCACTTGACATAATCCATTCGAAAAATTCATTCAAATAACATCAACACAGGGTGGCGATAACAACACCAGAGGATTCACACTTACTACTCACTTATAACTACACTTCTAAATTTTTAATTGAATTCATTTTAAATAAATAAAGAACTTTTTAATCTCAGGGGTTAGTCAAATAATTATAATATAATAATGATAATATGGTAAAATGATTTCATTGAAATTATAGGTAAGCACGTTTAGTTGCCAAATTTTTACTCGACATTTTACAACATGACGAAGCTTTGAAGTATTTAATTTAAAATGTTCAAAATATTTCACTTTAGTAGCCAAGGTGAATTTAAATAAAAA
The DNA here is from genome assembly GCA_037043745.1 of Chymomyza amoena. NCBI lineage: Eukaryota > Metazoa > Arthropoda > Insecta > Diptera > Drosophilidae > Chymomyza > Chymomyza amoena. The sequence goes on along the minus strand of JBAMAX010002782.1, from coordinate 365,055 downwards.
ATATTATTTTTTTCATAATATTAAAATAAAGTGTGTCCGCTTTGTTAAACTTATAACTTTAAAGCCTGCCCTCTTGCCTTGTCTTTTATCTGGCAACAATACACTTCCTCCACTGTCCCGCTCTCTCTCTCTCCCTCTTCACTCTCTGTGGCTCTCTTCAATTGCAACGACTGCAATCAAATCGATATTGCCACTTATTAACAACTTGACTATTTATTATTGTTGTTGTCTTTGTTTTTTAATGGCAACAACAACTGCCACAAAAACAACAACAAAAAGCTACGCGTGCTTAAATTGTATAATTAATTTGTGTGCTGTGATTTTATTGCTCGTTTTGTATCGAAAGATCTTCCTCTTCTTGTTGCTGTTTTGTTGTCAGTTCGCCAATTTTCACAGACTGTGCTCCAATTGAATTGTAATGGCTATGCTATACCCTTACCGGGTATGGGGCATATACATTTGACCACAATGTTTCCAAATCCTAAATAGTTATGAAAAACAACAATCACAGTAAAAAATGTATACAAAAAATAAAACCTCTAGTCAATCGGATCTAGGCTCTACCCTTACTTTAAACTATTTTTTCCAAAAACCGGTTGTTCGAGAAATACCTAAGCATTTTGTGTTTCTAACCTTCAAAATACTTCGTTATTTCGAATCCTGAAAAGACATATACAAGAAAATGTTTTAAACTGAAAATCAAAATATTTTTTGTATTATCTCCAAAAACTCCCAAAAAAAAATGGGTTAAGTCCAATTATACGACAATGCGTTGTATATGTTTTTGGGGTTGTTGAATCCGAATCCAATATACATAAAAAAATGGCGTACGTAAAGTCGGTCGCGGACAGGAAACCCTGTACCACTAGCTTGCAATAAAATCCAGTTCCTTCATAAAGAACCAAAAACAAAAGAATTTTAAAACAACAATTTTTTTCGACCGATCGTTCCTATGGGAGCTATTTGATATAGTTAACCGATTAAATACCTGCTGAAATACCTTAAAACAGATCTGAATGCCGAATTTAGTTCAAATATCTTTACAAACAAACGAATCACAACAAATTTTGTATCAAAAACGTTTTTTTGGACCGATTGACTCTATGGGAGCCATATGATATAGTCAACCGATTTTGATTAAATTTAATACAGTGCTTACGAACTATAAAAAAAACTTACGAAGTTCCTAAGCGATATACCAAATTTGTTTACGATATCTTTATGAACAAACGAATTATCCACCTAAAACTTTTTTTTTGTCGATAAAAGTTTAATTTTCTTGTTTACAATAAGCGTCGTAACTTAAAAATTTATCGACCGATTTTGATAATCCATGACTTTTCTTACTCGGTATTAATATTTCTTTAAGACTTAATGTAAAAAAGTAAAGGTGTTTTAACAAAATGTTATATAAAAATGACTTCAAAGTGTGAAAAACGAAAAAAAAATTGTAAATCTTGGATAAATTTTACAAAATCTGGTAGTTGCTTTGAATGAAGTATAAACAAGTGTATACCATCTTAAAGCTTGAAGTTTCTTCTTTCCAAAACCGTAAAGCAATCGAAAATCGGTTGAAAAATGGCGACGTTGTGATTGTGGGAGTGATCGCAGTACCCGAAAAACGGTTTTTAAGCAATAACTTGCGATTTTGGGGGTGTTAGACAATTTTGAAACACACTATCGTGATCTACTCGTCAAGACCTACAACGTACACTAGGTCACTTGAAAAGTTCTAAATCACTGTTGGACAGTGTAATTACTATTCAACAATAAAATTTCAAACTGCCTTTTTAAAGAGTTATAAAAAACTGAAATTTTTATAAAATTATCGTCAACTTAACACTTAGTTAGGCTCATATCTCGTAAAAGAAAAAATGTTTGTTTTAAATCATATTTAAAATCTGTAAAAAACTTAACAGTAAATTAAATAAAATTATTTAAACAATGACAGGAGCAGCTAGTCTCCATTATTATTATAAGTATTATAAGTCTTTTATAGGATTCCTATTATATGTTAATTATTATTATTAAAATATTTGAATATTTTCTTTTCAATTCAAAGTTTTACTCAACAAAAAAACCGAAGCTGTAACAGACCACCTTTTACTTAGCATGCAGTTCATGGCTAGTTCAAATCTTTCCCAGCTTTTTTGACACTATAGCGAAAACTGGTACACCCCAGGTGAGACGACATTTTGGCTACTCACTATATTACTTAACATATTTAACAACATTTATTATTTATAGAGATTTTCTTCAAAACGTTTTTCATTCTTTTATGATAAAATGCACAAATTTTGGTAACAATTTTAATGCCAATTCATAATCAAATCTGACAGAGCAGTATGGTTTTAATTTGGCAAGTTTCATAGTCTTTCTAATTTGATCTCCAAAGAACATTTTACTTTTCTTTACAATAAAATCAAAATTTATCAATATTTGAGACAAGAAGGCACGTCGTGCCCTCTGAACGCCATTTTATATTAGCAGAAAATGGAAGGCAATTCCAGGGCTGTGTCTGAAATGGCTTAGATCCGCCCCTCGACGACGCAGCGCATCTTTGTAAAGCCGCAAAGTTTTTGTAGAAATGAAATCTCTAGAAAAACCTTCAAAAAAACTTAAAACAAGTAATTAGTTAAATTAGTCACAAGAAGCTAAAAACCTTGAAACAACTTTGGGAAAGTAGAATTATGTCTAGAGACTTTAAGAAAGGTTGGCTTGAGGCGCTTAGGCAAAGCTGCTCAAGACATTGCAGATAGAGTTAGGGTATAGAAACATCGTTAGTTTTTAAGTTCTGTTAGTTAGTTTTTTCCAATTTTCGTCTTAATTAAATGTCAAGCCAAATTAGGTTTAAACTTTAGTTTTGGCTTTGTATGTAGGTCTTGGCCAACTCAAGCGAATGCAGCTCCTGACTGTTGTTGTTGCTGTTTCATTTTTTTTTAATCCGAGAAATGAAGTCGTAAAATTTTATGCACAAAAAGAGTTCCAGTGCACACATGAGAGAGCACACAACATGACACCAGGTGGAGGGGAAACGGGGTACCACCATGGTGGAGAGACATAATAAAATTGTAAACTGACACCAAAGCACGTTTCTTTCTGGAAAGGCTGTAGCTTGCTAATATGAGGGCACGTCGTAGGCGGCGGCGGTACTTAAACAAAGGGTACAAAAGTTTCGAGCGGTTCCTGGGCGGTATAACAAGGCGGGGCAACGCGGAGCGTCGATGCTCGACGCTCTTCCAAGCGACTGCGCCAACAACGCTGGACAACCCAAAATGAGTGGGCAGTTTTTTGTGTTTTGTATTTTTTTTTGAGCTCGTGCGCCGTACCCAATTCCAAAATCCCAAAAACAAAAAAAAAACAAACCCAAAAAAACAAAATATATATATACAACTAAAATTAGTATTGAATTTTTCGTGATATTTGCCGGCGGTTCTTTGCTTTTGTTTTGAAAAAACTTTTTTTGGGGGGCAGGCAATTTATGCATAATTAAAATTAATGAACATTTTAAGGGGGGTTCAGATACGCAGAGAGAGAGAGAGAGAGAGAGAGAGACAGAGCAGCGCGCCAGAACAATGGATTTGCTTTGGCACAAAAGACTAAATATACCTTTTTATTTTTTATTTCTGTAGTTGTTACCTTGTAACAGAAGACGCTGGCATGTGGCTTAAATTACTTGCCTGGTCTGATGCAAATTGGCAGTTACCTTACCGCCCACTCCCCAAACCCAACGCTGACAAACTCAGGTGAATGTCTGCAGTTGCAGTTGCATTCGTACTTTATGGGCTTTGCGCCCACGCCACTTCCGGATTCACTCTCTGAAAAGGCAGCCCATTTCACATGAGGGCTGGCTAAAAACTACTACGAGCTTCAGCCAACCCTTAGAGCAGAATAAACCTTTTTGGATAGTTTACTTCCTAGTCAATGTTACTCTTAAAATGGAATAGAAGAATTTCAAACAAAACGTTGCCATTAAATCGCACAATAGAGGATCTTAGCGAATTATTTTGTGTGGAAACGACTTGGACTCAACATAATCAGGCACGATCAATCAATGGATTTCTTCTGAGCGAACGAAGGACGAATGGCATAGCATAAGTTGGATTCAAAGGTCAGACCATGTTTGATGACAATCCAAAAAAACACAGATTTCAGATATAAGTTTCAAAAACCGCAAGTAAATTTTTTTGGCTTCAGTTTCCGATGATATTCAAAAAAATAAAGTAATTATCAAGATCCCGACGTGGAGAGTTTTTTCTGAGCTTAAATTCGGATGCAGCGAACCTTAAAAAATATATAAAGCATAGTCTGACCACTGCGGGTTTGTTTTTATATACTGATCCAGTTTTGTGGAAAATATAATTAAATACTTTCTAAAAGATATGAAAATAAGTATGACAAAAGTTGATCGATCTAATCGAGTGAAAAAAACGAACACGATACAGAAAAAGCGAACACATGGTAACCCTAGCCTTGATTACTATACCAATTACTTGTCAAGCTTCCCTCGTACTAGGGGTGTTCAAAAAGTATCGCGAATTTTGAATTTTCGCGGGTTACGTATATTCGAATTTTGATTTTTTTATGGCGTTTTGTTGGTACTCATATCTCTCACTTATGCCGACAAGCTCGGCCATTTGGAATGTTCACTTAATTGTTGATAGCTGCTTTGCTTGCACGTGCTTTGGCTCGTCTTCGATTTTTACCTATTTAAAAAAATGTATCAAATTTTGTGTGAAAAACGAAATTAAGTGCGCGAATGCATTTCGAATGTTGACTGTGGCATACGGAGAAGCTACCTTGGACCGAAGCAACGTTTATCGGTGGTACAAAATGTTCCCAAATTTCCGAGAAGATGTGAACGACGAAGAGCGTGCCGGACGCCTGAGCACTTCAACAACAGATGAAAAAATTGATGAAGTGAAGAAAATCGTATTGGCCAATCGTCGAATCACCGTTAGAGAAGTTGCTGAGGACCTAAACATATCGATTGGCTCGTGCCATTCGATTTTTATCAATGATTTGGGCATGAGACAGGTCGCCGCGAAATTCGTACCAAAATTGCTCAATTTCGACCAAAAACAGCATCGCATGAACATTGCTAATGAGATGTTGGACTCTCTCCGCAACGACCCAATTTTGCTCCAGAGTGTCATAACTGGTGACGAATCGTGGGATTATGGTTATGACGTGGAAACCAAAGCTCAATCATCTCAATGGAAGCTGCCGCATGAACCAAGACCGAAAAAAGCGCGCTAAGTTCGGTCGAATGTGAAAGTTTTGCTTGCAGTTTTCTTCGATTGCAGGGGCGTGGTGCATCATGAGTTCTTGCCACAGGGTAGAACGGTCAATAAGGAATATAACCTGCAAGTTATGCGCAATTTGCGCGAAGCAATCCGCCAGAAACGCCCGGATTTGTGGAAGAACAAAAATTGGCTTTTGTACCACTATAACGCCCCTGCTCACACATCGTTGCTTGTGCGCGACTTTTTGGCCAAAAACAACAAACTAATGATGCCGCAGCCACCGTATTCCCCAGATTTGGCCCCCGTGACTTTTTCTTGTTCCCTAAACTGAAGAGGCACATGAAAGGACGACGCTACGCTACGATTGACGAGATAAAAACGGCATCGAAGGAGGAGCTGAACAAGGTAAAAAAAAAATTATTTTTGTGAAGTGGTTCGAAGATTGGGAAAACCGGTGGCACAAGTGTATAATATCTCACTTTGAAGGGGACAAAATAGATATTCATGAATAAACAAACCATTTTTGAAAAAACACAAAATTCGCGATACTTTTTGAACACACCTCGTATGTTGCAAAAAAACAAACAAACCACAAAAGTAAAAGAAAACCAAAATGGAAGCAAAAAAAAGATAGTAAAACAGCTGAAAGCAAAAATCAAATGTGGGCCAATTTGATGCCACCTGGTGGCAGAGACGTTGCGCAGACGTCAACCTCGACGCCAACGTCTGGCGGCATGGCGAGTTGCCAACTTGCATCGGCAACAAAAATATGAAAATTAACAACAACAGCAAAGTTTACAGCTAGACAGAGACACTCGACACTCACACTCAGACTGATGGGGAGTATGTATAGGGGAGCAGGGATGATGGGCAGGCAGGCGGTAAGAGAACCAGTGGCAGCCCGAGGCGCGGCAAGGTGTGCAGAGCCGCTGCTGCTGGTTCAATTTTTGTCGCGCGAAACTGCAAAGAAAAAAACAAAAAGACCAAAAAAAATGTTCTCACATAACAAATCAAGTTATGCCAAAGTTGGGATACTCTTAAAGATTTTATAAGGGTTTTTCGGTTTGTGATTGTGATTTTTCTGCATTTCCATAAATTACTGTCACAAAAAAGTTAAATACAAATTGGATGAAATCGGAAATCCAGCTCTGAGACGGTATCGAACTTTCGATCCCAACACTACTAAGTACATATAGTCAGGGCCTACGAAAATAGTTGTAGATCATGTAACTTTTTTAACTAGGCTCGAAATTTTTAGAAAACACCAATTCTTTGTCGTAGAAAAACGTTTCGAAAGCTTTGCTGTAAAATAATTAGTAAAAAAGGAGTGAATATTAATATCACGGGTTAAATCAAATAACTAAGAATAGACGGATTTTTGTAGAAAAATTTTTAAATAAGTTGTTTAAAAAAAGATTTAACCATAAACATAAATGGAAAGGACCTCACAAGTTTGTACATAAAGCAATAAAATCTCAGAATACGATGGTATCGAATTTGCCAACCCTACTAGTTATGGATAAGTCCGAAGTGTAGATTGGGTACTTTTGCAGCTGAGCCCCAAGTTTTTAAGAGGTTCTAGAAAAGTACTTAGAAATCGAATGATTGGTAATTTAGGCATTGCTCAAATTTCTTCCCAACAGCTTTAGATAAATATCGTTGGCAATTATAGCGAATTCTTGAAACAATAAACTCTCCTAAACTTATGATGCAGATCCATATATGTATATCTATATAGATAAAGAGAACTTTAAATTAAATCCCAAGTGAGAACGAACAGCATCCTAATAAAATACAAGGTGTGTTCAAAAAATAATGTGACTTTTCAAATTTCGCGGGCAACGTATTTTCGATTATCGATTTTTTTGTTTGTTTTGTTGTGTTGGTACACTCTTCCCGAACATCTGTACCAAATTTCAAGCAAATGGCATTTTTTGTTTGGTTGTGAGAGGCGTAAAGGTTATAAGTGTTTTGCGTGCTCGGCGATTTTTTTTTCGGTCTTAGCTCTTCTGGCCGCTTTCATTGGGACGATTGGGCTTTGGTTTCGATAACCATATACCCATGATTCGTCACCAGTTATGACCCTTTTGAGTAAATCTGGGTCGACGTTGACGTCATTCAACAGCTCTTGAGCGATGCTCATGCGACGGTTCTTTTGGTCAAAATTTAGCAATTTCGGAACAAACTTCGCTGACACACGTCTCATGCCCAAAACGTTAGAAAAAATTTCAAGGCACGAGCCAAGCGATATACCGACTTCCCCAGAAACTTCTCTGATAGTGATTCGACGATTTTCCAAAACAATTTTCTTCACTGCTTGAACGTTTTCATCAGTTGTTGACGTGCTTGGGCGTCCAGAGCGAGGCTCGTCATTGGCATCTTCCCGGCCATCTTGGAAGAGTTTGTGCCTTTTGTAAACATTTTTTTACTCAGAACAGTTTCACCGTATGCTACTGTCAACATTTCAAGTGTTACGGAGCACTTAAATTTATTTTTTACACGAAATTTGATGCAAATCCGTTGATCCATATTTTTCGATAGCAAAAAAACGCCGAGCACGCAAAACACTTATAACCTTTACGCCTCTCACAGCCAAACAAAAAATGCCATTCACTTGACATTTGGTATAGATGTTCGGGAAGAGTATAAAAATCGATAATCGAAAATACTTTGCCCGCGAAATTTAAAAAGTCATATTATTTTTTGAACACACCTCGTAGATTTCTTTTAATTAAGGAATGTTACATATTTTTTAAAGAACTCTACAGATTAACCAAAAAAATTTACGGAAAATAATGTGCAATAAGTCGCTATGCTTAGAAAAATGTAAGATACTTTAATTATAAGCTGATGAATGAGCTTCATAACATAGTTAAGGCACGCATTTAAAGATTTATATAGAAAAATGAAGAAAAAAAAAAAACCTAGAGAAAAAATTATGTATTTTTATATGCTCCCCCACATGTGGATCTGGTAAATGCAACCAAAACGACAACGACTGATGACTATGGTTATAATGATGATAATGATGTTGCTTATGCTGATGATGACTATGATGGCGCAGTTGGGTGGGAAGTGTGTGTATAAGATGGTGTGATGAACTGCAATGTTGTCGCCATTTTGTCACTTAAATATTTCCTGTTTCAGCCAAATTAGTTGATAAATTTCAAATTTATTTGGATAATTTACCTCTTGTCAGTCTGTGGAAAAACTTTAGTCTTTGGGTGCATCATTAGTTGGCCCTGCAGCTATTAAGATGCCCACATGGTCATCAAATACTTTTCATAGCCAAGTCGTCGCTTACAAGTTACAAAAAAAAGGTACAAAGCCCACATACAAAAAAAAATAAAAGAACAAAATAAAAGAAAATGCTGAATTGTTGCAACCAAGCATCCAACCGTCATCCATTTATCCAACTCCCATTCCTATTGCAACTTGAGAGAATATAAGTTTTGTGATCACATTCTTCTGCTGCTGCCATGTGCCTCATCTGCCGCCTGAGTTCCCGCTCTATAAAGATGTTTTTTTTCTTTTGTGGCCGCCGGTCTCCAGTTTTAGCCCGCAGTTGGCAGCTTCCTCGGGCATTAGTCAGCATGGGATGCCGGCATTTTTAGCATACCGCCGGCTAAAGACCACTGCACACACCCCACCTTGGCTACACGCCCGCCCCAAGTGCAGGTGACATGACATACCAATTGGCAGGGAAAACACACTTGGCAACTGAAATCATTTTAACAATCCCCCAGACGCCAACGACGACGACTGATGAACTGACGAAATGACTAAATGATGGACAGTCTAAAAGTTGTGTAGCAATATTTATGATAAATTGTTTACAAAGCTTGTTAGGTAAAAAAAAGGGAAGGAAATTACGTAATAGACACAAAACCAGCACCAACAAGAGCAGCTGATCAAAAATAAAACAAAAATGGAATGGATGTTCTGGGGGATGTGCTGGAGAGCTAGCGACTTGTGCAAAATGAACACTAATTACACAGTATGTACTTACGAAAAAAAGAATCAAAAGACTTTTCAAGTGACCTAGTGTACGTTGTAGGTCTAAAATTGTTAGACGATATCTTCATGAACAAACGAATTATCTATCTAAAACCATTTTTTTTCGATTTAAGTTTAATTTTTAACCAACAATTTTCTTACTCGGCATTAATATTTCTTTAAGATCGAATGAAGTAAAGGTTTTTTACCGAAATGTTATATAAAAAAGACGTTAAACTGAGAAAAACGGAAAAAAAATAAAAAGGGTAAATCTTAGATAACATTTAAAAAACTCGTAATTTTTTTTATATGAAGTATTAACAAACGTATATCATCTTAAAGCTTGAATCTTCTTTTTTCCAAAACCGTAAAGCAATCGGTTGAAAAATGATGACAATGTGATTGTTGGAGTGCGTGCACTACACGAAAAACGGTTTTTAAGCAATAACTTGAAAATTTCGGGGTGTTTGACAATTTTGAAACACATTATCGTGATCTACTCGTCAAGACCTACAACGTACACTAGGTCACTTGAAAAGTGTTTTGATTTTGTAGTACTGTGTTATTAACATCGTACTAAAACTTTTAAAGATAAACGTCAATTAAAAATGCGTAAATTTACTAAAACATTTCATTTTGGTGCGCACTGTATGAAAGGCACGGCCGAGTACTTTAGTTAGTTATTTTTATAGCAAAAATAAGTCAAAGAATTCCAATATCAGGAGCAAAGAAATATTTTTTAAGAGTTAGAATGTGAATATAATTATTATATAAACGCATGAATACGTGTTTGAATTTTTTTTTATTTTTTGTATCAGCTGAGCAAAATTGGTCGACTATTTCATATAGCTACCATATAAAAATGAAGCAGTTTTCCAACACTGCTTTGCGACACCTTGGTAAAATCAGTTGCTTTGATAGATGATTTTGTTGGGAGCGGTAGAGTAAAAAGAGTAAACTGGCACATATGATAATATTTTAAGAGCAAGTTTCATAGTAAAATTGTACCTGTCTCGGATTACATTGGAAACTTGGTTCAATAATGAGACTTCAGCATCTCTTATGGTATCGAAAGAGATATTAATAGTTTTTTAAATTTTTGACTGATATTGCGTTGAAATATAAATATCCTTAAAAAAATATCTACTGGAACTGAACTTTCTAGTTCCGCAGTAGTCTCATTATTACGAGCGTCACTAAAAGAACTTTTTTATGAGATTAAAATAATTTTCCTTAGCTAGGAAAAATCATCTCACAGAATAACTCATCTAGATAGAAAATAAACTTTCCCTAATAAACATGGTATAACTATAGGAGGCGAATTGCGTGCTCTTACGGTGGTCGGAGCAGAAGCATTTAATGCAATAACAAAACTAAATAACTTCGGCAATTGTGGCTACTACTTCTAATCCACAAAATAAATCCTCTAAAAAATTGCGCCATATCAAGAGGATATTTTGGTTTGGAATGCTACTACTAAAAAATAAAAATATAACTTGACTTATAAAAAAAAAATTGTATAGGTATTAATTGTAATAATATAAAACCAGCTACATCTTTATGTTGGAATTGCTTTAACACATTGCGAATTATAAGCAGCCGTGAATAAAATATTTACATCTGTGTGATTTTATTAGTGCTTGATTATCTTACTTGCCAACATTTATTACACAATATTTTTTAAGCAAACTTCGATTATTTAACTAGTTATCGATAACAAGACATTTAGGTATATTTTTCTTTGATCCATCTAAAACTTTTTTTTTTGTCGATGGAAGTTTGATTTTCTTGTTTACAATAAGCGTCGTAACTTAAACATTTATCGTCCGATTTTGATAAACCATGACTTTTCTTACTCGACATTAATATTTCTTCAAGATCTAATGTAAAAAAGTAAAGGGTTTTTACTGAAATGTTATATAAAAAAGACGTTAAACTGTGGAAAACGAAAAAAAAGGGTAAATCTTAGATAACTTTTAAAAAACTCGTAAATTTTGAAGTACATATAATCAAACGTATATCATCTTAAAGCTTGAATCTTATTTTTTCCAAAACCGTAATGCAATTGGTTGAAAAATGACGACAATGTGATTGTTGGAGCGCGCGCAGTACACGCAAAACGGTTTTTAAGCAATAACTTGAACATTTTAGGCAATTTTGAAACACATTATCGTGATGTACTCGTCAAAACCTACTACGTACACTAGGTCACTTGAAAAGTGCTAAATCACTGTAGTCCTGCGAAAAAAAAAGAACAAATCGCGTTTGCGGCAAATTTCTTCTGTTTTTAATTTTTATGAAGATATCAAGCAAAATTAAGGAACCAAAATTCTTTAGCAATTACCAAATTTGACTTTAAAGTACGGCATTTTTTTTTTAGTTTTGAATAGTAAAGTTGCTTATAATAGACTTTGGAATTGCTGGCATGAAAAAATATTTTAATCAAAAAAAAAGTAAATCATCAGAAAGAGCAGTCTGTCAGAACTTGGATTCATTGTACAGAGATTTGCTTCGTTTTTTTTTTTTGAGTTGAAATCCGTGCTGAAATGAATATAATTATTAGGCTTATTTCATTTTGAGCATTTTTGAAGTACATATAGAGTCCAAATAATACTAGGTATATACTTACATTTGATTTTACTCGTAAAAATCTAAAACTAGCGTCGGTCAGGAATCTTTTGGAATGCGTTTCCGGGTTCATCCCTCTTTTCTCTATTTGCAAACTAAATCGATTTGGTGTAAAAATGTTAAAATAATTTTTTTTTTTAATTTGATATTTATTTTTATTGTCAATCAACCGATAAGTTCATACGATTGTAATCCAATATTGACAGAAGAAATAAATTGCTACACACATAACGTTGTGGGTGATAGAAATGTTAAAAAAAAAAATAGCACAAAAGTTTTTCTTAATATTTCTTTAACTTAAAAGACGTATAATAATTAATTTATTTAATGTTAAATATATTAAAGTTATTAAGTGTTTAAAAAAATTTATAAATTTTTGTGTACTGTCGTGATTTAAAAAAGGTGGTATGAAGGGGCCTGTACATTTTACTCCCAGGACCCGAATTTTCTCTACAACCCTGAATATATGTTGAGATGCTTAAGAATTTCAAAATAATTGACGTACCATATTGTTCTAGCAATATTTGAGTAGAATTGATATCGTAACCCCAAAAGCCAAGAAAACCTGGTCTTTGTTTATTTAGCTGCATTTGTTTAAACTCTAGGGTAACTGAAGAATATTTTCCACGTCTCAATGCGAAAGTTTCAACTATTTTCATTTTTTTTTTTCGAAAAGGAGTACCTCACAGAGAGGTGGGGCACTGCGACCAAAAGGTCTTTTGTACCATACCCTAAGGTTAAAACAAAAGACTTTCCGCTACCCTCATGAATAGCAGTAGGTCTTTTGTTGGTGTTGACCTGAGATGGAAGGTACTAATCCGTTTCTTTCCCATGTGACAGACTCTGTCCCTGGAAGGGAGAACCAGTATCTCCTATGCTCTCCTGCGGCCCATTTGTTTATCATGGTTTTGATCGTGGACCAACCAATACCACAAAACGGCGCAGGAGATGTAGTCTGGGTGGAGGCACCCTGTCGTGCTAGATCGTCAGCGATCGCGTTACCATCCACGCCTGAGTGCCCAGGCACCCAGTATAGCACGACTTTGTTCCGGGCGGACAGGGTTTGGAGGTAGTTATAGCATTCTTTAACCATGCGGGAGAAGATGCTCCAGGAAAGACAATGCCCTAATGGCAGCTTGGCTATCTGAAAAAATGCATATGTTTGCGCCCCTAGTTCCCTTGAGAAGGATATTAAGGACGCAGATCTCTATGGCATGAATCTCCGCTTGAAAGACGCTGAGCCAGGTGCCCATTGCGTTAGAGATTCTGGTGTTGGGTCCCACGATTCCAACACCTACACCCTGCTCAGTTTTGAACCCATCCGTGAACCAATGTTGCCATCGGAGGTTTCCACAGAGGCTGCCATCATCCCAAGTCTCCCGACTAGGGAGAAGAGATCTAAATTCCTGTTGTGGAAAAGTTCCGTGATCATAAGATCTGATCTAGAGCAGATCGATACGTCACCGACCAAGGCTCCTGAATGATAGGTCGATTTTGTTTTCGGTGAAGGTCATGCACAGGGTAGCTGACGCTCCTTTAGCGTGGTGCAGGTTCGCCTGGAGCACCCTAATGGCGCTCATTGGAGTTCCGCATGGACCTCTGAACGGCGAGACCCTTTGCCACAAGCTCCTTTCGGTCTTTTACGGATGCTGGTAGCAGTGCCGCGACCCACCTTGGCTAGCCCAGCAGCTTTGCTAGTTGTGGGTTGCAGGTTATTTTCGGCACTAGCAGCCGAATTTTGTGGTACCGTGGATACTGAGGGCACTACAGCTTCCTTAGTTGTATCCACGGTGGGTGCCACCGGGGTGGTGGTGGTGGCGGTTTCACGCTGCACCGTTTGGGAAGGTCCAACGGTCTTAGGGCCAATACCCTTAAGGCTAAGTTTAACTTTCCCAAATAGGTAGTAAACGTCCTCGCCCAGTTTTACCAGCTGTTGATGGGAGGTCCCATTAACCGCAATGACGAGATGCAGAAGTTGACCATGTGTCAGTCTCCGCATTACGCGCCATTGCGCGGTGCAAACTGGATTCTGCGCGTTTATAACAGCTAGAACCCCATCATTCGTAAGGTCGATGCTGTTGGGGAAATATCCTCGAACAACATGTGTACGGGGAAAATCCTCCTCAGACATCAACCTGATATCAAGAGCCACTTTGCTCTTGATATGGCAGATATTGCTTTGAACCCACGCAGCTGTGGGTTCATTCGCACATATCAACAACACCCAGTTCGAGCGAAGGACACATCCTTCGAACTGTGGTGTCGCATCACCAGCGAATTCGACTACGACATCGATAATCGCCTGTTTGATCCGAACCATTTGCTCGGAGGTAAGAGGTGCAGCGTTTGAAATGACACCCAGCTTGATGCCCTTGACTGCACTGATGTAGGACATCTTGTTTGACTCGACATGAATCTGTTTGGGTTTCTTTGTCGCCGTATGTGGCGACTTATCGTCAGATCGGCTTCTCTTGACCTGTGTCGCAGGGGGTGCCGTATTGACGGAAGCCAGAGCTTCTGCTCTGGAAAGTCCTTTGCGAAGAGAAACCCTGAGGAGTCTCTTCTCGCGGGAATTCAGCCTTACAAAGGAAGGCTCTGTCTCCAGATTGAGGGTCTGGAGAGTGGCTCCGATACTGGTGCCAGACGACTTCTGTGAGACTAAACTCACGTTGTCATCTCCGTCAGAGACCAGGAGTTCATCTTCAGAGCTGGAAGCCGATACCTCGTGCTGTCGATGAGCACGTGGTCCTTTCGGTTGAATAAGTACCGGTTTTACGGTGCTATGCTCTACTAGGGTAAGAGGAAAGTAAGAAGAAGATGAAAATATTCAAGGAGCTCACGCTAGGGCGCCTGATCACGACACTCGTTTCATTTGTTAGAAGACTCACCAACTCCTTTGCAAAAAAGATGTAATATTGTAGAGCAAAAGAAAAACTTGTGTGTCCCTTCAGAGATACTGCTAAATTTCGACATCATATAAAATTCAGATTTGCTCCAACTAAATATACCCCTTATCCTCATGGGTACAGAATATCAAAAAATAAGTGGGAACTAAAAAGCAAGACAAAGCAAAGTGGAAACTGAAAACAGTAACAGAAATTGTATGCAATGAAAATCAAATAAATTGCAATGAAAAGGCATAACAACAACAACAACAAAAACAATCACAACGATAGGAATCGTTAAACATGGTGGCCTGTATTCAACTACGGAGTCCCCCCGATTGCTCATGGACAGAGCCAACGCAATGCAACGATCTAACGAGGGCGGCCCAGTCGGCGGAACATTTGAAAAATTTATAACAGGCATGCAAATTAAATTGCCGACCAGCCGAAAATGGACAAAACGCCAAACGCATGGCTAAAAAGATAAAAAAAACAAAAACTAAATACATATGTACGTATATATGTACAGCTATATACATATGTATATATATAAAAGGCACGCCAAGGAATGCCAATACAAAATAGTTGGTGCTAGAGAAGGGGGCAGCAGAAGAAAAGCTTTGCATAGGGGGAGACTCGCTAAAATTATTAAACAACGATACAATCGCAGAAACAACACCGACGACGACAACCTTAGTCAGAAACTAGATTCATCTTTAAGGCACCAAAGTTATTATACCCTAACAAATGAAAACAACTATTGAGAGAGCAAGTTGAATGAGATGATGTTGAGATGATATAGATGAGAAGAATTTTATTTTTTTTCCAAATCTGTCATCATCTGAACCAGTTAGGCACTACACGTAGATTCTGATATAATTATAAGGAAACCTATAGCATGGAATATGGTTGTTGAATGCTATGCAGCTAGAAACAAAGTAGATGAACTCCAGAAGTTAAGCTGGCTAGCTTTAAGGCTAAGAGCTGAAAAATTGAAAAATCATCCTGTGGAAAAGAACTTTCTTATAAAGCTGCCTGGCTTACCTCAGCGTCAATGAATGTAAAAACTTTAGAAATTTTTAAGCTCTTAAAGCGATAAACAACTATTGAGAGAGGAAGCGAGTCTGAGATAAAAAAAGAGAAAAATCTCCTAGTTGCCAAAACTTAAGAAACTGCTTTATTGACTAACTGGCACTTTGACGACTGAAGAAATATCTGAACAAAGAATCTAATAAAATTGTCAAACAACCATCTCAATGAACGAACTTGGTCTGCTTGGTTGAAACGACAACTGGAAAAAAACCTTGTGGCAATTACGGCCAAGTTCACTAAGCTAATACACTCTATTGCAGGGTATTAGCCAACAACAACGTAGAACTGGGCAATGGCGATGCTGCCAATGCACAAAATTATGAGACCATTATAAGACCAAAGCTTTTCTAGAAAGAAACAGGGAGATCTTTTGGAAGCGGGCGGCAATGGCGGGGCGGTCGCGGAACGAAAGAGACACAGTCGAAAGGTAGAGCAAAAAGAAGTTGAAAGCGGCAAGCGAGAAATTAAACGAATTTCAAACTGGAAGTGGCCAATAAACTTGGTTCCATTGCTTCGGATAAGATCAGATACGTTGGGGGCAGTGAAGGAGCAGAACAGGGCATGACAGGGTTGGGCACGGTGTGGCATTATGGCGAGGTAGGCAGGCGCAACGCATAAATTTTGGAGCATGTTGCCAATGTAGCTGCTCGTGTTGTAGTTGCTTGTTGGTTGTTGGCTGTGTTTGTCGCATGCCGCAGGCAAGCCGGGCGCATGTTGCCTGACACTGGCAACATTTGTGTTTTGCATGTTGCATGGCTGGAATGTGGGCTGAGTATGTGTATGGATGGGCGGGGGCGAGGGAAGTTGGCAGGCTGCAACAGATATGGAAGCGCGTGGCTTTCACCATAGGAATGCAACAACAACACAGCTGCGGTAAATTAGCTCAAATGTCTTTGCCGCAAGGGAAAGCTTCTTGTTGGGTGGAAGAGCAGATGGGGAGGGGGGTGCTACGTTAAAGGGCTTAAAGCAAGTGCTAATAATAAAAGGGAGCAAGAAATTGCATGCCACAAGCATTAATTATGACAAACTAAGAGGCATCAAAGGGAAATTGAAGAAGCAACATAGCAGCTGCTGCTGTGAGCTGCAACAGTTTGTGGGAAAAATATTTTGACAAAAACAAACAAAATCCATATTATTGTGCGTACGAGATAAAAAATAAAAAAAAAATGGTTCAGAAAACTTTGTTAGTGTGCCTCAGGGTGTGAAAGGGTGCGGACTCGAAACTTCCAATATTGAAAAAATGTACACATAATAAAATGGTATACATTTATATTTAAAAGACTCTTTTGACTGGGAAACGAATTTTGGGACTCAAAAAAACTTGCAGTTTTGAGGCCAACTCAGTTACCAACTCTGCTTAGAACTTGGCTCTAACAATGATAACTGGTAGTGACAATAATATTTTTAAAGATTTAGGACATGACAAAGTTACTCTTCCTGCGTCTCCGTTGCAAGGAGTAAATGGTAGGCGTTCTCTTGTCAAGTCTCCCTTTAGTAGTTGAAAATAACTTCCAGTTGACTTCAATTAAATATTGCATGAAAAATGTTCGTTTAAAATTTTGGTAATGTTCAACATTTTATACCATCCATCAGGATTAATCAATCTTCGCTCCAGGAGATATATTTCTTTTGCTTTAAGCCCTTGAGGTTTTCAACTAGTCAAATTTTTAGGGTTTTTGAATGGAGTCTGACTAGAAGCAGGTAATATTGTGCTTTAAGATCCAATGACCGCTATAGAAGTATACCCTTCTTCTGACAAATGTGCTAAGAGAGTTCCCCCACAATCTCATGTATGACAATGCTGTATCCTAAGCCCAATTTAATGATTTTCTTAAACTCATCATGAGTTCTAATGAAAAAAAATTTCACAAGTTATCGAACACTTCATATAGGTATGTCTAAATACTTTTGCCCTACACTGTACGGTAATTGGCAGCCACAGCTTTGTTGTCAAGCTTCTTGTTGCACGCTTCACACGCCCACACACACACACATACGTGAACCCATGTACATAATAGATGCAACATGTACATGGACGTATATGTAAACACAGAACATATGTACATAAGAAAAGCTGGACTTATTGTTGCTGCTACTTCTAATTGGCAGCCATAACTCATATGTGGCAATAACAACAAGTGCAGCATCTACATATGTGTATATGTATAGCAATATGCTGCCAGTTAACAGGCAATACTTTGCTGTTGTACATATAAATATCGGCGAAAATAAGTGAAGTGACCTTCTCCGATTTTGATGATTTCTACGCATAAAATGACATTAGCACTTTTTTCAAAAGTGGTAGATAACTTTTAAATTTAAAACTAAAAATAATAAAAAACGAAAAAAAAATCTTTAAAAAAAAATCGAGATTATTTTTTAAAAATTAATATTTTATCGCATCAATATCTTTATGCTTATCAAAAAATAGTCTAAAAATGAAAAACCTGATATTCAGTTATCGATAACTCGGTAAATAATCGGAATTTTGCAATAAAATTGGGCGTGGTTACTATTGGTTAGTAGCTCTACCAACTGTGTAAAAATCATCAAAATCGGAGAAGGTCGCCGAAAAAGTGGCCCGCTTCACTTATTTTCGCCGATATATTAGGTTAATATTGTTGCAAATATTGTTGCTGCATTACTCAGCTTGTTGTTGCCTCCCCATTATGTCAGCAAAAATATTTTTCGAAATGTTATTATGAAAAACGACAACTGTTGTTGTTTTTATGTTGCACGCAACCAGCCTCCAGCATTGCCCGATCATCCCCTGCATGTCCACTTACGCACAAAAGCACCCAGTGACATATATATGCATATAGGGTGCATTTTTAAGAGAAACTTTGAATAAAGCTGGCTATGATCACGATTATAATTTTTCAAATAAAAATTATGAAATAATTATATTTACTTTTTTTTTAATTGGAAAACAAAAGTTTATTATTTTAATGTAGAAAATAAATCATATAACATAATTAAATACAAATTTTTATTTAAAATTGCTAAATAACATTTTTTTTAATTTGCACAATACAAACTATTTATCAATATTTATTTTTAAAAAAAATTAACTTGAAATGAAAAGTTAAATAATTATTAAATATAGATTTTTATTTAAAAATGCGGAATAATTTTTTTTAATTTGTACAATATAAATTATTTGACAATTTCGATTTTTAAATTGGAAACCAAAAATGTGTAATTTTTTAACTGGAAAAAATATATTATTATCAAATATAATTTTTTATTTGAAATTGCCAAAAAAATTTTTTTTGTAATTTGTGCAATTTAAGTCTTAATATTATGAACATTTTTGGAAAGTATTTCCAGAATATTCAATACGGCAAAGATGCATTGAGTAAGCTCAAAAAAGCCACTCTCTACTTGCGTATCTAGAGGGATAAGCACATGCAACAAGTTTTAATGCGTTTCTTGCCGGTTGGCGCTTGCCGCATTCTATTGCTTGTTTTTTTTTTTATATGATATATTTATATATTTTATTATATGATTTTTTTTTTATTTTTTGTTTATCCACAAAATTTGTTTTTCAATTTATGCTTGTTTTGTGTTTCTATATTAGAACGTAGTAGATATAAGATACACTATGTATAGTTTATGTTTGTAGCTATGAGTGTGCGTGTTTGTTCGACTTGGCGACATTTCAAAATTCTAGAAATTATGGCGCAACAACTGTATATACGTATATACTATATGTATGTGATATGCACATATATATGGGACATTCTTTTACAAACCGAACGGATTTCGGGAAAAATATAATTTCAGATTTTTAAATCTCACCAACATTTTTTTAAGGATCATTTTATGAAATAAGTGAACATGTGTATAGCGATAGCACTACATGTAGAATAGATTATCTCCGGCTCTATTTATCCGATCAGTCTAATGTTTCCTTATTTTGTTCGTTATTATATTGTCTTTAAAAGATATGAAGTAAAATTGAAAAATATCATCATATTCGCAATTTCATAACGTAAATAAGGCATATTTTAAATTAACGGTACCTTTCTTAGTTCACGAGATATTAAATATTTTCCCATTGGCACGGGTTCCGCGCGACCCACGTCACACGAGATTTTTGTTCCTAGATGTAAACGAATATATATATTTGAAAATGAATATTCATAAAATCGTTTTAAAAATTTTTTCGGTGAAATGCCGATACACGTGTTCACTTATTTCATAAAATGATCCTTAAAAAAAATTTTGGTGAAATTTAAAAATCTTAGGTCAAAAAAGGTGTACGATTTATAAAAGAATGTCCCATATGAATATGTATTGTACATAGTATATACTATGTATCCGCCTGTTTGCCGGCTGTCGATTGATTGCAAGTTGGCACTGCCGGTAACATGTGGCTATATCAGTGTGTGTGTGTGTGTGTGTTTGTATCTGTATCTGTGGCTGCATGTGGGTGGTTCACCGTAACGAGTGGACAGACAAAAAAATTTGTGCTTTTAGTTTGTCGGTGAACCTAAGAAGATGCCATAAATTGATTAGAACCACATAAGAAATAATGAGCCTCTAAGTATTACTCAAATCGCTTAAACCGCCCATATAGCTTTCAGTACTTCCACATAAATAATGCCAAAATCGGACTCGTCCCAAAGACTAGCGGACTAGTTTGAATTTGCCAAAACAGTCAGCAAGGCGCTAACCGACCCATTACAGGAGCTGCTGGAGCTTAAATTAGCCATCGAGTGATAACCGAGTTCCTATCTAACGAGTTTCTCAAATCTTACCCAATCAGCCGAAGCTCCACGTTCACTCATAATACGTGGTGAATAGTGGCGTTAGGCCAAATGGGGAAGAAAACAGGAAAACTCTCTAAGTAAGCAAAAGGATTTTAAACAAAAAGAGATTCGTAAACTAAGTTTTATTAAAATTAGACTTTGTTATTTGTTTGCTAGAGAGCGATCGAAAATACAAACCCCACGGAGCGCTCAACTTCAGGGAAGTACTAAGAGATATATGTAGGTATGCTGGCCTGACGAGAGAGGAGCGAAAGATAGGATTTCCCTGCGGGCCCGTTGCTCTGAGGAGCCTGGTGTAATTACTGTCACTTACAGAACAGATTGGTTCAAGCTAAAGGTGTAATTGAGGGGCCAGAACATTTTATCCTGGGTCCGAATTTTCTCTCTACGGCCCTGGATATATGGGTTCGCGGTAGTCCAAATAGGAACAAAAGGACCTCGTTCAAAGAGATGATGGTGATAAACAATATTTTGTCAAGTCGTTGCAGCCAACAAATCACCAAGGCTGGACAACATTTGACCAGCTAAGCTGCAGGTACCTATCCCAAAGCGAATGTCTTGACTGAAGATTTTCGAGGTATACCTTTTTTTGTCAAGGAAGATTAACCGCAATTTGACATATAATTATAATTTCTGCTGAGAATAATAGAATGACTACACCTTAAGTGCTGCCTAAGGCCAAGTTTAATAATAAATCAGTAGACAAAAAGAGAGTAGTAGGGTGCATTGTGGAGTCCCCGCATCAAAAAAAAGTTAGCCTTAGTGGCTTTCCTCGGCATTAAGACAGTTTTCAACAATAGGACTGACGGCACTTGCTTAAATCTGCTTACATCCCATTAAGTGATTACACGGTTCCTGGATAATATCAGATTAAATTAAAAGTTGAAAAAATTAGAGTTATCTTATCGAGCGATTCCGGTTCAGATATCTAAGCAAGCTCATATACCTTCTAAGGTTCTTATTAGATTAAGTTAAGCTTTGCAAGACATCCCAGACCTTCTTGTTCCGCTTTGGTCTACTTGTCGATGATGCTTTATTGTATATTTTATTTAGAATTGCAAACATAAACTTTGGACTTGTTTCAGTTCTGTACTAAATTCACAAAATTTTAGTGAACATCGTTATCAGGCTAACAAATCTGCTAACTAATCAACCTAAAGCTACAGGCATACAACAATTTGATAACAACAAATGACAATTAAATGAGGATGCTCTGATACTTGAAATCGCTTGAGGTGCTTAGTAACCCTTTTATGTTTTGTTAAAGACCTTTTCCTTAATACTTTTCATGCCTAAATCTTAACTCCTATTTTTGTTTTTTAATAAATCTTTATATCTCTTTCCTAGTGCTGCTACAATTCAAAATTGCCTATGCGGAAGTGTTTTCTATAATTTTCAGGTTCCTGGGTATAAATAATTTTAAAATTATTTTATGTACTATATAATCCCTCACTATAAGACAATTTAATGAAAATACAAAGTTTTTACGTGGCCAAATTGGAATAAAAGCTAAAATTTTAAATGGGTTCTAAAAAATATCTCTTCTGGCATATTTCTTATGGAAAGCCCGAATTGTAGCAGAATCTTTAAATTTATTATTGCTTTGTTTTCACATTTTGGCTTTTTATTTATGTGCAAGTTTGAGTTTTGCCACCTTAATTTTGAGTGGGAACGAGTTGGTGGCATAAATTTATTAGGATTTTCAATATCGTTAATATCGCAGTTCTTTTGGTCTACACGATTCACTGACTGACTGACGACTAGTCTGTTCTAGGTTCAAACGTCACACTTGGCATAATCTTATATAGTATGTGTGCTGCTGTGTCTGTCGCTCTATAGTATTTATAGTTTTCTGACGGTTTCTACATATAGCTTAGTTCCCGAATTTTGTTGTTGTTTCTGGTGCCACTTTAGGCCTCAATTATTTTAAAATTCATTTAAAGTGTCATTTATTTTCAATTTTCAATATTTATGTTTGTCACAACTTTTTATTCCCCCACACTGGCAGGGGGCATCTTTCTTCGACTCACGCAATATATGTTATATATATAATAAATCTTTCGTTCATTTTTTTGCAGGCATGCATCTATAGAAAGTCCCGGATTGTAGCATTGTGAGAAGTCCAAGGCAGCGGCGAGTGACACTGCATTCTAAAGACTTTCAGACTAAAGGTAAATAAATCTCACTCCCATGCAGCTGGGCGGCAGCTGATTGCTTTCGATAGCGTTTGCCTGTGCTCCTTGGGGCGCCCACGCAGACCAGCGCTGCCGGAGCGTTCGCTCCAAACGGCCCATTTGCGTGGGCCCTTTAACCAAAAAATTCAAGAAACAGACAAAAACCCAGAAAAAGAAGATAGGAACAAAAAAAAAAACTAATCGAGCGAAGCGCCGACGACGCGTCGTCTTAAACACCTACGCATTGAAATACCAACGCAAGACTTGGCCAAAACAAAGCCAAGACCAAATTAAGAGCAAACCAAGTCGCACTTCGTGAGTTCCATGAGTGAATCGCCGCTTGAGTGACAAAGAGCAGCTTTTTCTAGAAAACCGAAAAGACACCAAAGAGGCAAAAATGTGCATTATAAAGCACATTGGCTGTCTCTGAGTAAACACCCCTATAAAAGTTCGTCCGATGCGGATCACCTTCAGCTACGTGAGTGACAAAAACCCAAAGGAGAAAAACAAACTTTTGTATTCTAAAGCTGTCCCCAGGCGAACTTCGCAATGAAACTGCGTCCTACTTCGTGAGTTGCGTGAGGCAGAAAAGAACAGCTTTTTATACCAAAATCAAAATAGTTCCAAAGAGGGAAATGAAAGTTCAGCCCATGCAGCCTTTGGCTTAAAAAATTTATAATATTTCTTTTCACAGTTTTAATGCCCTAGTCTCAAGGTTATTTATACCAAAATACTTAAGATTTGTCTGCGAATTTGTACCTATAAACCCATAGAACTTGAGGATCATAAGAGCTATAAACACAAAACTTTAACAAAAGAGGCGTATTATTTGTTTATTTTGAGAATATCACTGAGCGACTCATAGATCTGCTTATTGAAACCATTACGGAATACGGCTTAGACTCTTTAATCGGAAATGAATTCAAGCAGTAATCCGAGTCGGTAAACGATTTTTTATAGTCGTGAGCACAAGACTGTAACATATGTGTAAATTAAGGAAAGTATAGGGTATGTTATAAACAGTTTGTACCAAAATGATTTCAGAAGAAGAAACGGGTGCTAGCGCGCAAGTTGCGGAGCCCCCTAATTTTATTTTACTTAAGTCATTTCCAGAAATTAGTAAAAGTTAAAACTATCTAAGCTATAGCTTATATAAAAGCTATAAAGTTTAGGTTTTTTTAGAAATATTAAAATAATATTTCCGAGGTAATCAACAAACTTGGTCCAAAACAAAACTAAAATTATTCACTCAGGAAGAAAGACTGATACTAATTGACGCTAGGACAAAATTTTCTTGTAGTCAACTAATCATAAACGTCGATGTTTTCAATGATTTAACCAAAAACATCGATATATCGAAATTTAAATTAAAGATAACAGATATTTTTACACCGTTTTTGAGATGTTTTAGAAAAATATGTTTTTGGGCACTTTTTTTTCAGTTTTTCGTTAATATCTCGTGAAGAACATCTACAATCGAAAACGGTGCTTAAGAAAAAAAAAAGTTGTAATTTTTCGTGTTTCTCGACCCAAATTAAAAAATACTTTTATACGAAGGTTCACTCACTGATCCTTAAATTTCTAAACTAGTGTAATTTGTTACGGCCCGGATTTCCTTCTCACAATTAAAAAAAAAAACAGTATAATCGTTGCGCTTATATTTTTTTAATATGGTTATATATCGATACATCGGCATATTCTAGTTAAAACCACCGAAAACATAGATGTTGTTCCAGCACTATTCTGTGCCATATAAAATTATAAATAAAAAATAAAAATTTAGAATACAATTATTTATATACAGATAATTAGTTACATTAAAAGTTTTCATCTGGGATTTATAAACACATATAGCATTTGAATGGTAATATTCGCTTGTATTTGAATTCGTTATGAAACTGAATGTTTTGTGTTCCCAATTTCGCCAAAACAAAATTTTATATTGGCTTGAAGCTGAATGTTTTGTTGCAAGAGGAATTACGCATTGTCAAAATAGGTTTAAAAGTATTCGCATTTTAAACTGTAATAATTTCAAATATTCTTTGATATTTTTTTATTCTGTTTATGCTAATTCTAAGTTAAATAATTATTGATACATTTTTTTTATAATTTTTTTAGAATCTACATAAAAAATAGCAAACCGAATTTTTATATGTTCCCATATCTTGTCTAAAAAAAATTACCCTTGTAATGGAAAAATTCGTTTATAATTTCCTTCTAAAGGTGTAAAGCTATGCTAATAATAAGCAAGGGAAATTTGAATAGATGGCGAGCGCAAAAGTTTTTTTTTTTTGTGAGTATGCAAAAACGAATTTGAATAAAATTGTTCGCTTTGTCCTTTTCATTTTTCGGTGTACTGACAATTGACAGAATTATCGTGAATTGACAAAAATCGAGATTTCATTTTTTTAAAATTAAGATTGCTTTGTTTTTAAAGAGCTTAAAAAAGCTTTATTATCTATATGGGAGTATAACATATCGCTTATATATCATATCAATTGAGATCCAAAGTAGTTGAGCCATAGCTATGAGGCAAATCTGAAGGAATATAACATTTTTTGACGATTTTCCATGTTCCAGGTTTAAAACAAAAAGACAAATGTACTTCAAAACAGATATTAGGTATTTTCTTGAATTTCTCAGTCAATTCTATAACGTCTACAAAAGAATTTTTTAGCATAGTTAATGGGCACTCTCTTTAAGGGTATAAAAAACAGGTGGGGCGTTAAAATTAGACAGCAGCGGCCAGGCCAAGCAGTTAAGCCATTGCGCTTTTGAGTTTTGTTGAGGCACACACATGCAGGCATACATATATATATATATATATAGATACACACACACATGCCAACAAATCCTGTTGGATGTTGTTGTTTTTGTTGCGGCTAAAAGGAATGCAGATTTCGAACTCGTTCACATGCTTGCTGTGCAATTTTTGCAGCTGCTCTTTATATTCATTTATTCTTTCTTTTTCTCCTTTTTTGTTTTTTTTTTTTTTGGTGGTTTGGTGAAGGGGAAGTGAGGCCGCTTTAAGGGGAGAGTCGTCATCTCTTTTGATTTGGACTTTAGGAGCATGGCGGCAATTTAAAGATGCCAGTCTCAGCTGCAACATTGCGCTTATAAACTCATTTTGGTGAAACTGTTTCAATTTCAGGTGGTTCCATTCAAGGCTGTCCGGTCTGGCACTATAATAAACCTTTTTTTTTGGTAAGATCCACGAGTAAGTAGTTTATGGCATTGTGAGGCAGCTTAAAGTAGAGTTAAGTTGCAGTTTATGGATTCAGGGAGTTACTGGGGTGCAAGCGTTTTCGAAAAACATACATTCAGGATTTTTTGCAGATAAAAGAAGAAGATTTAATTTTTTACTTATATACATTTTATTATAATATTCCAAAAAGATCTACCAACTGTGTAAAAATCATCAAAATCGGAGAAGGTCGCCAAAAAAGTGGCCCGCTTCACTTATTTTCGCCGATATATATTCAACAAAGCTTTGTCAAAATTTTATGATAAGACATCATCAAATTTTGACCACTTTTTTTATAGAAGATATTTTTTGTCCATATCAAAAATTACGAAATTACATGACATGAAAAGAGATGAGCAGCCCAAATACTCTTTTAGTTAAACTAATAAAAGTTCTTATTTAGACAATTAATGTAGAAAGCTTGGTATTGTTTGTGGCCAATGGCCTTGATAATAATCAACAATGGATATGAGATTAGTCGATTGACTTTTTTTATCTTGAATATGTTATATCTTCGTGCGTTCCCTTGTCATAAGTAGATTTGTTAGCCCTGAAACAATTTTCATTGGTTTCTTTTGTATAATTCAGTCTTTTTCAAGAATTCGTCTTCAATATACTTCCATTATTATGATTTTGGTGCCGAATTCCTCGTTCTGATATCATAAATTGGTTTGCAATCCATCCGCTCTTAGGTATTCACGATCTTAATATAATATTTCACGAGCTCTCTGCTGAGTGATCTTTGTATTTATATAGCAGACATACATTGAATTATTGACATAAGGGTAGTCATTTTGTTCTTTAAACTGCTAAAATATTCTCTTCTTCGTTTCTCTGAACAGTGAAAAGATTTCTTATAACTTATTTTCTCTGTGCGTTGACGTGTAATTTTCAATCGAGATTGAATCTACTAAGGTCGATGCAATGTGCCCAGAAAACGGCTAAGTGGTTAAAAATTAAAAATTAAACTATTGTCATCAGTTATGTATCATTCTGCAAACTACAAAATAATTCAATATTTTATTTATCAAAATACACAGTCTGCAATACAAATCAACTGTCAACTGAAAAGCTACAATACAATAAAGTTTGTAATTAAAATGTGTAGTTAAAAAATGCAGTTGACCATTTACAGTGCGATGTTTAGTCTCTTTTTTTTTCGCAAGAATATCAAGTATTTGGTCACTAGTCACTGAGATATCACGATGAACGTAGTTACGAGTAACGCTAACCCATTGAGTCGTTCCTCTCCAGTCTTGTTACGTAAATTCGTCTTAATTCTTCGTAAAGTTGAAAATTATCGCTCACTTGAAGCTACCGTGACTGGCAGTGTGGCACTTATTTGTAAGAGCCGGTAGACGTGTTTGTCAGACTGCACATCACACACGTCCAGAGTTTCTGGTCGCTTCATAGGAGGGAATTTCTTGCAGAATCTGGAACAATACACCAATACACATATTTTTATACAACTCACAATTACCCACAAAAAAAAACAAAACATCTTATATATAAAAAAAAGTGTATGTCTGTTTGTATGAGGTTGGACGCCAAACCATTTGTCCGATTTTAATGGGACTTTTTTTAAAATGTTCAGAAGCTTCCTGGGACGAACATAGGCTATGTAAAAATATTACAAAATTGCGACGAAAATACTAAAAAGGACAATCTGATTTTCCAATACATTTTTTTTTAATTTAGGTTGGCATTGTGTACATTGTCAGATTAACTAATATTTTTTAGTTAATTGTTTTTGTCGAAAGGAAACACACAAATTATAAACGTTATAAATTTTATTTTATTGAGGCACACAAAATTTCATGAGAATCGGTACAGCCGTTTCGGAGGAGTATGGTAACTAACATTGTGAAACTAGAATTTTATATATAAGAAGAAACTTATGTTTTACGTATTATGGGTGTTCTCATGAAGGATTCGATGAATCTGATTTTTGCGTGTGTTAGAGGTCAATGCGGAAGTTTTAAGCCTATTGCGAAGAGATTGTGTGAATTGGTTCGTGGGATTGTGAATATTGGTTTTAGTGTGAACATACTCCTCCGAAACGGCTAGACCGATTCTCATGAAATTTTGTGTGCTTATTGGGCAGGTCTGAGAATCGGCCAAGATCTATTTTTCATACCCCTAAGAGATAAGGGTTGCCACTCCTAACATTTTTTTTTTCATTTATCGACTATACCTTCATGGTGTGTTCACGGGCGCGAAGTTAGCCGCGAAGCCTTCCACACTCCTATTTAGCGGCTTTCGCGGACGGCGCGTTACGCAATATTTTTCAATCTGTGGTTTGTCTTGAGTGAACGTGAAAAAATAATAACATAACAGATTTTAGTTTTTAACCTTAACGCGTTTCGGCTTAATTTAAAAAAACGTGTTTTCATGTGTACGAGGTGTATTTAAAAAGTAAGGTGACTTAAGCAATTTCGCGGGCAACGTATTTTCGATTATCGATTTTTTTTTGTTTTGTTGTGTTGGTACACTCTTCCCGAACATCTGTACCAAATTTCAAGTGAATGGCATTTTTTGTTTGGCTGTGAGAGGTGTAAAGGTTATAAGTGTTTTGCGTGCTCGGCGATTTTTTGCTATCGAAAAATATGGATCAACGGATTTGCATCAAATTTTGTGTAAAAAATAAAATTAAGTGCTCCGTAACTGTTGACAGTAGCATACGGTGAAACTGTTCTGAGTAAAAAAAAATGTTTACAAGGTACAAACTCTTCCAAGATGGCCGGGAAGATGCCAATGACGAGCCTCGCTCGGGACGCCCAAGCACGTCAACAACTGATGAAAACGTTCAAGCAGTGAAGAAAATTGTTTTGGAAAATCGTAGAATCACTATCAGAGAAGTTTCTGAGGATGTCGGTATATCGCTTGGCTCGTGCCGTGAAATTTTTTCTAACATTTTAGGCATGAGACGTGAGTCAGCGAAGTTTGTTTCGAAATTGCTAAATTTTGACCAAAAGAACCGTCGCATGAGCATCGCTCAAGAGCTGTTGAATGACGTCAACGTCGACCCAGATTTACTCAAAAGGGTCATAACTGGTGACGAATCATGGGTATATGGATATGAAATCGAATCAAAAGCCCAATCGTCCCAATGGAAGCGGCCAGAAGAGCCAAGACCGAAAAAAAAATCGCCGAGCACGCAAAATACTTATAACCTTTACGCCTCTCACAATCAAACAAAAAATGCCATTCACTTGAAATTTGGTACAGATGTTCGGGAAGAGTGTACCAACACAACAAAGCAAAAAAAAGTCGGGCGCGGACAACTTTGGGATACCCTGTACCACTAGCTTGCAATAAAATCCGGTTCCTTCACAAAAAACCAAAAACAGAAGAATTTTATGCAAAAAATTTTGATTTTGACCAATCGTTCCTATGGGAGCTATATGATATAGTCAATGAAATTTGGCACAGTGATTAAATACCTTAAAAAAGATCTGAATGCTGAATTTAGTTCAAATATCTTTACAAACAAATGGAACACAAACGTTTTTTTGGACCGATTGGTCCTATTGGAGCTATATGATATAGTCAACCGATTTGGATTAAATTTAGTACAGGAACTTAGGAACTATAAAAAACTCACGAATATCAAATTTGGTCCCAATATCTCAACAAACAAACGAAACACAACAAATTTTGTTAAAAAATCGATTTTTTGGAAGATCGGTCCTATGGGTGCTATATGATATAGTCAACCGATTTTGTTCAAATTTGGCACATTGCTTAAGTGCTCTAAAAAATTTCCAAACGCCAAATCTTGTTCCGATATCTTTATTAAAAAACAAAATATAGCGAATTTTGATTTAAAAAAGTTATTTTGGCCGATCGGTCCTATGGGAGCTATATGATATAGTCAACCGATTTTGATGAAATGTGGTACAGTACTTTGAAACTATAAAAAACTTTTAAATACCAAATTTGATTACGATATCTTTAGGAACAAACGAATTATCCATCTAAAACCTTTTTTTTTGTCGTGGTCGTCTCAAACACACATATGGGAGCTATATAATTTATCCCCGATATCAAAAAAATAAAATAAACTTGTCTCCTATGGAATAATATGGGATCTATTGTGAAAGTTTGGTAACTCTAGCTCTTACCATCTCTGAGATCTAGGCGTTCAACCGAACAGACGGACATGGGTATATCGACTTCTCTATTTACCCTGATCATATTTTAGGTAACTTTGGGGTGTCTGCGACGACTCCTTCTATATGTTACATACATTTTGCACAAACTTAATATACCTTTTGTACCATACGGTACAGGGTATAAAAATCGATAATCGAAAACACATTGCCCGCGAAATTTGAAACCTTGACCTTACTTTTTGAACAGACCTCGTATTTAATTGCTACTAAACTACTGAATATTTTTGAGCCAATTTTTTTTAAGTCTAAGTTGGTACTAGGGATGTTTAAAAAAACATATATTAAATTTTTTTTAACCACTTTTTTTTTGGTGAAACAATTTAAAAAAAAAAATAAAACGAAAATTTTCTAATGTATTTTTTAAAAAATGTATGAAAAAATTTTGTTTTTTTGCAAAAGATGGCAAAAATTATAGTAAATTTTTATAATATTTATTGGAAGAAATACTTCTTGATTCTATGAAGGAAAAAATTGATTAATTTTGTAGGTAAATATAAAAATTTCAGCATTGCTCAACAAACGATTTTTTAATAATTTTCATGAATGGTGCAATTTTAACAATCATCCAAAAAGTTATTGCGACATTGAATCTTGAAAAATGAAGTAAGCTTTCACACTAGAGAAACATAAAAAAATTTTAAAATTGTCATACAGAAAATGGGTAAGTTGGTGTTATTTCTTACGGTAAATGTAAACCCACATATTTTTGTTGATATTGCACCATTAATGAAGATTATTAAAAATAAAATGATTCATTAGGTACGCATTCGCTATTATGTCTTATTTAAGGCAATGGGATCCAGTTTGTTGGCTGACAGACCCGCCAAGAGCTGTTTGATGTAGATTTCTTGGAAGAAGATACCTTACAGTAACCATATAGACCCACGCATTTAATAAAGTGCAGACTCAACCAAAAAATATACGTAGCAATTTAATGAACTCTCTTTATTCGCTGTACCGTTCCGGTCCCAACTCTCAGAAGAACATACCAACGCCTGTGCCCAGCTAAAAGTAAGACCCGCAATACGCTCCTGTACAGAATCTGCTTGGTTCCGGTCGTCTTCAGCGCTGTCGTTGTCGCTTAGGTCTACTGTTGTTCTTTGGATCTTTCAGTTGTAGCTAAAACAGGTTCCATTGCTCAAGAATTTTTGCCATTTCTATGTGTATGTAAGTTGCCGTTTTCTTCTGATGCTTTTTTCGTGATTTTTCTATTGCTCCTTTTAGTTGGAGCTTCTGCCTCAGTCGTCGTACTGTTGTTGTTATACTCTGTAACCAGGGAATCGAGGTGCATATTAGATTTATCCAAAGCTTAGAGATGATTCTGGGATAGCTTTCAAAAAAACCATAAAATTTTTTTGCAGACATGTAGTCTGGTTTTTATGGTATCGCGAAATCCGAAGCATTTTAGGCCGTTTAGATAACCTCAAAAAACGACAACATTCAGCGGATCTAGCAAACCCTAATGCAATGGAAAACATGGTTTCATCTCTTTAAAGGGAAAGTCGGTTTTGTCGGCTATATAAATTATGTAGTTTTCTCTTCTGTAATATTTTGTTAGTTGCTATCAGAACGCTGTGACCAAAGATGTATCCAAAAGTATAAGACCACCTGACAAAACGCAGTAGTTTCCACAATGGGATTAATCCATCTACCACACGTTAAAACTTTCAGTACCTTAGCGTTACAATAATTTATAATTATAAACCAAACAGATCCTACACGATCCGCATGAAAATAATTTCATCAGAGTGGAAGGAGACACTAATGCTACTTCCTAATGTTTTATAGAAACCTAATCTAGCAGTTAGGCGACACTTTCCCTGCTTGCTAAGATAACTCCTAAAAGTAACCCTACATCGAATTAAATGTCGAGTTTATAGTATATTCTATAGTCGGGTTTGTTTTGACTGCAACCAGTCCATCGCTTGTTGTTGTTGCCATTATTGCTGTTGAACTTGAAATAAAACTGGGCACTGGGCAACATTTGCGAGCTTAAGTTTTATTGAACTCTACGTAAGAGCAATCCCAATAACATGTTGTAGCAGGTGTTAGTGTTTTACAAGCTGTTAACTGCCAGCTGCTAATGGCCAAAGAAGCTCAAGAAGCTGCGTTTGGGCCAACATCAGCCAGCTTTACAAAAACAACAACTACCTTCTATGCGAACAAACATATGTACTAATTAAGAAAAAAAATATATTACAATAATAACTGCTGTAGATCGTGTAGGAACCATCTCTTACACTTATCATTAATGAACTACGCAGCTGTCCAAGCTTGGTCTGTACCACTCCCTGCATCATCCAACAACATCTTTCAAAACCGGCACTTGCCACTAGAGATGGAAGTAAAAAAGAAATTCTTTTTCCATTGCAATCGGAATTTCTTCAGAAAGACGATTATTATTTCGATTAATGAACACTTTAAGGGTATCTGCATTCTAGCACTCCCCAAATCTAACTCTCTCACAAAAGGGGAAAGGAAAGGAAATTCTTCTATTCCGGAAAACGCTTTCGCACTTCTTTTTAAGATGGCGTCCTTTTTACAATGCAATGAATCCCCAAAATTGATACGCGTAAGAAAGCATCTATTCATGAACCTTACCAGAATTCTGCAAGCCACCAATAATTTTTGGGAACTATAAATAACTTTTGAATACCAAATTTGGAATTTACGATATCTTGATGAACAAACGAATTATCCATCTAAAACTTATTTTTTGTTGTCGAGGTCGTCTCAAACACCCATATGGGAGCTACATAATTTATCACCGATATCAAAAAAATAAATTAAACTTGTCTCCTATGGAATAATATGGGATCTAATGTAAAAGTTTGGTTACCCTAGCTCTTACCATCTCTGAGATCTAGGCGTTCAACCAGACAGACGGACAGACGGACATGGGTATATCGACTTCTCTATTCACCCTGATCATATTTTAGGTAACTTTGGGGTGTCTCCGACGTCTCCTTCTATATGTTACAAACATTTTCGGCTTGCACAAACTTAATATACCCTTTGTACCATACGGTACAGGGTATAAAAAGTAGAATAACATCTGGATTGAGAAAAAGTACATTCTGCACTTGCAAAAATACTTAACTTTTTAAATCCGCAACTCAACAGCAAGCGTGAATACCCTAATAGCTTGTAGAATTAGCTTGCTTCACGTCTTATGAAAAATCCCAAGAAAATCTTATTTTAGAATTTTGGGTTAATGCTGATAATCATATTTCGCATTACCCGCAATAATCCCATTCCTATGCCATCACTCTTGACACAGCTGCAGCTCTATGCGTAGAACTCACGTTCCCTTTCTTATCTATTTACGCATCTTCTTCACGCTTCTTATCGACTTAATTTCTAACAATTTTATGCTAATTTTTAAGAAGCGAATCGACGACGCCAGCGCCACTGCCGACTTCGACTTGACCCTCCTCTGCTCAGTTTCCCCATTGTTTTTTTTTTTTTTTGGATTTTTGGTGTTTTTATTTATTGCCGTTAATTAAAGTTTTTTAATTTGGCATTTCAATTTGATTAATAACTTTTATTAATACAGTACACATTCGAATTAGGGTAATTTTTTTTTGTCTCTGCTAATAAATTAACCCTTCATAATCGTTTTTTTTTTTTTGATTTAGTAAAAAAATATAGTAAAGCGTTGTACAAAAACTTACACTAAAAAATTAGAATGGGCCTCTTGGCTAATCAGAGTAGAGGAGACTATAAAAGCTATAAAAACAAAGCTTGATATTTGGACTTTTAATCTCACCAGACAGATCAACTTTATTTTCTTCCGTCATACCAGATACGTGCTCCAAATAATTTCAAAACGCTACATTTCCAATTAATATAGTTTAAGTTTGTCTGCGCAAAACGCTGAAAATAAAAAATCTTTCGATTAATATCAAACATTATTATAATCGGAGATAATTGCAATGTGCTATATTAGAGGCGCAAGTTTGCCCCAGGGACATAAGAATAGCTGAGTGTTGCCATTAAAACTTAATGTCATGACGTCCCTTTGTTTTATTATTCTAATTTGTGAGATACATATTTTTGTTAGATACAAAGTTCATTTTATTGACTTTTGACTGTAATATTTTTGTTCTTATGAATTATGTGGCTTAGAACTTTGCATCAAGTTACGCTTGTCAACACTGTCGTCCATTAAAAAAATATAATGATCATTGTTACCTTTCGATGTTGTTGTGATCGTTGTTTTTGTTTTTATTAACGCTCGAAATTATGTCTAATGGTATTATAACTTGACTTATGATGATAATCATGATGTTTACATATTTGGAGACATGTTGCCAGCAACATTGTCCTGCAACATCTGCAGCAGAAACATGCATGTTGCATGTTTGGTTTTCATACCAAGCAACAGGGGATGAATGAAAAAAATTTGAAGGTGTTAAGGTGAAACAAATGTTTTCACCCTGAATTAATACCAAAAATGTAGTACATTCGACCTTTCCTCCAACATTGTTTTTTTTTTGGCAAAACTATATTTATACCTACAAAAACTATATTCATACCTACAAGTTTTGCAAATTTGTACCAATTTTGATGAGAACCGAGAGTTAAAAAAAATCAATTTAAAGTCTATGGGGTCAATATCAAGTTGATATGTTGAGGTGTGTAGGAGAAAACACGGTAAAGCGATGGCGTGGGTGGGGGTCCGCATCAACAAAATTTGTGAATTTGTTGATTAAAGCCATATGAATAAGCTTATCAAAAATTCTGATTCTATGTCTCCTGTTACCATAATTACGTAGAGTCAAATATAGGTGTAGTTTATGGGCAAGAGAGGTGAGATTTGTGCATTTATGGCTATAACTTTTGTTGCATTTTTCCAAGGTTTTTTTTCTTATTCGGATGCTTGAGTTCATGACTCATCGCTCTGTCAAATCTCAGATTAAAATACTAAACGGTTTCGCTAAAAGCAAAGTAAATGTACTGCAGGGGAACGGGGGAAGATATTGACATGATTCTTCCCGGGAATTATGCGCGTTAGGTGATAAGGTTTTGTATGTCTAGCTCTTATAATCTCCGAAATCTAGGTGTGGTTTCAATAAGCATTTGGTTATAAAGTACTTGGGGTATGCCACGCCTCCTTCTGTCCGTTACATATATTCTATTTACTCTTTGTACTTTTTAGTACAGGGTATGAAATTAAGAAACAAGTGTAACAGCTTTGTCCTTAGATGCTGCAGCAACCAGCGATCGCTACCGAAACCAAAGTTCTCGAAACAACCCGCAGATTTAAAATACACAAATATTTACATTCTTCCGAAAAAAGAAGTGCGCTTAGAGCACGTTGTTAATCATCACCGGGTATCTACTTTTCCCTCGAAATGGAACACACCGTGCTGTATGTAATTCAATCTATCGTTTCCCAGACTACGGAAAAATAGACTAGTCTGAGTCGCAAAATAGAATAGCCTTAGATAGAGCAACCCAGAAAATTGTCCTCTCATCAGTCCTGAATGGACTCTTTGCGGCCGACATTCCCGTAGCAATATAGTCGGAGAAAACGCTTTTTGCAGCTTAGGAGCGTACTAACTTAAAGAACCAAATGATTACTTTCGGGACTCGCGTGAATATCAGGACCATAATTCCATTTATTCCGAGAGTATGTAAAGTTTGGGATTGCAGCAACAACTTAAGCTCTAGATCTTCTTTAGTTGGTTTGGCCCTGCTACACATGCGCTCTCGATCTTCGGGCCTATGAAATTTTAACAAAAACAACAACAAAAAACCAACTCATTCATTTCCTCTTGTTTTTTTGTTACCTCTGCTTGTCGGCCCAAGAATGCGCATAATTTCCAACACACGCAACAAAAACAACAACCAGCCAAAGAGCCGAGCAGGGAGGAGAAGTGAAGAGGCTCTAAAAAAAACAACATAAGGGAAGGTAGAAAAAAAACTGCGTCAATTTCGCGCTTTACTTTTGTTGTCAGATGTTTTAAATCACCAAACCATGGCGGTAAAAGGGTAAAGCATGGAAGAGTGTGGTGGTGGGTCAGGGGCGTGGAGGCAGGGGACAGGGCAGGACAACTAACTTGGCGTGTAGGCAGTCCGGTTTGCTCCTTGAGGCTGGCTGAGTTGCTGCTGCTTTAACAAGTGTTCAGCGACAGTGGCAGTGGCGGAGGGCGGCCAGGTGCAAATGCAGCGAAAAAATTTCGGCAGTGGGCAAAGAGGAGCTGCAAATTTCTAGCTCAGTGTGATTTCTGGATGCAACATTTTCAAGGAATTATTATATTGTATATCGGGCAGGTAAGAATGGGGGATACGGAACCCCAGAATCCGCCCTGTTACATTCGCCACTGGCGTAGGCAGGTGGCAGAGGGACAGACTAAGCTGGCGGCAGCTGCTGCACGCGCCTGTGTGTGTCCAATAATGATTTTTTTCAAATGGGCAAAAGCAAGCGAGGCTAAAGCTGGCAAACAAGCCAGCGAAGATCTGTGTGTGCTCGGTGCGCTGCGAATTATGTGCGTCAAGTTGTTGCTTGCTAGGGAAAACTGGAGCCAGAAGGAGCAACGATTTCTTGGAATTCCGCGCGCGTTTTTGTGTGTGTTGCCATCGTTTAAATTTTAAATCAAGCCAAACTGTCGCAGGGCATGTGGCGTCCATCCAGGCAACAAAGCTTACCAACCAACCAAGCAGCCAAGCCAAGGCAACCAAACTACCTAACCAGTCAGACAAGCCTAACCCAGCCAGCCGTAGCCTGCACCTCATAATAATGACACACCATTAACAATCGGTACGCCTGGTCGACAGTAAGGACAGAGTGACAGACAGACGGCAATGGCAGGCCGACTGCATGTAGCCCCATTGGCAAGAGCATCCAAAGCTTGGGCTTTTTATTATGGCTCCAGTTTAAATGGCATATTTCGTCGTCATCTTCATTTTCAACGTTGTCGTGGCGACGGCAGTGGCAGCGTCGACGGCAGCGACAACAGCTTTCCAGTAGGTGCAGAAAAACACATAAGCGGAATTATGGGCCAAAGGAATTTGTGTTGCAGCTGCTACGTCTCTTTCAAGAACACTTGCTGTCATGTCCAATAGCACAATTCAATGCGCAATTGTTTGATTCCGCTCCTGTGCAGCTCGAGTTCAAGGACATTAATGTCCAGGTTGCATTTAATTGTCACATCCGTTTGCTTAATGCCACGCCCATTCTGACGGTCGATTTCTTTTTAATATTTGCAGCAGTTCCAGTCACAAATACTAAACAGGAGCTGATTTCCGAAAATGGCATGCCGCCAGATGGTGGTCACGTTGCTAGCCCTAAGCTTGGTACTAGGCAACGGATTAGCCAACAACAGTGGCACCAACAACAAATTTGGCGTCTATATTGAACGTTCTCCCGAATCGGCTGTGGCACCTAAAGGTGATGAAGTTGTCTTTGAATGTGATTTGAATCTTAAGCCAGATCGCTTGGAATGGCGTTTTCGGCATACGTTGACAGTGGCCAGCAGTAGCGGCAGTGCTAGCGGTGGTCCCTATCGCTATTTACGACCAGCTGCCGGGTATAATGTGACCAGCAGCAATGATGATCGCACCTGGAAACTGCGCATTTATGTCAGCGTTGAGACACTTGGCGACTATCAGTGTGTGGCCTGGTATGGACCGGGCGCCATTGCCTCGACGCCTGCACGCCTTACACTTGTCTCCATATCTATAGATAATGCCGATGGCCATAGTGCGTTGCGTTGGAGCGTAGCGCCCAAGAATTGCATTTTGGTACGCTGTGGCACGGTCACTTCGAATCCGCCGGCCATCTGGAGCTTCTATCGCAATGGTGAAAAGCTGCCGCAGTCTGAGGTACTGCCTGGAGCGGCTGGTGCACTTGTGCTTAGCGCTGTGTCCGCCAAAGATTCGGGTAATTACACATGCGCTGCGACCAATGCCATTACGGGCGTAGAGCTGCGTCTGCCGCAGAGTATTGATGTGCGTATTGATTATACGGATCGCACACCGCCCTACTTTTTGGTGCAGCAGCCAGCCACGCAAGTTTCGGGCAGACCTGGTGAGACCATTGTGCTAGAATGTCCGGGTGTTGGCTCGCCCAAACCAGAAGCAGTCTGGAGCAGTCCAAACATTATCAATATTTACAACAATCGCACAAAAGTGCTGCCCTATGGCCTGCAGATAGTTGATGTGCATCCAGAGGATCAGGGTTCGTATGTCTGTCGGCTAGACAATGGCATTGCACCAGTGTTGGTGCATATGATCAAACTGAATGTGCTGGAACGTCCGCGTATCTTGCGTGGTCCTGCATCTACGTTGACCAACGAGGGTGACTCCTTGGAGTTAGAGTGTTCGGTCACCGGCAATCCACAGCCAGATATCTATTGGTTGTTAAATGGTGAAGATGCCGCATTGGATAACGAAACCTTGGTCGAGGACCGACGCTTGCTTATACGCCACGTGCAGAAGCGTCATGCGGGTGTGGTCCAATGCTTTGCTAAGAATATTGTGGGCGAGGTAAGATTCATTCATATATCAGGAACATTAACTTTTATAAACTAATTCTTGAATTTGATGTCACAGATCAGCGAAGGCAACATGCTGCGCGTGAATCCACTACTTATTAGTGGCGAGGACTACTTACCACTTGGCAATGTGCCCATGCCACCAGCTCATGAGCATGGTTCTGGAAATTCCAATGGCGGCGGTGGCGGCCGAACTAAAGGCAAACGCAAATTTATGCGCGTGGGTAAGTATGCATTGACATAACATGCTCATTTTTGGTAACATGGTTGCCTTAGTCTTGTAAATATTGCACAATGCTGTCCAACTCAATTTGAAGACATTACGCATATTCCTGGCAAGGATTAGACGCAACGCTTTCGTGTATTTCAGTGGCATTCCAGGGGAAACGCACATAATAAATAGATTTACAAGTTAGATTACAGTTGCCTTAACGGTAAACTTAGCCTGATGGTTTCTAAGGCGGCATCCCAATTGCCACTTTTTACCCTCCCGTTAAAATCTTATAAAGAAAAAAAATTAATATATTTTATAACTAACCGTTAACAAATAGTTCCCACTGCATCCACTATAAAATTGTTGAACATCTGTTAAACAACCGATTCTGCGTCTTTAGATGCCTCCTACACACCATCTCTCATATTGCTGGTCCACTGCACAGCGTCGACCTCGTTAACATCATTACCATCGAGATCATCCAAGTCATCCATATACTCGTCATCATCGTCATCAGCATCGCTGATATCCTCCACGTCTCATGTGCTGCTGTATTTGCGCAACTTTTCCTCCTCCTTTTGCAATATGCGTATCTTCATTTTTAACTCTTCCACTCTCAGTCGATGCACCTCACGCAAATATTTCAGCTCATCCTGTGCCTTATTCAGCTCAATCTTTTTTGTCTCTGTCGCCAGCTGCTGCTCTTTGCATCTTAGCTCTGCTTCCTTTACCTTAAAGTAGTTCATGCGGTCCTCATAGCTATCGGCCGTTGGATTCGCTGCCGAGGTGCTGCTATTTAAAGTGGTGCTACTGGCGCTTACATTCGCCGCTGTTATGCTGCTACTAGCCGATGCGCTAGCTGGAGCAGCCGTTGCCACCGTAGGTAGCGCACTAAACGTAAATGTAGGCGTACCCGTGGCGGCCAGTTGCATCTTTACTTGCTGAGCTGCTGCAACCGCTGCCTGTTGCTGTTGCTGCTGCTGCGCTTGCTGCTGCACCACCTGTTGTTGTTGCTGCTGCTGTTGCTGCTGATGATGTGCCGCCGCAGCAGCAGCTAGCTGTTGTTGTTGCTGCGCCAGTTGTTGTTGCGCTGCTGCAGCCAATTGAGCTTGCTGCTGTTGTGCAGCGGCTGCAGCCTGTGCTTGAGCCTGTTGCTCCTGCTGTGCCTGGTACTGCGCCAAAGTGATCTGCTGCGGCTTGATTTCGCTGATGATTTGCTGATTATAGTTCCCAGCGGTTATTGTGGCCATTGTATGCTGCTGCGGTTGTGAGGGTATGGTGTGTATCTGTGTGGCTGCAAGCGGCAGATTAATGTCAACAAAGGCTTTTTGTGTTCATAGTCATTAGCTTACCAGTTGCCCCGGCTGGATGCTTGATTTGTAGTATGATTTCCTCACGTGGACGCGTTGTCTTAAATTGCAGCAAATCGTTAAGTGTTAGCTTCTCGGCGCTTATTTGATCCACATTGATTTGATGTGTATTAAGTACGGCGGCATTGGCAGCTGCCACAGCAGCAGCCGCTGATACCTGCAGCTTTTGTAGCTCATGTTGCTGCTGTTGTTGTTGTTGCTGCGCAACAGCATTTTGCTGCTGCTGCTGCGCCACAGCTTGCTCCTGCTGTGCATCCAAGGGCTCGTCATCTAGCTCACTTACATCATTTCCATCCATTTCGATTTCATCAAAGTTATCTGTTTGAGCATTATGCTCCGATGCATCGGGACTGATTTGATAGTCGGGCTCAACCTTGACACCATCATGATGTTGCTGCTGCACATGGCTGCCAGCGCCGGCATTAACTTTGCCTAGATTGCTGCCAACATTGCCGCTGCCATCGCGATAGGGATACTGTTTACGCAGACTATAAAAAATTAAACAAATTTTTATATTTAATATGCTGCTCCAACTGCTGCAATAAATGTGCTAAACCTACCGTGAATTGAGCCAGAATTTTTGTATTTGCTTAATGTTGCGCATAGCACTGACATGTGGATGCGAGTTAAAATCTCGTACAATCTTATCCCAAGTCTCACGTACGGAATACTTGTTGCGCTGTTTTTTTCTATGTTTAATATCAATCACCTCCTCGTGCATGTGGAACAGTGCATAGAGCACCTCCTTCTCCTCAGACGTAAAACGAGGCGTAAGAGGCAACTGTGCCTTGCCTGCTCCACCACTGGGCGCGCTACCACCCGCACCGGTGCCCACCACCACAGCTGTAGTGTTGCCGTCCGTGGTGACTGTAGCTTGCACAGTGGCTGCGGCTGCTGCATTCGCAACGGAGTCGTTAGCACCAGACATACTCAATCTCTAAAGTATATACACTGTACACTAAATCTTGTTGTTGCTAGGCTGCTCAAGCTTTTGTTTTGAGTGAATGTGCGCGCGGTTTGTTTATGTCTCTGCTATTGTATATGGCACGAAAATCAATTGCACTCGTTTTACACTTATACATAGCTAATTCGAGTACATAGCTACATTTGTAGATATATACGATCACTCATTCTTATGTGGAAATTTTGTAAAAAAAAGCGTTGGGTACGTTGGCTGCACTTTGTTTTGATTAATTTATAAGCTATAAGATGTGTGTTTTTATGAAAATTGCTAAAAAAAAGCGCGCGCGCTTGGTTTGTTGGTTAAAATATTTTTGTGTGGCCGAGCGAAAATTTTGACTCAACAGCGGGAGCAGTGTGTACACACGAGTCAAAGCTGTAGCGACTACAGCAAGTACTCAACAGTGCTGCTCAATAGCTACATGCACTCAATACTCGTTCATCGATGACCGATAACTATCGGCCATACATGTGGCAACGCTGTTGCTGCTGTTTATGGTTTATTACCCAATTGGCAGCACTTTTTTTTAAACACAAAACAAAACGCTGTTTTTGCCTTTAAATTTTTATATACGCTTTTTACAGCCAACATGGTGCCACCCTCGCGTCCGAATGTCACGCGTCTGGCCGATGACGCCGTCATGCTACGCTGGAATGTGCCCAAAAACGATGGTTTACCCATACAGTTCTTCAAAGTGCAATATCGCATGTTGGGCGACAGCACACGCAAAATTCCGCGCGAGAATTGGCAAACAACCAACGAAAATATACCTTATGGCAAGCAACTGGAGCGCGATCGTGATCATTCGCATACCCATGGACATGATTATGCCAAGAATTTCACCTCTTCGGTAACAGGACTGAGACCAGATCGAAACTATCGTTTTCGCATTGTGGCCGTCTACTCAAACAACGACAACAAGGAGGGCAACACCTCGCTCAAATTCTTTTTGCAGCGTGGCGTAGCCAAATCCAATTTGCCAGTGCCTGAATTACGTGAAGTCGAGCCCTACTCTGAGTCCGCTGTGCTGCTGCACTGGACGCTCAATCAAATGGTGGGTCAAACACACAGCATTGATGGCTATTATGCCTACTATAGACCTGCAGACTCGGCGGGTGACTATCTTAAGGCTACGGTAGATGGCAGTCAGGCCCGCAAATACAAGATTGACATGTTGGATCCTGGAACAGCGTATGAGTTTAAGCTGCAGTCCTTTAATGCGCATGCTGCCTCTGAATTTAGCGTGATTAAGCAGGGTCGCACTAAAAGTATGTAACTGAAGTTTTAACTAAACGATTGCATCTTTATAAAAAAACACTTATTTTATAGAAGCAGCCAGCAGCTTGGCTGCGCCTACTGCGCCTGCTATAGTGCCCACTACTCCGGGCAATCAGCAAGAAAATTCTATGTATCCGGTTATAGCAGGCGCCGCTGGAGGTGGCATACTGCTACTCATAGCCACTGTGGTGGTATGCCTGTGTGTGCGTCATCGACTTAAAAATGCGCCTCCTGAAGGTGGATTTTGAATTTCTTAAATTGCTATATAACATATGCTACAACATAATTATGTTTCTTCTCACGACAGATGAAAACAAGCCGCAATTGGATCATATACAGGCAGATTTTGTTACATCTGCTGTATTGGGCGTAACGCCACATCACAAAGCAGGCGATATGCGGTGTTTAAATAGCGTCATACCACGCATGAACATAACCCCCAATCCATTGGCCCAGGATGCAGCTGCAGATAAGGTAAGTTCAATATCCCATTTAGTCTCCATTTGCACTTTTCCATTTTCACTGGCTTCATCTTTACACACACACACCATATATTAAGGTTAAATAAATTATAAAACTTTTTCGTTGGTTGGTTGGTCAAAACTGAAACGTGTTTCTATCAAATGCAATACTTTTAATCTATTCTATGTCTTTCGTTAATTTGCTTTGCAAGTCTAGACTGCTACACTGTGCTTTACTCTATTTTATACCCTGTACCAAACTTGCTGTCGCAAGAAATTGCCAATCATGCTTCTCAACAATTTGCAAAAATATAGAAATATATTTTACGTAGTTGAAATTAATAGAGATCTATGGAACCGAGCTGGACGCTCGACAACGTATGTTTGAAAAGTTTTTGGTAGGAACACAAAAACTAAAAACAAGTGCAACGTTCTTGTCCCTTTTGCTTTTCTTATATGCTGCTTATTCCGTCAGCTACTTTTTTTTTGACACTTCCGCTATCTGGAAATTGCTCTCTTAAAGCTCTCTAGGCCATCTTTTGTGTATATGGCTATGGTCTGCCAACTTTTTTGTGTTGGCTCTCTTGTCTCTTGCCTTTGTTTGCTTAGCCAACTTTGCGTCAAACTGTTTTAGAATCGCAACGTTATGGAGCTACGCTTTATGCCACCAAATGTCAGCGTGAACCACAGCTCAACTCTCACAAGAACAACAGCCGCAGAAGCAGCTGGAACAGCAAGCAATAAAGAAGACGATGACTTAAAGATGAACGAACCAGGCACTGCAGCAGCAACGGGCGCCTCATCGTCCTGTGAGACACTGGAGGCATGTGAGGGCATTAACCAGAGCGAGCCAACCATAGATAACCCAACCACAGCAGTGGCGACAGTGACACCTCTAAACAAGCCGCTGCCGCCACTGCCCAAGAAAAAGCAGCAGCAACAACAACACCAAGTAAACGTAAATACCAAGCCAACCAAATTGAAAACGTTTTGTCATAGCCATACGCGCATTCACCAAATCAATCAAAGACGATACTTAAAATGCTCCTAACAAACAATATTTTATATATATTTATATATTTGCATCTCTTTCTTTTTTGAACAGAGCAACGCAGCCGTAGTAGCTGCTGCAG
The DNA here is from genome assembly GCA_037043745.1 of Chymomyza amoena. Taxonomy (NCBI): domain Eukaryota; kingdom Metazoa; phylum Arthropoda; class Insecta; order Diptera; family Drosophilidae; genus Chymomyza; species Chymomyza amoena. The sequence continues at coordinate 320,922 of JBAMAX010002782.1, read as the reverse complement.
CCGCTGCACTACATCAACCGGGTCTGCATCATGCGCAACCATATCATTCATCTGGGACGCCCAATGCCTGCACGCCAACTATGCTGCACAAACGCCTGCCGCACACACAGGAATATCAGCAGCAGCCACCTCCTGTGCCACCACACTCCGCCTATTATCAGCAGGCAGCGGGTCTAGGCAATGCCTCGCCCATGCTGGATCAGCAGCGACGCACATTGGAGCGCAGCGTGCGTAGTCTGCAACAACAGCAGCAGCACCAGCAACAACAAGGCTACGGCCTAGAGGAAAGCCTGCCCACACCCACGCGCATTCCTTCGCTACGGCGACAGCGGCGCACATCTGGCAGCCAGCACAATAGCCACACCAATCTCAATCATAATCATAATAACAATCACAACAATAATAACAACCTGCCACATCATCATCAGCACTTGCATCATCATGCGCTGGTCGGCATACCCATTGTGCCCGGTAGTCCGCGCGTGCAGCGTTCACCTATGCCAGCCAGAGCCCTAATCAAGCGCACACGACTGGGCAGCCACACGGACAACATCTCCTCGGGCAGTCTCAACAGTATTGAGGTGTAAAAGTGGCTGGCTGCCCCTAAAAAGTTAGTTTCTGTAGTTCTAAGTAAAAAGTTCCCGCAAAGTATTTTACGCTCTTTTTTCATTTCTACCACATTTCAAACAGATCTGTATATGATACCCTAATCGATTTGTGGACAAATCGTTACGGTGTTTTATATTTTATATACATAAATCTGTCTATATGCATGCATATAATTTTTAATTTATTATATATTTTAATTTTTTTTGTGCTAATTTATTTGAAAAATTACTGAATAGTTGTAAGTCGTAGCTTTTACTGAAGGATGTTGCTACTTTTTATTTGTGCAAATAATTCGTATTTAATTTATAATAATAAAATTGTGTCTCACTAAATTTGGTAAGCCAAATATTATAATTGGCTGCTAAGTCTAATTAAAAAATGTTAATGTTATAACTTGAATTATTTGCAATTTATAAAAAAAAAAATAACACTCATTATATAAACATTTTTTTGAAGCTGCTTGAAGTATATATTAGTAGTGTTATTTATTTATTATGTCCTTTGTTTACCGCATACTGAAAAACATCGATCAATGATCGTTAACTAGTTAATTAATTAATTAAATGTACTTTTAAGAATCTCCAAATTTAATATGTATTAAGTACATAAGACGTTTAACTCGCTGCATAATATTAACATATTTTATACAATAAGAAATAAATATTAATTAATATATTTGATGGCCATTGGAATAGACCCTTACACTTTGGTTTTATCCTTATTGTAACCTTATGTAGGCACCTGGCAGGCATCTGTTTAAGGCTTTGTTGGCTTTTGAGATTTTTTAGCGTTCTCGCCAGGAAAGCCCAACAACTGATAGCTGCAGTAGACATCATTGTAACGTTTGTTTTTAATACTGGACTCGATTTCAGCCTCCTCGTAGCCCATAGTAACTATTTGTTCCACACGAGCAGCATCCAATTCGTTTGGTTCATCCTTATCCATATATTGACTCAATTTCTCGCAGCCCAAGTTGGTCCACATGTCGTCCATAATCGAAGACAACAGACAGCGCTCAGTCGGCTCTTGCTTTAAACACTTGAGTAATAAACTCTTGTATGTGGCGGAAACGTAAAAAGGCACTTCGAACTCGCCACATAGTATTTTTTTAGTAATGTCCCGGTGTGTCGTGCCTGTGAAGGGCAACTTGCCAGCAACGAGACTATACAATATAATGCCTAAAGACCAAACATCTATTTCAGGTCCAATGTACTGACAACCCTTGAGCAGTTCTGGAGCAGCATACGAAACAGTGCCACAAGAGGTACGAAGCGTCGCGCTGGGATTATAGATGCAGCTCAAACCAAAATCTCCAATTTTTATTTTTAGATTCTTATCAAGTAAGATGTTCTCTAATTTCAAATCGCGATGAGTTATAAATTTGGAGTGACAGTAATGAACGGCCGAGACAATTTGACGAAATAATTTGCGAGCGTTGATCTCGCCCATTCGCCCATTTTGTATTAGGTAATCGAGAAGGTCCCCTCGTGGAGCATATTCCATTACCAAATAAAGATAGCTCGGCGACTCAAATATATGAAAGAGCTCAACAATGTTGGGATGGTGCAGCTGCCTCATTATCTGTGCCTCACCGTAAATCCTCTGCTTGTATTTTGCATCGTGCTTAGTCTTACTTATAAGCTTAATTGCCACCTTACGACCGGTATTTGTATGGGTAGCCAGTTTGACAACGGCGGAGACACCCTTGCCCAGGTTTTTCAAGATCCTATAAGTGCCTTTGGTGCCAAACTTGTTCTCCGAGCTGCCCCAATCACGCTTATTATCCTCCATGTTTATAAAATGTGTTTTTGATTTGCTTTGCCTGCTATGGTGTATTTTCGTACAGTACTTGTAGGGTAACGTTTCCAAAATGGCTTTCGAACTATTCTGAAGGTGATCATTGGATACTAATCGTCTGCACCAATATTACTGCCAATTGAGATTTGATGCATTGAAAATGAATCTGCTATCAAAATAAAACTGACAAGTATGTTAACACTTTAAAAAACACTGAAACTGTGTAAAAGTATTTTTATTTACACCAGGGCTGCGGTGAAAAAAAGAAAAATGGCGTTCGTGGTCGACTTGTCTAAAGGCGACCACTGGACTTTATATTTTCGACAAATATTACTTAGTTGTGATTTAATGCGTTGAAACTGAATCTGCCATTAAAATGGAACTACTACAAATAAAAAATTCTTGAGATATGAACCAAGATATCAAATGACTTATACCTTTAAGTAGTGTGGAATAAGATTTATAGCTCGCCCATTGTCAAATTATTGGGCTTGGGGCTTGATAATGGTTTGTATACAATTGGCCTTTGTACTCATTCAATTTCAATACTGTACATTGTTTTTTTTTTTTTGCATAAAAAAGGCTTATGGAACTGTGACTAAAATCCGATGTCAAAATCAATGTTTACTTCGGATTTTCATTCATAACCTGACTAAATGGTAAAAGTAAAAATATCATTACTCCAATTTTGAGCTCAGAATTGCTCAGAGCGTTCAATTCAAGCGGCTACAGATTAAAAATATTAAAAATTATATAGCCGTATAATAATTCAGCTTGTGGTCCTTTACGTGCACTCTTATTGAGATTGCCTAACTTTTTATTGTCATTATGCTTTTATTTGAATATTTTTACAGCTGCGCAATAAAGTCATTTGTAATTTGCGTGGGCATACAATTCTTTAAACAAAAAATAAATTGTTAAAATAAAAATATGCACGTTTATCATTGATGCAATTTTCGTTGGATAAGCATATTTCACATTGTAATGAAATTAAAATGACAGTTACATGCAACGACGGAATACATTTTTGACAGTACCAGTCACGACTTATTCGTAAGGTTGCCAGATCAATGAAAATTATTTCGAAGCAGCTAAGCCATCCAAAATAACATTTTCTTTACATGTCAAATAATATTTATTTTGCTTACAACACAACAAGCTGCGGAAATTAGTTTAAGCTCTACACTTAAAATTACAAGTTTAAAAATATTTAAGATAAACCTACATATTGCGTAGCGACAGTCTTATCGTACGAACGTGACTATTTAATTTCCAGGCGAGCTGCTGAAGAAATAAATTTTGCAAGCTTGCAAAATAACTTATATTTTATAGGGCTATAAGTAAGAATGCATATTTTATTTTAGCATATCAAAAAGTTTGAAAAATATTTGATATATCGATGTATACGATGGTCTTATTGTATACATCGATATGTTGGCAAACCTTGCTGTTGTTGCAAGACAACGACGTGACGCTAACATTAATTTCGCATTATATTTCACAGTTCGCTCGCAAGACGAAGCTCAGTTTTCTTGAGTCGTTTGTTTTTATTTTTTGTTCAATAGTAATAAAATATACGTAATTACAAATCAACGTTTTGTGCAGCAGATGAACTAAAACTTGGTGTATAATTTTCCATGTTTTAAAATTGCTTATAAAGGTAAGTTGTGTTGGGCACGCTTCACAATTAAAAAATAAATGCAAACAATTATGTTAAACCAAGGTATGCAGCCATCTTATTTGCTGAAGTCTGTTGCTTCCACATACATCAAATGAAACTTAATAATTTTACATCTTTTAGCATTCGCAGCATCATGGCCTACTTTGGCATTTATATACCTCCATCGAAGGCAGGTTTTGTGGGCAATGCAGATCAATGTGTTGGTTCCATTGCGGCGCTGAATTATAAACCGGCACCCGAGGATTTAACGAATGCATCCGATAAGACAGATTCTACAAAATATGAAGATCCCGAATATCCATGTAAGTATTAATTAGACAGTTGATTAAAAGCAATAAATGGCGTCTCCATTAACCAGTTAACTTGTGATTTGCGCGGGACGCTCATTTGTATCATTGTGTGCGTGTATGTTTGTTTATAAGTGTGTTTATTACCGTTTTTGTGTCTATGTACATACATGTATGTATGTTGCTTAAGTAAATCGGACGCGCAAATAAGTAACAAATAACCAAAGCATCAGTGCCAAAAATTACTTTGTCTCGATAAAAATTAAAATATATTTTCACTAAGGCTGACATCATTTCACTTCCCGCTGCTGACAATCGGGGTTGGCGCGCAGTGTATTTCCAATATTATCAAAAATTGCATACTATACGCTCGAAGTATTCCCGCACTGATAGGAATAAATTCATATAATTGGAGTGAAATACCTCTGTTGTATTGTAGTGCAGTTGTGGGATTTTGCTTCACCCCATAAGCTTCAATTTCGGGTCTATCAAAAGTACCTATATTTATAATATTCGTGTTGGCCAAGTCCCGATCTTGTTTCTTTGAATTCTTTATTTTGTGCTATGAAAATGTAAGTTCTAGTAAAAATGTATTTATTTTTATATGAGATACTAAAATTTGCCATGGCGAGATAAATGTATCTACTTAAAACAGAATTTTGCTCCCAAGTAGTACATACTTGTATATTTTCTATAGCTAGAGATTGCAAACACATGCGTACATATGTATATTAATACCCTAGTGTTTGACGTCTGCCTTCTACGCGCTATGACGCCCTCCCTGTACGGAAGTCAACAATTAGTGGTCGGCAAACAAAACAAAAAAACTTGTAGTATTATACGCACGCCTGCCAAGTTTAATGCACCCCACACCTTTCGCCCACACCCGCATCTATTTTGTAAATTATTTGTTGTGCTTAACACTTTCTCGGTCTCTTTTGTTCTTATTGTTGCTATCACTTTATTCTTCTTCGCGATGGGGCGTGACCAAAAAAATGCAAGTGCTAATCGTCTATATTAATCATATGCTCTTACAGCCGATTCGCCGCTGTGGCTTATATTTACGGAAAAATCCAAGGCTCTGGATATGCTGCGACATCATAAGGACGGCCGTCTGCGTGAGTTTCCCAATCGTGAGCAGGCCGAAAGCTACGTTCAGTTTGGCTTTGAAAGCATCCAGGCCTTAAAACGATTTGGCAAACCAAAGACAGTAAGCAGTAAGTAAGCACAAGCATTAACATGCCAGTAAGATGCTAAATAGTTTATATTATCCTACAGAGCCCGTGCTGGTTCCTGCAGTCTTAAACAGCTCCAGTCCCACCGAATCTCCATATTCAACTTCACCCACAGACGCTGGTTCATCGCCTTTAGCCACATTTGCATCCTCGCCCTTAGCTACTAACAATGCCAGCTTAACAATCAACATAAACGGCAACAGTGGCACAACAACTAATAGTACTAATAACAGTCGCGAAGCACTGCCATCTCTAAATGCTGAAAGACCGCCCTTCCGTGCGCCCTCGAAGCAGGAACTAGTGGATTTTCGCAAAAAGATTGAGGCAGGCAACTGCAAGCGCGTGATGGAAATAGTTTGGGAAAATCCTCGTTTTCTGATTAGTAGCGGTGACACGCCTACTAGCCTTAAAGAGGGCTACCGCTACAATGCCATGCACATATGTGCACAAAGCAATCAAGCGCGAATGGCGGACATCTTACTTAAAACCATATCTGATTCTGCATTTGCACAATTATATACGGGTACCAAGAGTCCTATGTGGGCAGAGTTTAGTCGAAATTTACTAGACTATTATCTGAATATACCAGACAAGGGTCGTGGGGAAACACCATTGCACTTCGCCGCTAAGAATGGTTTTGTACGTGTTGTTGAGGTTCTTGTCTTATATCCACAGTGTAAGCAACTGCCAAACAAAGAAAATCAGCTTCCCAAAGATGTAAGTATATACATATATTTAATCTTGTGTGGTGCAATCGTACACAATTTTGTATTGCACTGCTGTTGTTTTTGGTCGTTTTCTTAAGATCTCAATGAAATTTTCCTTATTCAGATTATATGCGACCGGGCGTCAAAAACCGATTTGGTGGTACAACGCCAAATTCAGTTGCTGCTGTCCAATCCATATTTTGTGCCTTTGCTGCGTGCCCCTGGAAACGAACTTCCACCAAAAGTTGGCCAGCCTTTTACGCCAAGCAGTCCACCGGTAAATAACTTCGAATGGCTTAAGTTACAAAGTCTCGTAATTACATATTTCCCTTTTGGTTTCTTACAGAATTTACAACAAAACAACGAAGAATCTGAGTGTCTCAAACCGGAGCTGGTAATTAGCGCGTTGGCTGGGCCAATGTCAAATGAACAGGCTGAAAAATTTTACCGCCGATGGAAAACACCACCTCGTTTAGGAAACCCTCTATTGTCACCGCTAAGCAATTCATTATACGTCACACCCGTCAAAGCAAATGCCATTTCAATGTACAATAACAGCACTAGCAATCAATCGCCGCTCATGGGACGACAGCTTCTTTTTTCTCCAACACCCACTAAATCAGACCGTCCGGATGGCAAAGACATGCCGCCGACTATATTGTTCAACGGTTATGGTGTAGTAACGGATGTAGACAACGAAAGCAACCACTCTCCATGCAAATCCCGGCTTGAGATTGAGACAAACAACAACGATGAACAACACACACCCGGCTCAAAGCTTCAATTCGATTTGACTTCAACTCCCATTTGTCAAGCCAAGTCAGATTTCGTGAGGCTTAGTCGCGAGAAAGATTCATCGGAATTGAACCTTAGCACATCTGGCATGTCGCTTAACGACAGCTTTCGCGAGCGTCATATAAAAAACTCTGACATTGATAAAGGTCTCGAAGTAGTTGGTCGACAACTGGCCCACAAAGAGAACTTGGAATGGCGTGAGAATTGGGACTTTCTGAATGCTTTTATTGATATAAGTTCTCCAGAGGGTCTATCCCAATTTGAAAATTACTTAACTGAGCAAAAGGAACAAAACTGGATTTGTGAAAAATTCCACAGTTGTTTGAATATTTTCAGTCCCCCAAGCTATATCTCTGCACTGTCAACAAGTTCGACAATAATGACTTCAGCTGTCACCCAAGTTATGACGCCATACACATGCGTTGAAAAGTCACTACAAGTATTTGCGAAAAGAATTACCAAGACAGTAATCAACAACATTGGTAATCTGGTGGCCATAAACGACACATTACTTTCGGAGCTAAAAAGACTGAAATCGCTCATTATAAGTTTCAAGGACGATACGCGATTTGTTAGCGTCGACTTTGACAAGGTGCACTCGCGGATTGCACACTTGGTGGCAAGTTATATTGCCAATTCCCAAGAGGTTAGCGTGGCGATTAAGCTACAGTTGCTAAGCATGCTGCGTGAACTGCTGCAGTTAAGCGGGGAACGCCGCGAGCATCTATATTGTGTAGGCACAAATATGCTGGATATGCTTGAAAAAGGACCAACGGTAGAACTGCCAGAAGGACTCAAGACTGAAGAACTATGCGCGGCCGCTTGGGCTGCAGAACAGTGCTGTCTCTGTCAATGGAATGCTAACCTTAGTCGCAAAACAAGTCGTCGTAAACGCACCAAATCACTTCGTAGTGTTGAAGCTGCAATTAGTCAAAATGTTGTCGTAGTTGCCTCCAGCCCAACGATGACTGCAAGCCTTAGCAACGAAAACCACAGCAATAGCGACGAGGAAGATGTGTTTGTAAGTAAAATTTATGAATAACAAACTCTTTTTAAAAACTAATTGTACACTGTCATTTAGTTTGATTGCTATGATCCTGATGATGATATTGGAAGTATCAGCAGTGGGGATGAGACTGGCTATCATACGCCACCCGAGAGTGGCTCACCAGCTCACTGGCCTGCATCAGTTTCATCCTATGATTTGTTTATATTCGGGTAAATATTTATTAGATGACCTTAAAAAATGTTCCATATTGATTCTTTTTTAATGTAGCAACAAGCCTACCAAGCGTGATTTGCAGGTGCTGAATGCCATCGTTGATGTTGATATTCCAAAAGAACAATATCCAAAAGTACATGCTTGGCGGACTGCAATGGAAAGTTTTTCTGTCTCTCAGAAGGAAAGGTAAGTTGTTAGTGAATTATACAAAAAAGCCTTAAAGTCTATGGAAATTTTTACCTTTTCACCAATAGTTTTCCATCTCCTCTAAAACCGTCGACAACAAATACAACAAATACAACAAATACAGTAAATGTACCGGTTGTGCAACCTAGGCGACTTACTGTCCCTTCGCATTTCAATCATGTAACGCCATTCCGATGCCCATTAAAGAACTCAGAGGTCCAGCTATCACAGCCACGATTTCAGACGCCGAAAAACAAACCGAAAGGTATTTTCAGCAAATATCGCAGTAGCCAAGAGGAATGGAGCCCTTTGAATGCAAGTTGTTCAGTGTTGTCACCGGGTGACGAATGAAAGTATTATTGTATTGTAGTATGTATATATATAGTTTTAAATAACATTTTAATATTTTTTGTATTAATTAATACCAACTAAGAATTAAAAAAAAAATAAAAAAAAATGAAGAAAATGAAGAAATAAAAATAATGTATAAGAATGTCATTTCTTGTCAAAAAGACACAAAAACCCAAGCGTTGTCTTGGCTAATTTTTGGTTCTATTTATTTTGCGATGCCCTCAATTGAGTAAAAGAATTTGAAGCATTTATGTATGTAATATTAGGCGTGTTAATATTTGTGTGTTTTTAATTGTTTACTAATGATTAAATTGATAAGTTTAATGTTTTCAAATGAATTATCAGATTTAAATTAAACACGGCTTATATGATACCTTTATATAATACGGATTTTTGTACGACAGCTTTAGGATAAAAATTTATGTTTTATGATTCGTAGCACTATCAATGAACTCTGTTATTGACGCCTGAAGCACACATACAACTCCAAAACATTTGACCACCACCACCGTGCTTATCCGTATTTAACGTATTAATAAATAACAAGATTTTTTATATACATACATATATAATTGTATAATTGTTTACTATAAGTAATTATTCTTTACATTATGATGCCTAAAGAGGTTGTAATAGACCTTTTTGTTCATATAACGCACAGACGCCTTAAAAGCTACAGCAGCCATACTTTTAGTTAGAGCCTTTAGTATTGAATGGGATATGAGTTGCTGTTATATGTTTAATATTGGCCTCTCAAAATCAAATCAAACATTTACAAAGTTAATTTGCCATTTAGAAACCCATTTGAAGTAAAATTTTTTATTCGTCATTGTAAATTTCGATAGGAGTAACTTTGAAATTTAGTTAGTTATTGTTAGTTTTTTATTTTCTTCTTTTCCAGATGGAATGGATGGGGCTTTCTGATCAGCCAAGTCATCTGCGTATGAAAAAATGATTGTTCTCTGATGTTCCTTTCAGCTCTCTAACTATTTTTCTTATTAGTAATTCCTGTAAGATTTACCTATTTCAATTATTGTTTATATTAAAAAAGATTGTCAAAAATAAATAAAGGTTTTGAAAGTACTCCAGCGATTTCGATTAACTGACGTCGTCTGCGGGCTGAGGCGTGTCAGTCGCCTTCGCCGTGGCGCAAGCCAGTGAATTGCGGAGAAATCTTAAGCGATATAAAATATTATACATTAGTATAATAAAAGCAGTGTAGAAAAATGAGTGGGGCGAAAAAAAGTTTTACTTCAAACGCGTGCTTGTAGTGCACGTGAATTTGTTTGTAGTGCAATATTTTAAATTCGAGACCCGACAACTTTAATACAAAATGACCCAGACGACTAGGGAAATGCAGTTAGCCACCCCTCTGTCTGTATTGCCAGTTTCTCGAAGTCCAATAGACATAACGTACATCAAATTCAAAACCGATTTGTCTAGAAACCACACTCTAAACAACCTCTAGGTTACTATATATGTACATATTTTGTATGTATGCTTCAAAGTTCCTAAGTATTAAAATCGGAAGAACGTTTTAGAAATTAAAAAGAATATACTATTTTCTATAGTACGGATGTCCTCACTGTAAACGTCCCTCTCGTTTTATATTTTATTCTAGCTGCTGCATTTCGTTTTTTAGGCGATGTTAAAATAAACTAATCGGCTTATGAACTCGCTAAGTGAATTCCAGGTTTGTAAACAATTTGTTGTAAAATGACTTTAACAACTTGCAAGTTTGCTTAAATTTTCCCAAGAGAGTCTCTATTTATTAAAAAAACCGCCGTTCGGATTCGACTATAAAGCGTTTGTTCGTGTTCTCTTAATAGAGATCCCCACGCCCCGCAAATGATAAAAATAATCAGTCAGGGTATTATTATTAACTTAAGTAACAACCAAAAATTCGACAACCTAAAAGGTATAAGGGCGCTTTAAGTCTAATGCAAAGTGCTGCTTTGGGTAAGCTGAAAAGGTAAACGCAAATAAGCTGATCTAGGGTATAAAGTGGGTATGTCAACGACTAACCAGCGAAAATTTGGATCTAACAGCGAGAACAGTGGCTACACACGGTAAAGAACTCATGTCTCGATACCGATAACTATCGCTCAAATGACAACGCTGCGGCTGGCCTATCAACATAGTGGCAGCCTTATTTATAAAAACAAATCGCTGTATTTGCGTTTAAAAGTTGTAATACTTGTTTACAGCCAACAAAGCAAGGGCAATGATGCCGTTCTCGCGTCCCAATATCACGCATCGGCACCATGGCGTCTTGGAGTGCGTCCATATTGATGCTAGGCGGCAGCACAAGGAGAATCTCGCGTGAGAATTGGCAAGAGAATTTCAAGCAACTGGAATGAATATGTCCAGATCGAAATTATAATTTTCGCATATTGGTCGTCTACTTTAATAATGACAACAACGAGTAGACCATCTTGCTTAAGTGTGGCGTAGCCAACTTGAATTTGCCACTTGAATTGTCTGATGTCGATGCTCCTTCGCTTTAACTTTATCAATCCAATGCTGGGCCCAACATAGAACACTTTTATGCTTATTATGGATTTGCGGCCTCCGCGTATGAGTTTAAGCTGCAGTACTTTAATACGCACATTGCCTTTTCATCTTAACATGATTAACGCGCCGAGAGTAAGTAACTAATGTTTGAACTAAAAGCTTGAATTTGATTTAAAAACAACTTATTTTACAAAAACAGCCAGCAGTTTGACTGTACCAATCAGCAAAAGAATTTTATAAATCCGGTCATAGCAGGCAGCGTACTGTTGGCTTGCCTATGCGTTCCTTGTCGTGACATGTCGGTGTAGTCTGAAGGTGGGTTGTAGCTTTTCTTGATAATATATGCTGCAACATAATTAAGATTCCTTTATAGCCGATGGCAGCCGCCATCAGATCATATGCAAGCAGAATTGGTTCCATCTCCTTTGTTGGGCGTAACACCACGAAGTAAATCAGGCGATATAAAAATAACCCGCTAAAAAGCTAAACTGGATTATAAAAAAAAATATAGCTTAAAATCCTACTTCATATGCCAATCTCTGGAAACTGCTCTTTCAGTGCGAGCTTGGTCATCTTTCATCTATATGGCTATGGTCTGTTAACTTTTCGATTAGCTCTCTCTCTCTCTCTGTCTTGCCTTGAAGGTAATAGAATTATTCTATGTTGAGATGTTGGAAGCATGTGAGGGGCATACACCAGAGCGAGACAGCCAAAGATAATACAACCACAATTGTGCCCACCGTGACCCAGCGGCAAGCAGCAATAGGCACGACAACAAGTAAAGGTATATACATACCAATCCAACCAAATTGAAACTGTTTTGTTTTGTAATTCAGACTCTTTAAATGTTCCTAACAGACAGTATTTTATAAATATTTGCATCTCTTTTTCTTTCGTGCAAAGCAAGGCAGCCGTGATGTACTACAAAAAACGTGTCGGCAACAATGCAACAAAAATGTTTCCGCCTAGAGCAGCCACTGCAATGGATTTCTAATCACCATCATTATCATAATGACAATAAAAAAAACTTGTTACATCACCATCAGCATTTGGATCATTATGTGCTGGTCGCGATTCTCATGAGGTACATGCATACATACATACATATATACATTTTTTTTTTTTTTATGCTCATTTATTTGTTGTAAGTCGTAGATTATATTAAGCAGTATTAACATACGATACGATACAATAATATTTAAATTTTTGGGCTCTTCAGATAGTTTGGTTTTAACTTGTAATAGTCCTAATTAAAATTGTATCTTATTTAATGTAGTCATTGACGCTTTTATTGTATTCGCGCTGTGTTGTAAATTTGATATATTTATAGGCAACAAATATATCTTGTATTGTATTGAATTAGTTAAGGATATCTATATAAATATCTTGGACAATCTTGGATTCACTATATAGGATTTATTTATTTATTTTTTTGTAAAATTTGCTATTGCTTTCAAATGCATTAGTTTTCGAAAATTTTATAATTGTTCTTGTCTTTTGCATACAGCAAATAAATTTTTATTAAAAAACCTTTTAAAAATAATATAATCCTTTTACCCGATGGTCTATCACTGATCGTTATTTAATTAATTTATTAGGTAGGTTTTTTGTAATAATTTCAAAACAAAACATATTCTTTAACTCGCTGTATGTATTAAATAATAAATACATATTATAAAAGGCATTTATGCACCTGTTTTTTTTACTTTTTGAGCTCCGAGCTAACATTAGGAATGATATTTTTATGAATTTTTGTTCCAAAGAGATCATAAAAATTGTAATTTGGCCATTTGTATGCTTCTGATTTTGTACTTTATAAAAATTTTAACGCTTTGAATTTCGTGCTAACTTTAGACAGGCGCTTAAAAAAAATCATTTTTATATATTTGACTGACAAGCTCTTTTGAAATCGCTGTTTGTTAGTTTTCCTTTGCGTTAGTTGCAGGAACGCCTAATAGCTGGTAGCTAATGTAAATGTCGTCGTAGCGTTTAGTTTTAATACTTGCTTCTATTTCAAGCTGCTTGTAGCCCAGGGCAACCATCTGTTGCACGCGAACAGGATCCAATTCTTTTGGTTGCTCTTTGTGTGGACGCAGTTGCTCGCAGCCCAGGTTGATCCACTTGTCGTTTAATATGGTATGTAGCAGACTGCGCTTAGTCGGATCTAGCTTTAAAAACTTGCGCAATAAGTTTTGACAATTAAGGGAGATGTAAAGAGGCAAAGAGAATTCGCAGCGCAATATGTTCTCGGTTAAAGCCCTATGTGTGTTGCCCATAAAGGGTAACTTGCCAACGAGAAGACAATAAAGTACAACGCCTAGCGACCAAACATCTATCTCAGGACCAATATATTGCAGACCCTTGAGCATCTCTGGAGCAGCATGGGATATAGTGCCACAGAAGGTATTCAGCCTCAAGGTGGGATTGTAGATACAGGCCAAACCAAAGTCTGCTATCTTGATGTTTAAATTCTTATCAAGTAACATATTCTCAGCCTTTAGATCTCGATGCACCACAAACTTGGAGTGACAGTAATACATTGCCGAGACAATTTGACGAAAAAATTTACGTGCTTCACGCTCCTGCAGGGGCCCATTATCGGCTAGATAATCAAGAAGATCACCGCGTGGTGCATATTCCATAACCAGATAGAACGAATTTTCCGACTCAAATACATGTAGCAACTCCACAATGTTGGGATGGTTCAGTTGTCTCATTACCTGCACCTCACGGTAGATCTTTTGCTTATGTTGTACATCTAATTTCGTCTTATTGATAATCTTGACTGCCACTTTGCGACCAGTTGGTATGTGCACGGCTAACTTGACAATTGCGTAATTACCCTTGCCTAGGGTCTTCATTATCAAGTAGGTGCCTTTTGTGGCGCCGCCCTTTGAGCTGCTGGCTGTGCTTGACTCTTCTTTGACATTCATGTGGACGTCTCTATCTTTTTGTGTTCAATGTTAATCTTCTGAATGATTTTTAATTTGTTTCAACTCACTTTATTAATTTTTATTTATTTAGTTCGTACCTGGTACTGTATTTTTTGCCATACAGACTGAAGTTGTAAGTCGAGTTGCAATTTCACCATACTTGTAATGATCTTACAATATATATGTAAGACAGCTGTTTTGCAAAAAAAAAGAAAATGGCGTCGTGGTGGATTCGTTATTAGGTGATCACTGCATACTAATCATCTGCAATTTTCTGCAAATACCAAAAATCTCATGCCGTTTTATGAATTAAAGTTTAATCTGCCATCAGAATGGCACTAAGGGGTCATAGTTTGGTCCTAAATTCAATAGAACACAGAAATGCGCAGAAATAGCAAGAAAATTTAGATTTGAAGTACAGTCGGTACACAATGTGCTCGCACTCTTTTGCATTTTACATTGCAAATATGCGTACAGTTGTAATGTTAAAGCATTTTTATTTTCTAATTTTAGTTAAATTTATTCTTTGTAAAATTAAAAAAGACAATAATTATTCGTATCAAATTCTGTGTAAAATCAACTGTTTGCACTGCTATGAAAATAATTTAGAATGGGCAATACCTAACTAAATTTCTAAAAGATTAGATTCATCAAAATATTAATCTTTACAATTTCAATCAAATAGTTTGTATTAACCGTGCTGATTTTCGTGTCTTTGCTTTAAAATTTGAGTCTTTTAAAAGGTTATTGTTATCTCCGAAATCAAAAATTATTTTTATTCTTTTTTAATTATACAGTCTTCGCTTGCATAAAATTTTAAATTTGCCCATTGTGAACAAAATATAACGAATGTTTGGGATAAAAAAAAACAAAATTTTGCAACTCTGGTTATATAAATATAAGTATTGTATTTTGATTCGTTCATTAAAAATAACATTCGTCCAAAAGTGAATTTTTATACTCTATACCTTAATGCAAGGGGTATCATATTGTATGCAACATAGCGAAGAAGTTATCACAGAACGGCTAAAATACATTTTTATAGACATGTCTGTATCTGTTTTTTATTTTTGACGCCTGTCTGAGCGGGTAGATCTTAAAGACTATAAGAGTTAAAATAAATAAACTTGTTATTTGGACACCTATGTATATATGTCGTCTCAGTATACAAAAGGTTAGCTGGTTGCGTGTTATGTGATCGCTGGCTAATCCAGAGCAGTTATATACTTGGGTCTTCCAGCATATAAAGAATTTGGTTAATTGATTGATGCACAGTGGGCTTAGATCGTTTTGCATTAGTCCCAATTCTGCAAATTGCATATAATATTTTTTTTATGTTGATTTTCAATTAGGCACAAATTTTGCAACACTTGCCATAAATTATTTTAAAGAAATAAAATTAATGAAGGCTGCTCGGGCAACTACAACTAAAGCTACAGGTGTTCCACACACCAAACATTCATTTTATTCCTAACAACCGTTTTCGAAATTTTTTTGAAAAACCATTTTTTTCGGGTCTTTTTCCCAGGGATCGCAAATAAGAGTTATGGATATGAAAAAAATCAAAGCGAAAAAAGTGGCTTATATGAAAGTCCATGCATCAATTTATAATTTTTTTTAAAGGACCTTTCGAAAAAGGGATAAATTTTTAATTTATATCAGAAAATCAAATATTAACTCTTATTTTTAATATAAAAAATAAAAATAAAAATTACTGAACAATTTTTATTTATAAATTGAAAATAAGAGTTACTCTGAAATTTTTATAATAAAAATCAAAAATAAAACTTATGGCGTAATTTTTATTTTAAAAATTGAAAATAAAAATTGGAATTTAAATTTGAACTTAAATATCTTTTGAACCAAGGAGCGAACAATAATGGTTTGCACCTTGTTAATGGTTATGTGTAGCACACTTCAAGACCTTTCCGTTAATGCCTTACATGTTCTTGAAGGATCAATATTAAGGATGCCACATAAGAAAAATTTTCAATTTTTAAAATAAAAATAACGCCATAACTTTTATTTTTGATTTTTATTATAAAAATTGCAGAATAACTCTTAATTTCAATTTTTAAATAAAAATTGTTCAGTAATTTTTATTATAAAAATTGCAGAATAACTCTTATTTTCAATTTTTAAAATAAAAATTACGCCATAACTTTTATTTTTGATTTTTATTATAAAAATTGCAGTGTAACTCTTATTTAAAATTTTTAAATAAAAATTGCTCAATAATTTTTATTTTTGATTTTTATTTTAAAAATTGCAGTGTAACTCTTATTTAAAATTTTTAAATAAAAATTGCCCATTAAATTTTATTTTTGATTTTTATTTTTTAAATTAAAAATAAGAGTTAAAATTTGATTTGAATGAAAAAATCAAAAAATAATAATTATTTCATGATCTTTATTTTAAATATTATAAGAATTACGGTTCCTGCTTTTTCAACTTATCCTGAACAAAACTATTTATCGACATGAAAGAATTAGATCGAAAGGTATTGATGTGCTCTTTACGGGATATACGATATGTACAGATTAAGCCAACAGATTGAAGTTATAAGCAATTAAAATCGAGAAAATTCGACACTTTCGTTGAAGTAGATGTATTGTTAAAATCGTTTAGAAGCTTTGGAAGTTTAACCTTATAGTTACCAAATTGCAGCCTGTTTTCAAAAAGCAAAAGCTTTGTAGAAATTTAAAAGAGAACAGTCTATATTACAGTCGTTATGTCCCGACTGTAACCGACCTAGTCGTTTTGTTTTGTGCTTTATTTACATTTTATCCTTACTATTGCAATTCGTATTTAAGGCAACGTTAAAAGATCCTCAACAGGTTTGTGAACTCGCTAAGAAAATTCCCGGTTTGTAAACACGCTAAGAAAATTGAATTTAATATACCTTTTATCGGTTTGCAACTTTGCTTAAATTGATGCAGCCGTAAAGCTTTAAGTTCGTGGTGAAGTTGAATAAGCGCGCGTTGGGTGACTTTGAAGGATAACTACACTAAAAGTTTAATGAATAATTTTTCAAAAATAAATTGATCTTTAAACTTTTTTGAAACGTGCACAAAATTGTAAAAGAAGGTTGTTTCAGTGACGAATTTATTAAGACTGGAGGAGCGATGAGCTGGTTGTCAAATACATATTATGTGTACAAATTGATACAACGCGTCTTATGAACGCAAATGTTTCAATAATTTGCACCTAGAACAGCGACCAATCGTTTAATTATGTTTGTGTAGCAAGCGCTCCATTTAGATTGCCTTACTCGGACGGCATTTCATGTGCTGCAGCCTCATATAGGTGGATAGATGACAAAAATCGTAGCTAATACTGCTCAGTGAGGTAAGCATAGTGACAGGAAAATTGAAACAAAAATGTTATGATTATTTTTGTGTTTCAGGCAATCAATTGTCATTACGTGCATACACACAGCTGCAAATTGGTCCATAAATAAGAAAAATTATGGATGAAACTGCTTGGTGAGTAAAGCAAATCCTCTATAGGACTTTACTCAGGCCACACTTTCCTGGCGCTTATTGCAAAAATCTTTATACACCCCTGATACATGCGAAAGCTGAACACATAAACGATTTCGCGATTGAGAGATGCATGGTAAAACATGTTATTTTTCCAACAAGAAAAAAAAACAAAATATTCTTATGATACCAAACTCCAAGCAATCGCATAATAATGACATATGCCATATAAAAGTTCAATTTTTTGCATGTTGCCAGCTGGCTCAGCAAAGCCTTAAATTTTTTAGACAAGATAGACACACCAAGTAGACCTGCCCGAAACCGATCTGTCGATGCACATAAAATCTGCCATATATCAACTTCAGTCAGGGTTGTATACGCCAGTCCAGGATATCAACAGAAGCAGCTAACGCTGGATTTTGAGAAATAACCATAAAAGTATGCTATGATATATTGCAAAACCATTTAATAGCTAACCATTTGTGATTATACTATATAACTATTAACTATTATCAAAGAATAAAGAAGTTCTATATTCTTTGCTATTATGTAGCTATTAACTAGCTTTCTACTACCTTGACAGTTGAACCAAACAAATTTTGGCCAAAGGTAGACTAGTAGACAAAGGAAGATTTCTCCGGGGCCCAACGATTAAAAAATAAAACATTAAATATTTGATTTTTTCGGAAAAGGCTTTGGGACCGATAATAGTTACTACGTATTTTCAAGCATTTATGTGCATAAGTATATAAATTTGAAGTGATAATACTAGTTTTTCTGAATAAAACCAGTTTAATCTTCTCTTTCTAGTTTTCAACTTGAGCCAGCTCGCTAGCTAATTTGGTTGAGACTCCAGGCCAACTTCAGGAAGTCTTCGAAGCCTCTTGCTTTATGGGGTTACGCCACCTTTGAACTTTTGGAAAATCGTTTTTTTTTCCTCGAAATGCTACCTTATAGTCTTAAGAATACACGAAGTATATTAATTTAGAACAATTCGATCGGCAAAATAATTATTTTGACACTTGAAGCCATGCGCTTCCGAGCGGTTGGAGTCGTGCTCGAAAACTATAAACCGGTTTTTCTCGAAACGATGTTTTTTAAAACGGTGTGAAGTGCTACTCTTACAATTCTTGACCGACTTAAATGTTTTTTAAACCAAAATTTTCGTAAATCTATCAGCTTGTGCGTGACGTAGAAGGGATACTTTTTCTTATAACAATTAGAACAATCAGAAAAATAGATGAAAACGTGATTTTTTGCGGAATCCTTCGCAGTTTTCAGACAATTCAGAATTTCAACAAAATACCTCGTCACGCCATAGCTAATTGCCTATTTATAATAAACAAAATTTAGTTCATTGCAATCAGACGAGAATTGTGCCCACTACACTGCGTACCAGTTGTACTTGACCTGTTAGAGAGGATTCGTTCAAATGACTATACTGACGTTATTTTTCCATTAAAAAACTCGAGAAATTTTTAATAAGCACACTAATGTATACTTATTGAAGCTATTATTATGAACTTGCTCAACATTCTTCAGTTTTCATTTTAAAAAATCCCTAATATAAGCATTGATTTTTTTTCTTTTTTTGGCCGTCAGCCAGTTGGTGTCACAAGGGGAATCACGTGTAACCCTAGACTTGGGTACGCGCCGTAATTGTGACACACTTCTGGAAGTGCGACTACACTCTCCACGTGAGGGCGGCTGGAAGCAGGCCCATGGTAAGGTCATGTCTCTGCCATGGGTGCTGACGAATAGTAGTTCGGGCGAGAGAAGAAAACTCTATAAAATTACCCCAAATCCAAGGTGGAACAGCAAAGGCCGAGGGAGGAATGGCTGAGGGGGTCTCAGCCGTTACTTTGCGAACTCTGGATACCTGCCGACCTCCAGTTTTAATAAATGGCTTCCCGCGGTAACCGGGCTATGCCGCGGGTGACTCACCCCTTCCCGACTACTCGTGGGACCAAACTATGAACAGCAATAAAAATAACAATAATAAAAACAACAAAAACCAAAAACCTGAGACCGTTACTCGCCAAAATACGATAGGGTATAACAACCCAATAAAAGTAGCTAAAAGCGCGGTGAGGAAGGAACCAGAAGGTGTCCTTCCCATCCCGGATTGTGCCGGCAAGGGCAAGACGGCAAACCCACCGTCTACCCTAGATTCTGAGGGAAGGCAGTCCAACCCACCCTCGGACGAAAAAATGGAACAAGCCAGTTTCGCTTCTTCGTCCAAGGTAGGGCTGGCTGCCAACTCTTCAGAGCCGGCTACTCCAAAGATGCCACCACCAACAAAACCGTCTTACCAAGACAGGCGACGGGCAGGAGAAATTCTCCAAAAAAATCTTACCAATCCGGAGGTCACTCCGGAGGGTAAGAAACTAGTAGATTGGGCCAAAGGTATCCTGCCGGTCTTCCAGCCAGCAGCCCCAGGGAAACCTAAGGCCCAAGTCAAAAGGCAGAGATCCGCAGAAGAAGCTGCGCCTCCGCCAAAAAGAACCCGACCGCAGCACCTCAACCGCTCCTTTGCCGAGGTTACGAGGAATAAGATCCTCCTTGGTGTCCTAGACAAGGGCAACAAGGAGGGTTTTGTACCTCGGAACTTGTGGAAAGGGGTGGAAAATGAGCTGCAGGATCGGTTCTTAGATGAATTGGAGAGAAGCGGAGGACCCCCTCCACTCTGCAATGACGCCGGATGGCATCAAGGCACTATAAAGACAATTGCGTGCGAGGATATCCGCTCGGCAGAGGCCTACAAGAAGGCAATAGCAGCCCTTGGAGAAGTTTATCCAGGAGCTAAGCTAGTGGCGGTGGACTGGTCGGAGGTCTCCATTAGACCGAGAGCCAGAGTATGGGTCTCAGCCAAGCCAGAGGATCCAGACAATATCCTCAAGCTGTTTCAGGTGTGTAACCCACACCTGAAAACGGATGACTGGCGGATTGCCAAAGTAGAGGGCACGACAGGCCCAACTAGACAGGTTCTGCTGACTATAAACAAAGAGTCAGCAGAAGCCTTAGGGAAAGCCGATGGCACGGTGCGATACGGCTATAAAAAGGCTGTGATTCGGGTGTACCGAAATGACACCTCGGGCGGCAAGCAAACCGCACCCGAATCAAAGCCAGAAGAGACAGAGTCTCTCATCGACGAGATGAGTGGCGAGGAAGACATCCTCGACGGGTATGTGTCAGAGTCATCGGAGCACGCCAGGGAGCTCGGAAGAAGCCAGCTAGATGACTCAATCCCCGAAGACACAGATGAGGATGAAAATAATAAAACGGTGGTGGAGGTTAATCGAGAAGATGTCGTTAAGACTTCTTCAGATTAATCTTCACCACTCCGCAGCAGCATCAGCTGCTCTACTACTTCGCCTAAGCCAAGGCGAAGTAGATGTCGTTCTCATCCAGGAACCATGGCTCAGCAAAGGCCAGATTTCTGGATTGAGGACAAAAGAATACAAGCTCTTAGCAACAAAAAACTCAGGTAAAGCTCGCACCTGCATTCTTGCAAAAAAGCATCTGCACATATTTTTGCTCTCAAATTACAGTGATGGCGACAACACCGCTGCAACCTTAGAGACAGCATGTGGCAGACTAAGGGTAAGCTCCTGCTACATGGCTTATGAGCAGAGCGACCCCCCACCACAACTGGCACAAAGCCTGATCGAAGACAGCAAGGCCAAAGAAATCGACCTTATTATGTGGTGCGACGCCAACGCACATCACACTCAGTGGGGAAGCACTGATATAAATGCACGAGGTGAGTTACTCTTTGATTTCATCTTGTCTACACATATGCTAATATGCAATAGAGGTAACGACCCCTTTATTATTAAAAATAGGAAAGAAGTCCTAGACATAACCTTGGCATCCAACTCTCTATACAATAGGATCCAGAGCTGGAAGGTCCTTAACGACCACTCCTTCTCGGACCACCGATATATAGAGACGAGGAATTCTTTTGAAAAAACCTCTATAGAGAGCTTCAGGAACCCCCGGTCCGCAAACTGGGGGCTCTTTTCAGAGATTATGGGTAGAATTCTCCCTCCGAATCCGCCAAGCGGACCCAATTCGGTAGATTTCAATGACACCCAAATCGATACCCTAACGAAAGCATGCAATCATGCTTTCATTAAATCTTGCAAACTAAGAACACCAAGGGGGAAAGCCAAACCTCCCTGGTGGTCATCAGAAATTGGGCAACTCCGGCACAAGTCACGTAAGCTTTTTAATATTGCTAGGATAAAGGACGGTGTTAACTCATGGAATGAGTATAAACTCAGCCTTTCAATTTATAAGAATGCGCTTCGCAAGGCTAAACGGTCTTCTTGGAAGCTCTTCTGCTCCGAAATCGAAAATACCACTGATGCCGCAAGGCTCAGAAAGGTGCTATCCAAATGTCCATCCACGCTTGGATACCTTCAAGGATCCGATGGAAACTGGACTACTTCCAGCGAGGAATCGCTTAAATTACTTACTAACTCTCATTTTCCGTGCTGCTCTATCGATAAGCCAGCGGAGAGCAGCCCTCTGCCAAACATAACTGGTATCGTCCCAAACATTATTACTTATGACAAGGTTAAATGGGCCATACACAGTTTTAAACCATACAAAGCGCCGGGGCCAGACAATATTATCCCAGCGCAACTACAACACGGGGGAAAATCTGTCATACGGTGGTTGACAGATATTTTCACCAGAACCGTGGCCACAGGGATCATCCCAAAAGCTTGGCTTGTATCCAGAGTAGTATATATTCCCAAAGCAGGGAAAGCAACTCATACACTCACAAGCGATTTTCGGCCAATTAGCCTTTCATCGTTTCTTTTTAAAACGCTGGAAAGAATAATTGGCCTCCAAATGAGGAACACTATTCCTCAATCTCTAATGTCCGACTCACAGCATGCATATAAAAAAGGCAGCTCCACTGAGACGGCTCTACATTCGGTGATCTCTGGAATTGAGAAGTCACTTCATTAAAAAGAATTTTCACTAGTGGCCTTTCTAGACATTGAAGGTGCCTTTAATAACGTCACACCTGAGACCATAATAGACGCACTGAGGGAACTCAGGGTATGTCCAAGGACAGTCAGTCTCATTACTCAGATGCTTAAATGCAGAGTCATCCAAGCCTCTCTTGGCGCTTCCAACATAGTAAGATATGTAAGTAGGGGAACACCGCAAGGCGGAGTCCTGTCTCCCTTCCTTTGGAATGTCGCCATAAATGGACTCCTGCGTACCCTAGATAAGGGTGGATGCAAAATAACTGCATACGCTGATGACGTAGCAGTTTCCCTTTCGGGCAGATACCCACAAACTCTCTGCGAGCGTATGATCTACTCTCTGCGCACGCTCTCAGAATGGGCCACGGCTAGTGGATTGGGGGTAAACCCAAATAAGACAAAGCTTATGCTCTTCACCAGGAAGTACAAAATTCCTCCCCTCATAAATCCAAAGCTAAACGGTACGACCTTACCATTTAGCGACTCAGCCAGATACCTCGGGTTATTACTAGACAGTAAACTAGACTGGAACCTAAACACAGAGGATCGAAGAAAAAAGGCCACAATCGCCTTATACACATGCAAGAAAGCCATTGGACTTAAATGGGGAATGTGCCCAAACATAGTCCACTGGCTGTATACTGCCATTGTTAGACCCATACTCATGTATGGAGTCTCGATCTGGTGGCCTACTTTAGATAAGGGGACTAACCTTAAAAAGTTAAGTAAGGTTCAGCGAACAGCCGAACTTACAATTAGTGGTGCTCTACGCTCTACACCAAATGAAGCCTTAGATGCTAATTTAAACCTCCTACCACTGAACAAGGTAGGGAAACAACAAGCCATTTTATCAGCTTTACGCATAAGAGAGGCAAAAAAATGGAATGATCAAGATTAAATAAAGGGAACCCACTTATTCCCGAAAGTACAGACTACTGCATACCGCAGGAATATGTCACAACCAAGTTCAGAGCCTATATTCCAACCAGAGAGGAGTGGAATACTGGGGTACCAGGCCCAGCAGGCTCGATAAAGGTATACACGGACGGTTCCAAGCTAGACGACCGTGTAGGGGGAGGGATCTACGTCGAGGATTTCGACATTAGAATTGCTTTTAGGCTCCCGGACCACTGCAGTGTCTTTCAGGCAGAGGTCACAGCAATTCGGGAGGCTTTAACAACAATAAAAAACCTACAAGTTCAAGATAAAAATATCTGTATATATTCGGACAGCCAAGCGGCTATTAAGTCTATAGTCTCGATGACTTCGTGTATGAAGTCAGTGAATGAATGCCGCTTGTCTCTAGGGGAGATGGCTGAGCAGCTTTCAATTCACCTGATATGGGTCCCAGGACACAGGGCCTTTGAGGAAAACTGCATTGCGGATGAACTGGCTAGGAAAGGAACTACCAGCATCCTCCTTCAAGATAAGGAGGGCCTGGGTATACCCATGGCCAGCTGTAAACTGAGAATACGAAACTTTTTCGCTCTCTGTGCAAATAAAACGTGGAATCGGACATCGAACACGTGTAGAATCTCGCGGCAAACCTGGCCGACATACTGCAGTAAAAGAACCAAAAAACTTTGCTGTCTAAATAGAGCCCAGTGCTCATCTGTCATTCGTGCCATTACGGGACACTGGTTGGTAGGAAACCACGCATCCCGTTTGAATGCTCCCCATCACGACTTCTGTAGAAGCTGTGGCGATGAAGAGGAGCTAGAGACGGTGGAACACTTTTTCTGTCACTGCCCAGGACTGGGCAGAAAAAGATTTAGGTTCCTACACCCATATTTTCTAAACGACCTATCTCAGCTCTCTGAACAGAGTCCAAAATGCCTTTTAAGGTTCATTCAGGCAGCCGGATGGCTTCCTCAACTTTCGTAGGGGACCAAACAAGTGGGGAAATGTGGTGAACTGGCTCACTAGCGGTACCACAAAGGGCCTATCCTTGGCCTAAGTGAGTTGGGATGTCGGTCCCAACTGCCGCCCTAACCTAACTTAACGTAAGCATTGATTTTTGGTCGTGAAGGTGGCCTAACCCCTTAAGCCATTTTAATTTTCTTCCTTACACATCCAGCGCATACTTCATTCTTGGATTCAAATATAACGACCGTTGTAATAAAGGAAATTCCGAAGTTTGAGAATTGAAACGCGATGAGCTGGCTCTGGAACAGGAGCGCAAAAGGTTGAAAGCCATTAACGAGTCATTGTGCAAACGGGAGGAGTTGTTTTGGCCAAACTGTAAAAATCTATATACAGCATATCCAGCAAACTTTGACTTATGTTATTTTACTTTTATAGATAAATCATATGGAGATCGGCATATGGGCATCAGTTGTAATAAGGTGGGTCATTTAAAAGAGATGCTACATTTTTTCGGGAACTCGGGTCTTGTAAAATCCTAAAAAGTAAGTTTTAAACAATTTTTTATGTAAAGCTAAATGCAACTTTTGTTCTTTAACTTTCATAGATACGAAGAAGCATACACCCGTGAAACACCTCTTATGGCATGCCCATATTGACTCACATTCCTCAAATTATAAGGAACTGTCAGAAGCTCACCAAGGCACAACATTCGCAAACCTACAAAAACCTTAAAAAGTAGCTGGCAAAACCCAATTTTGGCATATTTTTTTGCTTTAAAAGATCAACTATACAACTAAACATTTATTCGGAAATACGGAGCTTTAACATAAAATATTAAAAATTGTTTACAATTTTTTACAGCTTTTTTCAAACTAGTTTATGCATCTTTGTTCAGAAGAGAGGTGGGCCTTTCAAACCAAATCATACAGGGGTGCCACAGAAAACCAATTCGATTCAATTTCGATGCAATTGCAATTCTTGGTGCCACAGACATGGCTAACAACGGTTTTAAAACCGCTCATAGTCATGTATGTGGCACCAAGAATTGGAATTGTATCGAAATTGAATCGAATTGGTTTTTTTAAAGCCCTTGTTAGCCATGTCTGTGGCACCAAGAATTGGAATTGAAATCGAATTGGTTTTCTGTGGCACCCCTGATAACTTTAAAATGTTGTTGAAATGCATCTATATCAAGCAAATTTTGACTTATGTTCTCGCTTTATTAGATTAACCATTCGAAGAAACCGGATCTTAGGCATTTATCTACGGAAGCTCTTTGAAAAATCTTTTAAATACCAGATATAGTGCCTAGTACAATGTAAGTTTTATATAATCTTTTATATCTATATACATATATAAAAGAAACTTATGTTTTACATGTTATGTAGGATCTCATGAGCGCGTCGATGAATTTCAAATCTGAAAAAACAAATTTTTGCGTGTGTTAGAGGTTGTCAATACGGAGGCTTTAATCCTATCCTGCAGGAAAAACATTCCAGTCGCGAACTGGTTCCCAACCACGCCGTCGTGAAACTGTGTGTCCCAAACCTAGTATGCTCGCATACGAAATAACTAGTATGTTTAACATGGGGCTGTCATTGCAGGCAACCAGAATTTTCGGGTATGATGTTCAACTGGTTGCAAACTGGTTTGCCTGCATATTGAACAAAACTAGTAACTCCTTATTAGAATGTAACAAGTTGCTTCCTTACCAGAATAAGACAAGTTGCTTCTCTTCTTGTGTGCAACTAGTCGCTTCTAACTAATTCGAAACTAGTCCATCTGATACAGAAAATTACTTGTTCTTTGCATTTAGTTGTAGCCTGGTAAATATGGCCACAAAATGAAACTACTTTAAATTTTCATTTTAACACTATTTTATTTATGTATAACAACAGAAAGTTACATTAACAAAATTAATTACTAAACAAAAATAATAATAATAACAATTTAAATTAAAACCCTTAAAAATAAACTTAACATATGAACATACAATTTTAATACAAATTTAATATATAACTTAATTTAAATTAATTACAAAACTAATATAATTATATAAAGAAACAAAATATTAAATAACAATTAAACTACTTAAAATCTCATTAAATTATTAATTAATTAAAAAACTTAAAAGAAATAAATTATTATTATTATTTAAAATTACTGCAAGGTAGACACATGTTTGCACCTAAAATGTTTTTTCTTCATTAGTTGCCGTTCTAGGGAGCTGTTGTCCGAGGGATTTTATATTGCCGACTGAATTTGGATTGCTTCTGTAAAAAGAGTTTTTTTTATTTGTTATTATTTTTTTTTTCAATTCGTATGCTTACCTTATAAAATGCCATTCAAGTGAAATGGCCTAGGAACTTTTTTCCATGAGTCCCAAATATGTTAAACTCCATAACGTCTTTGTGCAAGATGTCACACAAATTTCGAAGCACGGAATGACGGAGCTGATTCCTCATAGCCATCACCTAATGGATGAAAGCAATTTCTCTATAGAGAAGAAAAAACAATTTTTGTGTAAATGTATGTTCAGTGTCCCACTAAAGTCATAGTACAGCAGGCGATTTTACACTTATATGCGAATTCCTCTCATATTGTTTAAATTTTCCAAAAACTAATGATGAGGTTTTCTTAAATATATATTTTTAAACAATTAACAAAAATAAAAACAACAGTTCATTAACAAGTTTCCTTAAATTCTAATTAAATGTAAAAAATGGCATTAATTCAGCGCCACAAAAGTCTTAGTACACTTAGACGGAATACCGAATTTACGTTGTTGCAGCTGGCTGATATAATATCTAACAACATTTGCTGGGCTGTGTGAGTCCTATGACCAACTGTCTAACTTGCTGCTTCTATCTAAAAGCACGAACATAATCAGAACTTTCATTTTTGGAGTCGTTTTTTATATTTTTTTTTATCATCTTAATATTGTGAAGTTACGGGTGCTAGCTGGCTTAAATGGTGCACTTTTGCTAAACCATTTGGAGTTTTACTAAAGAGAGTCAGTAGTCTGGGGATTTGCCAAACTGTCTAAATCTTCAAAGGATAGTTTTGCCAGATATTGTG
This sequence comes from Chymomyza amoena, assembly GCA_037043745.1. Taxonomy (NCBI): domain Eukaryota; kingdom Metazoa; phylum Arthropoda; class Insecta; order Diptera; family Drosophilidae; genus Chymomyza; species Chymomyza amoena. The sequence goes on along the minus strand of JBAMAX010002782.1, from coordinate 293,173 downwards.
ATAAGGAATGCAAGTGCGTCATCTTTCAGTGGGTTGCTTTATATTAACTTCTTATCTAAGCAGCTGCAACAGAAGTCGTGATGGGAAGGCAGGGACATTTTATACGATACAGTACGGCATCGACAAGAATAGAAACGTTCCATTCTCAGCTAGTAATAGTGCTTGTATCTTGGTCTGAAATGCGCTGCGACAGTGGAATGAAAGTTGAGTCGCGAGTTCTGCCCAGAAAACTCCTTCTTCCGTCTTCTTCGGTGGCTTGTAGTTAGTTAGTTGGTGTCCTGTGTGACTCTTGTTGGAGCAACAAAATTTCTCCAGCTATTTCTTTTGGTGGCCAGCGTTATAAATTCTCTTCAGCATTTTCCGAAAGCTCTAATCTCGTCGTTTACGGTCCGTCGCCATGACGCTCTAGGGCGTCCGCGACTTTTGGGTCCCTGCGGGTTCAAGTTCATAGCTTGTCTTGGGATTTCGCTCGTAGTGGGATGCTAGAAATCATTTTTTTTTAACACAATGATAAAAAATGTCCATCGAGGTACCAGAAAATACGACTACGATATCCTGCAGGCTAGAAGTTATGGATTTATACATGTGGAACCGAGACAAAACTGCACAATTTTTTTTTATGATTTCTGACAAGGATTTTTTAAGACATTAATGCTACAATAATTTTAGTGTATAACGATAGCACAGAGGAATAGTAAATCTTGGAATGAAGCGCCATGTTCAAAACGAGAAATTGTTCGCTTTCGAAGCTCGTTAGGAATTTAGGATAAACAATCCTGTATGGTACGCACATACAATTTTGTTAGAAGTTTTGGTAAATTGAGGAACAGCAGGCACGTCCCATGTCGGCTTACACAGCCCAGTTTTTGAGCAATCAAAACAAAGTTATTTTAAAGCCCACACTTGGCAACTTGAACCTTCTTTTAGTTCCTGACCGCCAAAAGGTTATACCAAGGAAGGGTATCCACTAAGTTGAAAAAAATAATTACTTCAATGAATACAATTTTATTATTTTTTACAATTAGTTGTAGATTAACTTTGATCCAATTGCTTCACGTTTATAAGTAATTTCTAAGCCGTAATTCCAACAATGGCCACAAGGTTGCACTTTAAACTATCTAAAGAATAGTCGATCATTTATCATAGTGTTATTTGACTAGTTCTAGGGGATGTTCGTAGATTGTTCTGAGAGCTTAATGAAACGGATTCAAGCAACCTTTTTACGAGAAAAGTCCGTATCGTGTATATTTTAATAAGCTTATTGAGGCTAGGGGGTACAAATTTCGTTTCACAATACATGCATATGTAAAACAGAGTAAGATCGTATCGGTGTGAGGTATGAGTGTATTGGTTGGCTCGTGAATGAGGGCGCTGGTATAAATGGACTCGGGTTCAAACCCTTGTTGAGGAAATTTTTTGAGTTGTTTTTTATATTTTTGTTTTTAATCAATTTGAAAAAAGCCGTGCCGTTGTGGCTCCCGCAACGCGACGTACTTTTTTAGAATTATGAATAGATTCTTAGGTACTTTAACATTAAGTTTCTTTTATTATTTTTTACTTTTCAAATGAAAATTACTTAAATTCTTGTGTCGGGGGTTTTTTAAATTTTTAATTTAATTTTTTATTTCATACTTTTTATAGGTAGGTTAGGTTAAGTTAGACTTTAGTATATTATAATATACTTACTATAATTTAGATTCTTGTTAAGGTATAGATTACATTTAAGGTCAAGCTCGTTTTCTTTTTTTTTTTTACGCATTCTCCCCACCGATTTTTATCAAACATGTCTAGGAACACTCGCACATAAGTCACCTTTAATACAAAAAAAAACTAAATTGAAATCACTGCATGCGTTTGGGAATTATGATGCCACAGACAGACAGACAGACAAAGTTTAAGCCAATCGGACAAAGTTGATGTTTTTAACTTCAAATGGCCATAACTTCATCATCAATCAGTGGCGTCGCCAGCTACAATAGGACCAAATTTTAAGCCAATCGGACAAAGTTGATGTTTTTCACCCCACTTTCACTCCCCACAACTTTTAAACGGCTCAACCGATTTTCATCAAACATGTCTAAGAACACTCGCACATAAGTCACCTTTAATACAAAATAAATTGAAATCACTGCATGCGTTCGGGAGTTATGATGCCATAGACAGAAAAACAGACAGACAGACACGTCAAACTTATAACACCCCTCTTTTTGCGTCGGGGGTTAAAAAGACGAAAATCAAAATTTATTGAGTGATGATCGACTAACATTCAACGCAACAGAATTTAAGAAACGCTCTGAAGTTTTACCAACACCCTTTCAGGCGAGGAGCTTAAATTGGGTTTGTTCAAGAACAAACCAGTTAATTGCTGAAAAAAGGATCCGAATTCGCGTATTAATAAGCCTGCTGAAAATAGCCAACAGATGTGTAAATATTTGAAGAGCCATTCGGATAATGCAGATGCTTTATCGGTTTTGTCGGGAATTTCGATAAGTTCCGATGAACTTAAGGATGAAAGCGATGCAGAGCTGGCAAAAGATCGGGCCATTAAAATTTGGCAGATTAGATGCCTTATTATGTAAGGGCAGACAAATAATGCTAGAGAGTCCGGCAACGTTATCCTGCCCAAACTTAAAGTGTAGTTGACGTTCATGACTCTCTAAAAAGCCGTATGGACGAATTTAAGTATTCTTAAGAGAGCTCGCATCTCTAATAAATTCATGCCCCACAGAAACTACATTTCAACCCGTTTGCGACTACGCTTCTGTCTGAACTAAATGTCCAATACCCGGTGTTGAACAATTTTCTACTATGCTATATTCACGTGCGTATATCTCACGAACCAATACACACAATCACGTCGCAATAGACTTAAAACCTCCGTATTGACAACCTCTAACACAGTCATATTTGAAATTCTTTAACGCGTTCATGAGAACACCCGTAACACGTAAACATTAACATATATATAAACCTTCTACACACTATAATAAACCAAATATAAAAATTATTATTATATAAAAATTAGACAAATTCTTCCAGCCGTTTCAGAGTTATGCGATCATAAACGTACTGCATTTTATTTTTATATAGATAATAAATTGATATGTTCGTTTTATTCCTATTTCATTTATAATCCATTTAAATGCGAATTTGATAGAAAGGGCCCCACATTATTCTGCCCCGGGGCCCCTTCAACCACTGTGCGCGCCTGCTATGGCCTGTTCATCAAATAGTACTAACTGTTTTTATTTGATCCAAATTATTTTTATCGTTACGCATTCGATATAAATATCGAGCTAACAATTTACCCGATTCAACAACTCTAAACTTATCGTTATCGTAAGCATCTTTGTAGCTCGGCGTTGCTTTCTATGCCAATTGGTTTTGTATGAGTTTGTGTGCACAAGTGAAAATTGCAGATGTTTTAGAACGTGTTTAATACGCAGTCACTTTTGATTTTTCTTGCATTATGGATTCAATTTTTTTATGAGAGATTGGAGCGCGTTTACCTTCATTTGCAGGACACACTAAGCGTAGACCCGAAATACGCAAATATGGTAAGAAATATTGAATGTGTGTCAAATATATGTAATGTTTTACAAATTTTACAACTTACAGCTAAACGGGTACTTAAAGCTACCGAAGTCCTACTAATATATCCGAGAATGCTGACAGATATCCTGAGACAGGTGGACTTTGATATTGACACACGCGTCGCCAGCGCCATTGCTTTAAGTAAGTATGTTGAGCGCAATTGGGATTCCATTGATGTGCCCCAGCGGGAGCGTATTAAGGCAGTGGTACTTTGCGGGTTGCTACAAACTAAAACGCAACTGCAGGAACAGATCATTAATGTGATTGTTAAGATAGGCCAACAACTCTGTCCATTGCCTTAAAACAGGCTTAAATTCGATGAAGATAAATTATACGCCCAAAATGGTTTACTAAAGTTAACCCATAAACTTGTAAAACTTTATCGCACCAAGATCGACTCACTGGAGGCTAAAACTGTTATGGACATAATAAAGCTAAGTTTGTGGCCAAATTGCATGTAGAAATGGACAAGCTTATGCCCACAACCAAATACAAATACGGCGTAATAACACCCTACACAAATCATTGCAGCGCATTACAACGCCAAATACCGACGAACTTAAAAGCTTCGCCTTTTACAGTTGATTCTTATCAAGGCTTACAAAAGGATGTCATAATATTATCCAATGCGCGCACTCGAGGAATAGGATTTTTAAAAAGCTATCGGCGCTTAAATGTTGCCATCAACTACAATACTATAGAACCATTGGAAACACGCTGATAATATATATAAAAATGTAGTAAATACAATTGGAATAAAACAAATTGAAAAATGTGAAATGAATGAGTTATCTTAAGTATAATCATGCTTAAACTAGTTGTGAATTATAATTTTCAAGTTAATAAATATTTCTTATAAGTTGTACCGTCTAATGTGTTAGCAGAAAATGTATATAAGAATCAGAAGGAGATATCAGAGGCCCCCAAAACATGATCAGGTTGACTAAAGATGTCGATATAGCCATGTCCGTCTGACCGTGCATATGAACGCCTAGATCTCAGAGATAATAAGAGCTAGAGCGACAACATTTTCAGATTAGACGCCTTATTATGTCAAAGCAGACATGTTTATTTTATATTTAGCATATTTGGGTTACGTTATATAGCATCTAGAGGCGTGTTATAGAGGACTTCCAAAAAAAAAGTTTTGGGTAACTTGCTTGCTTATGAAGATACACCATTGGGTTGGTAACATATGCATCACATGCACTCGGTAGGTACATATATCTAAACATTTTATCCAACTAACAGCAACAAATCAATACAAAATTTTGTAGTTATATATTTTGGTAAGAAATAGTTAACGTATGTATATGTATGTATGTAAAATCAATTTTTCATTCACGTATTTATAATGCATACAAATATGCAATTTAAAAAAAAAAGGAAAATTTTTTTGGTTTTTACCATGATACTTTATTTTTTAAACGTTTTCAATATCTCAACGAATACGTTTTTAATTGTTTATCATTTTAATTTTAAAGCACATATTGGTATGCAGTTAATTATATATAATACTTTGTTAAAGTTAATAAAAATATGCAAATTTATTCCTTTTTTTTAGTTTTTTATCATAGAAAATGGTGGCCATTATTTTATATTGGTTCCACTACAAAAATTATTTAACTAATTAATACAATGATTTTAGTTTAGTTTTTCAAAAAGCAAATGAGCCGATGTTTTGCCGTCGGCTTTTTGCTTCTGTGTCACGCACGTAGGCGACAACTTTGTATCAATAGTTTCCTTTATATTTGCTGTTAATTGGGCAAAATGTTAAAATATATGTATCTACTACACCTACATAACATATGTATTGGGTGATTCATTAAGACGTTTTCATTCAAAGGAATGATGGGGTCCATCCTGAAGGTCCAATTTTCCATGACTCGTTCAAACATTTCCACTGGTATTTGGCCAATAACACGAGTAATGTTGGCTTTCAAGGCCTCAGTTGTTGCTGGTTTGTCCACGTAAACTTTTGAATTTACTCAACCCCAAAGAAAAAAGTCGAGTGGTGTGATATCGCACGATCTTGGCGGCCAAGAAACGGGTCCCGTACGTGAAATTAATCGCTCACCGAATTGACCTCGCAATAGAGCCCTTGTTTCATTGGCAATGTGGACCGGAGCGCCATCCTGTTGGAAGCAAATGTCGTCGAGATCACGGGCAACAATTTCAGGCAGCAAAAAGTCCGTTAACATGGTCCGATAGCGTACGCCATTGATGGTAATGTTCGCACCTTGCTCATTTTTTCAAAAATACGGACCAATGATTCCACCAGCCCACAGACCGTACCAAACCGTTGTTTTTCTTGGATGTAATGGCAGCTGGTGAACCTCTTCGGGTTGATCTTCTCCCCAAATACGGCAATTTTGCTTATTCACGAAGCCGTGAAGCCAAAAGTGGGCCTCATCAATTAACAAAATTTTGGTCGAAAACAACGGATCTTCATCGATCTTACAAAGAGCCCATTCACTAAAACGGCGACGTGCAGGAAGGTCATTCGGCTTCAATTCTTGCCTGAGTTGAATTTTGTCTGCTTTCAAGCCGAGATCCAAATGTAAAATGCGCCAGGTGGTTGAATACGACAGGCCAAGTTGTTGCGATCGGCGCCGAATTGATTCCTCGCGGTCATCGTGAACACTGTCAGCTACCGCCGCTATATTCTCTTCACTACGTGCTGGATGAAACAACAAACAATGAATACTGGGTTTCAAATTTGGTGATAGTGTTACGAATTGTGGGTTCGGTGGGTCGATTATGTTGACTATAAGTCGATGTAAGCGCACAAAAAACATTATTTGCAGAAGTACAATTGTACAATTTGTAAACGTTGTTCGGGTGTAAGTCTTTGCATGATGATTTGCCAATGAATACTGAACAACTTTGCTTTTGACAGTTGTTATGGATCACGCGTGATCCACACGAAAATCCCTATTGAAAAAAAATGTCTTAATGAATCATTATTACATTAGATTTTATATATTAAATATGAAATAGCATGTCCAGGACGGCGCTGTCAGTCAGGGCATTATATTATTATTGCTGCTGCTGCTTTTTTTTTTATTATTAATTATTATTGTTTCAAAAAAATATTTTGATATTTATTGATTTATAGATATTTAATTGTGTGTTTAGTTGATTACCAAATACAATTTCTTTTAATTAATTAGAATAAATGTCAAAATATGTAGCCAACATTGTTACTTTTTTAGTTTTATTTATAAATAAAATATGTAAATACATTTTTGACGCCAATTTAATAACCAAAACATTGAAAAGCATATCCCAACATTTCTTTAAACATTTAGTTGAATAAATATTTTAGCCCCTCGATTCCTAAAACTTTTGAGTCCTTACACATAATATAATTATGTTGCATGCTTCATAAAGGCATTTGAGCTAAATTTTTTAATCAATCGAAACCAAAGCAAAGGGATAGTAGTGAGTAATATTTCAATTTTATTATTATTTTTTATCAACAAGGGCATTCTAAAGTTTAACAAAAAGCATGTCCTATATATTTTTAGCAGCCGATAATCATTGATTACAAATCAACAAAAAATAAAATAAATGTATTGTAACATTAATACTTCCAGCAAATTCAAATTGCAAATTGAAACCCAACCGATTTACAAAGCAAATCTGCAACAAACATAAAAATTAACTTTAACAGCAAAAGCAATGTAAGCTGGATCAAAACACAAAATGCCGCAAAGAATTGTATTTGCGAGCCAATCCCAAAACCAAATCTTTTCGGAGCTTTTCCTTAAGAGAGAAATGTTCCCTCTATACAATTTAGTTCTCTCTGGAAGTTTTACAGCAGTTTCGTAGCCTGTTTAAATTTGATTCTACTGTCATAATTGATGAAATAAGCATGGTTTCGGCAGAACTTAACGGAAAAGTTGATTCACGGTTAAGACAAATAACTGGAAGTGATATCACTTACGGCGGTAGGGATATGTTGTATCTAATTGGAGATCTCCGCCAATTGCCACCTGTGCGTTCTACTCCCTTCTATTAACAAACACGACAAAGTTTAGCAGGCTCAACTGTATTGAGAAGCCTAAAATTTTATGAACTAACAGAAGTAATACAACAGGCGAATACAGAATTCTCGAAAATCTTAACGAAGACCAGCAAAACCTAATTGAGTCTCGATTTTTTACAAAGGAAATGGCTGATGAATTGTGCGTAAGCTGAATAAGACGGGTACCATAACGCAGAGCAGTTGGCATTTTGTAGTCAAAAGCTATATAAAATGCCTATTTTGGAAACTTCTGGCTTGCCATATGAACTTACCCTTGTAATCAACAAGCCATACATCATTACCACCAATATAGATGTCTCCGACGGTCTTGCTAATGGTGCAATTGGCGTATTATCATTCATTGAATATACAAATCACACGGCTTATAATATTTTGGATGAGGATGAACTGCTGCATAATATTGGCACAATAATACGACTTTGGATTAAGTTTTCAGACTTAAACAGAATTGGCTCAAAAATTAAAAGAAAACGTGCACACCATGCAGCCACGTTAAACATTGATCCTGGTTAAGTTCCTTTCGGTCACAGAAACGGTTTAACACATTTAAATAATAACAGGACCATTTCTGTAAAGCCTAATCATTTCCCACTTATGCCTGCTTGTGGAATGACCATTCATAAGTTACAAGGAGCAACATTTGATAAAATGATATACTATTATGACAAAAGACATGATAAACAGCTGGTTTACGTAGCGTTGTCACTAGTCACTGCAATAGAAGGACTTTTTATAGTGGCAGAAAATTCAGAAAATGAAAAAATTTTCCATCACGGCAGAAGAACCACCGAAAATTTGGATTCTCTTAAACGAGAATTTGCGCGACTTTCAACTGTATCAATTGGAAACAATACAAGACACGGCTTTGCAATTCCTGAAATCGCCCAACGTAACAACTTTAATGACTTTTAATTTTCAAAGTCTTGTAGCACACAGTGGTGACCTTCAAGAAGCAGTATCAAAACAATGCGATATATTATTACTAATAGAAACTTGGCTTGAAGACAAAACCACAATTATCATTCCATTGTTTTAGTACAAAAGATCAGGTCAACGATCTGGAGGAGTTGCGATTTACAAAAATTGTCAAAAGAATGAGAATGGACCTACATAACAACTTAATCCATTGACATTACGAAAAACTCTTTTATGCGGAAATGATACAATTGGAGAAGTGTGCTGCACTGAATTTCAATTAAAATCCGGTTTGAAAGTGCATTGCATTGTTGTCTATATCTCTCCTGGTCAAACAGTACAAAATATTATATCATTTCTTCATTATGTTCTGTTGCCTTACACTGAAGCTGCTGCACGAGAATTGAGTAACAATTGTCATCTAACGCCAATTATTATGGGTGGAGATTTTAATACAAACTTTTTAAGCCCACAGTCGCAAGCCCTATCAAAATTTTTATTTTACATCTTCCATTTAAATATGAGCAATTCTCCACATACCCCAACAACTAAGAATTTCACTACTAAAGATTAAGTTTTTTATAGATTTTTAAATACAGTAGGGGCGAAAATGTATATTTCTTATTTTAGTTACCATAAGCTAATACTAACCATTGTTATTTAATAGAACTTAAATACTGAAAGTTAAAATACTTTAAATTGACAAAAAATATACTGAACGAATAACTACTTGCACCTTACAAAATTCTTCAAGGCTTACACATCTCCCTTATGATCCAATTCCCATAGGTTTTTTTGGATACAGCTAGACACAGTTGTTCTAGCCAGCTTATATGACCATACCTGATGTAAATTGCTAAAAAAAAATTGGATAAGCATAACTATGGCACAACATTTACAGCCAGAGCTTGGTTTTTATTAATATGACTATTTGATTCACATGTGATCATAAAGACGAATAATCCAAACTATTTAAATAAAGGTGCTTCGAAAGCTCCTTAGCATTTTACATATCTACAAGCCTAAGAATACCCAGAAAATTTGCAACATCTTCGGGCTGCAAAATGTTTAAATGTGCGTATGGAGCGGTCGAAGTACCATTTTTGCTCTTTGTGATTATATTGAGTTGAAAAATTTGTCTGGACTTTTGGCACGCAAAATTTGCGATTTCCAATTATGCTTAGATAAATATGGAAGTAACGATTTTACAAAGAGTTTTACAAGGCCGTTCTTGGAATTATGTACTATACGAGAAACCATAATAATAAGAGACAAATTTTTACTTATGTATGAAAAAAAATGTCGCTAAATGGCAGCTGCGGCTGCCTCTACAGGCCCGAATGTTGTTCTGAAGCTCGCGAATTGTTGCTGGCTTATTGAAATAAACTTTGACTTTCAAAAAACCACAAAGAATATAAACCAAGGGGGTCAGATTGTATGATCTAGCCGGCGATCGGTGTGATCGCTGTTATCTTGCTGGAACCAAAGCTCGTTTGCATCCAAACCACAATATTGAGGCATAAAAAGTTGGTTATCATAACTTGCAGCGATCGGAATTGACGGTTACCGCCAGGCCGGCCTTATGTGGATTCCATACTCCGCAACGGTCCATGACTAAAATTGAGTAGTTTTAAACTTGACATATGTCGAAAATCATCTTTCCACTTTAGACGGGTATGTTCCGAATTATGAGTGTTTAACAACGAAACTAACAGATGGCCCACCCTGTAGTTACTTTGCTTCTGAAGTATTTAGACTTTTTGTACGCTGCATCCTCTGCCCTATAGAAAGAATGGCTTTATTCTATATTATATTATCAGCCCAAAAATATAAAAGACAAACCTCCTATACAAAATAATTTGCATTAGCCAGCTTTTGCATATTCCTACTATACAGTTGTACATACTTGTAGTACATAGAAATTTATGTAAATATGTACGTGCTATAGAGCAGCCGTCACTGTCCCAGCTGTTTGTTCAGTGATAAGAAGACGACACATGGAATAACGTTGCTAATGTTTAACACTACCCGTCATAGAGCTAGACCATAAACCTAGCCGAGCTTATCAGTTCTTCTTAATTTGGCCAACTTATCTGTTGCAGACGGTGCGCAACTCTTATCTGCACTCTTCTGCTCTTTCTCTGTTCCCTTAACTGAATCTCTGCTAATAGGTATTGCATTGTTTGTAAACCAAAACTATATAAATTGCGGTTCTAATTAGATACATAATTCTTCCCGGACCCACACCAACAAGGTTAAAGTTTAAGACGTGACCAACAAGTAAGTAAAATGCTAAAAACTTCAAATACAATCTTTGCTGTTTACTATTAGAACTAAGAGCTAGAGCAATTATTTTACGCAAATCAAAAAAAAAATATTTATAGAATATATTACGAAATGCGATTGATCACGTTTTGGCCATAAAAAGCACAGTTAGCTATTTTGAGGCTCGCGTGTTTGAGACTGAGTCAAAAACAAATGATCTCTGGTGAAAGCCGGAGATTGTCTATATGAGCCTTAAGTCGTCGAGTCATTGCACTTTTTATGTAACTTAACTTCAGGGCCGGAATTCAATATGTAAGGGTCTATCACAATAATTCATAGATTCAACTTAAGGCCACTTATTTAAATACTTTAGAAGTATGGTGCTATAATTTAAATAAGACATAATGACATAGAAATTCTTCACAAACGTAAAGAGCGATCCGAGAAAAATAAATATACTCCTCTCTAGACTGATAAGAACCAGAAAGAAAGCAAATCGTTGCCATTAAAACTGGTTTTAAAGACTGCAAAGACTTAAAGCGATATATTTTTTTGGAATTTCTCTTAAAGATGGAATATGGAATTATCATTTAAATAAGACACAATGACATAGAAATTCTTCACAAGCGTAAAGAGCGATTATATTAATTTCTCTTAAAGATGCTCGAGGGTTGTACAATCTTGCTGTTACATAATATAATTTTTGCTATTATTGTTTTAAAATGAGTTAACAGAGTTTAGAGGATCCGAAAATTGTAACATCACAATAATTTCTATACATATTTCTATACTCTTTTGTTTGAAGCAGACTTTTTTTATTTTGTTGAACTTTTTGTTGCCTGTAAATCCTTGAAAAAGCACTTGGAAGCTTGGAGGAACATCTTCTTACATACAAAGTCAAGAGCAAGGAATAAGTATTGTGGCTCCAAAATATTCTTTAGCAGGAAATGTTTTTGGATTTTTATGGTTCATTTGCCAGATACTGTGAATAGCAATCTTATATGAGCTTTGAAATATTTTTAAAGTATGATTTATAGCAGATTTTTGCCTAAATGCGCAGTTTTTGATTAAACACGGTTAGGACAGAATGGGAATGGAAGCTTGTCTCATGAAACAGTTTTTGTCGGACTCTGCTTACAAAAATCCAGTATGGCGAAGATTGCAAATTGCTTCAGCGCTGGAGCCTACTGGAACGCATTTATTTCCTGATTGAATTCTATGGGATCTCACCTACACCCTTTCGCGCTATGCTTTAATCCGACCCTGCTTACCAGTATCTCCATTTGTATATATATATATAATGTATATGATGTATAATGTATATGCGTATGGGAAAAGGTTGTCTGGGGGGCGATAAAGCTATTAAAGTTAACGGTGACACTGTACTGGTACTGAAACCAAGAATCTTTATCAGACCATCAATTAAATATTTGCGAATCATGCACTTTTCATTGGATAAAACTGGTTAGAAATTTTACATGGAGCTGAGTTAGCTTTAATTAAACTGAAATTTTCTGATAACTGCAAAGGAGAAAATAATAATAATATGTCTTTGGAACTTTTAATGGAAGCACACATAAAGTAACATTATCGCTGATTATTTGCGACAAGTCTCTGAGAAGTTAGACCTAGTCTTAAAGTTAGGCATAGATGGATTACGCGTAGCGCAGTAGCTTTTTTTTTTACTACTTCTGTGCCTGTGCCGAGTCTTGGTTTAATGCTAACCTCAAAAGACGGGATATTTAAGAGTTTATCTTGGAAATCCGACGTGCAGCTGTCATGTTAAAGACTCTTTTCGATTTCAGTGACTCCAAAAAACAGTGAAAAACATGGAACATTGGCCCATGCTGATCGTTGTGGATTTTATATTTCTGTATTTTTTTTTTCATGATTCCTTCACTCAGCATCAATCTCTGTCTGGTGGAGCTGCCTTAGGACTTATTTTGCTCTCAAGCAATATTACAGCTCCTGTAACATAACAATTGGAACAACTATCTTTAAAATTCGGGAATGCTTTAAATAAGGCTAATTCTAAAAGCGCTCTTAGACGCTCTAAAGGAAAGGTACCCACAGCCAAACACACACCCAGTAGTTTGTAATGCTGCACATTGCTCCATATAGCGCCCACTTTGTTATCAGTCCCAAGAGTAATGTGTTCTGTATCTAGTTCTATGAGTAACACATTGAGGTGACAACTTAAACAGATCTCTCCGCGAGCACTTTATATGGAGTTTATGGCAAACTGCGTTTAATTAAGATAGGATAGATAACGTAATTGCCCACGGCTCGTAGTGCCCACAAACATCTGACATTTTTATTAAAGTTGTTATTTGAGTTGTAAATTTGCAACTTTTGTGTATCTTGTACATACTCATAAGAGGTATAATAATCATCTTGCGATTCGGAGAGTTGAGTTTAACACTTGGGCATTGAGAGTTAGTGACAATTTTTTGTTTTCCACAAAATAGTAGTCGTATTAAGATTTCTTGTTAGGCTTGGGGATTACAAAGAATTTGCAAAGTATTTTGTTTTCTAGTATTTCTTTTGGTATGTATAAGACCATAGTTTTTGAATAATATTTGCACAATGAGTTGTTTAAAAAATTTCTTTTATTTATCTATTTTTTCTATCTGGTTATATTTTTCGTTAAAGAGGGTAAAGTAGTTTAGTCTTCTAAACTTCTAACTTTTTATGATTTGCGGAAATCCCTAAAATATATGTACCATTGGAGAGCGTTGACAGCAATTTGTTTGGGAAGACTAAAGAAATTGATCTACACGTCCCTCTGTCCTCTATTTTTTTTCAATTCAAAGTTTTATTTTTATTAAAAAAAATTTTGTGTGTCATAAATACTTGAAGGCAAGAAAGCCCCAATATCTGCGTGAGCAGCTCTACTTGCCCCGATATTTAACTATAGTTAAGGCACACTAGAAGCACTAAATAAAACCGGAGATAGTGTAAAAAAAAATTTGACCACACTAGTATATTTAGCCAAGAATGTTATACTTTTAGTAGCCAATGGTCTAGGTCGTGCATAAATACCCAATTTTGTTTATGTAAATTGTTGTATACCTGTTTTTTTAACATTTTGCCTTAATGTCTCACAAAGTGAATCAAATATCTTTCTCTCATTTATTAGATATATTATATATCTTTTTCATTCATATATGCAGAGTTTGAAAATGCTATGCTATTTTAACACAGTCAAATGAAAATACTTAATAGCTGTGTATACAATGCACAGATTAATAATGATATAGCACTTGTCAAAACTATTACTACGAATGTCATAGCAAATGTTAAGAAAATGTGAGAGCGATGTTAAATAAAATGCTGCAGAAAATAAATCGATTGCTATAGCACAAGTCGATTGCTCTGCTATGATTTTGCTTCATATATTTTTTTGTAATTGCTATTGCTCTGCTCTTGATTTCATTCATAGCAAGAGCATAGCATAGAGTTTGTTGGCAAGTGTAGTGCTCTGTGCTAAGCTTCTGCTCTAAACAAAATTATAGCAGATCAATTTTTTTTCACTTTGCAAAAATCATCAAAATGGAAAATGTGGATTTTAAAAGTCATCCGCTTTTCACCCAATATAAGCAAATAAGCTGGTTACAGTTGAGCCATCCCGAGTATGGCATACCCCGTACTTTCCTTAGTTTACATATATTAAATCTAATCTTTAAACATTTTAAAACATGCCTTAAATTTTGGTGACTATAACTTCTTTGCACTTGTATTTACCATTAGTTTGTTTTGAATAGTTTTTTTAGGCGAAAGGCGCTTCGAGTGTGTTGTTTTTGGATTTAAGTACGCAAGTTCCTAATCGATTTTGCAAATATTAGGTTATGCAAAATGGAAGGTCTATGTCGAGTTTTAACATTTTACGGGAAAAGGTTTCGGAGTAAAAGTAATGCACTGTTGCAGGGTATTCTCAAATTGCGAAAGAGTTTTTGTATAGAGGGTATTCTATATTTCTATCAACATGAGCGAGTAACTTATTTTGACGATAAAAGCTTAAAGATCTTTAGCGTACATACCTGCTTGGAAAATTTGGGAGCCAATTACAAAATTGTATTGAGGGAACGGCACCAAAATTAAAAATGGAATGCAAGAAGAACCACAAATCATGATCTTCGAAAAAAAGGCTTGAAGACATAATTTTTTTTCCGTCAAGATCATTTTGTTAAAAAGCTTGTGGAGATCTTACTTATCTTTCAGATGTTATACTCAAATTTTCTTTGCATTAACATTGCACAGAAGAGAAAGTTTTTATATGTTTAAAATGCAGGGTATTCCGGAAGAAAATGCAAAATTGTTAAAAATATATTGTAGGTGTTGCAAGCACATGCGTGGAACGGTCAATTATGCATTTTTTTTTTTCTTTGTCACTCCTCTTGGGAGCTTGGGACCTCTACAAGAGCCGTCCGTCTGACTCTATTTGAAGTTTGTTTTGCTGTATTCCTTCTGATGTTGCTTTGAGGGAATTCTTAAAGTCTGCTTTCTTGGTGGGTCCATTCCAAAGCCATTGTGACTATACTGTGTTGTTCTTTCCATACTCATATTCGTCTTCTAATTTTTAAGTGCATTGGGACCTCATTTGCACATATCCAGATATTTGCGTTTAATGTCCTATTTGACCAGAATATACCGCATAAAAGTGCTTAAAAGAGAGAGTTTTTGGAAAGGAAGAGATTATAAGTGTTTTCGGTGATTCGCTAAAGGTTATATATATTCCTTACCGCCAGGTTCGCTGTTTCATTATTAAAAACTTGACAGTGTCCTGGTATACCCATCAGAAAAATTTTACTAGAGACTAGCGAGTTTTTTATGGATGTGGAGTAGTAGTCTGTAGGGCTATGCTATATATATGCCCCAGCTGTACGCTTGACTTGGTACATTTCCGTAGATGTGTCCTATTTTAGTGTGATATGAAGGGAAATGTTTATGTTTGGGTTGCCAAGTCTTCACGGAGCTGAGCTAAGATTTATAAGCGGTAGTATTGTAAGATAACGATACTTCTTGTTGGGAGATAAGGCTTCGTTAGTTAAGGTAATCGTTATGATTCAATGATTGTATAAGGTTTACAAACAAATTTTCGCCGTTCGACAAAAGAAGCCACCATCAGGGGGCTATGTCCAAATTGTAAGCTTTACCATAAAATATCGTTAATTTGGTCATCTGGTAACAATATAACGTTGAAGTAGTAGTGATTACTAATAATTGCAATATCAATTTCACATAATTGAACATCCTTGGAAATAATTTAAAAACAAGAAAATTTTTACCACGTGAACTGAGACCGATCGAGTCATGAGCGAAACGTTGCTAGATAGGTATAATAATCTCAGTTTTTTGCATGCTTTAGTCACTGGTGCACTAGGCTGATTCGAAGAAAAGAAAGTCCTGGAAACCATCTATCTCTGCTTAAGCATCGACAGCCAAATATCATACTTCTGCACAAAAAAAAACGCGTTTTGTCTATTTCGCAGGCTCTGCGTGGTGCTCTATAAGTTGCTCAGGCCATGAGAAGGCATTACTGGTTCTCTCTACTAAATAGAATTAATGGGGTTGAGTAGATCCCTAAAGGATAAACACATTAATTAGTATTCCAGATTTTACAAAATTCTTCTTCTATACCATGTAGCAGGTCGAACACGACCTAGTTGGAAATACTTAATTGGAAAGTCTACCCAATCGCCGTGTTTTTTTGTGACATTGTCGCTACAGATTATTACTGATTTAAGTCGATGGCACAGGATCGTGAAGATATCAAAAATTAAATATTGGTTCGATTCGTAAATAGCCTCAAATGATGGAAGAGTTCTGCTATCATATAAATATTGTCAAAAGGAAGGAAAAGTAGTAGAAGTAGGCTAGTAATGTGCAATTTAATTTATTTACTTTTATTGATTACTTTTAATAGAAATCGATGGACACTTACTTGAACACCTAGTATAATGTTTCAATGGAAAATATTGACCTTTGAATATAAAATGCAGCCTTCGTAATTAGACGTCTAGTGGAAATATATTGAAGTATATCAGCCTTTTTCTTCGACACTTCAGTGCTCCAAAACCCCGTGGACTAGTGTTGTTTTCACGCTTACTTTGTCAATCACTACTCTTAAGCAGCGAGTTAGTAGCTTTATATTGCAGTGATGATGACGACAAAGACAACGACGACAGCGACGACGTTGCCTACATCGCCGCCTTTATCTCTCAGAGAAAGCAGAGCGGCAGAGCAGCAGAGCAGCGGAGCAGCAGAGCAACAGCACCAGCTGTAGCCTATAGTCAGAGAAAAATATGCGAACATTCAGTGCTCTGCGCTGCTTGAATCAAGTTCAGCCAACGAAAAAACGCTCCCAAGTCGAACGATCATTCTCGTAGTGGTCGTCGTCGTTGTCGTCGTGGTACATACTAGATGATTTTTTTTTGTCGTTGCCCTCAAAGTACTTACATGAACCACGTTGTCGTTGTAGTTGTCGGGTTGTTCGCTCTGTAGTTTTTGAGATCGCGTGTCTGTTAATGTCGTTACGTACATAACGCATACGTCGTGTGCCTGCCTCGAGTTCAAAACCACTTGCTTTCGCCCTGATCCTTGCACAAATCAACTGCTCGGTCTAACATTTTGAAGCCGGTTTTTACAACAACAACAGCAAAAACAACTACAGCAGACGCATTGAAGCAAACTGGTATTCGCTCAAGTCTCAAGTCAATCAATAAAGAAATTAAAAAAAAAAAAAAACATATTAATTTAAACGATAGCGGCCTTGATGCTCCATTACAGAGAAAGTCAAATAATTTCAAAGGTCCGCGTAACGTGCCCGAAAGCCGCAACATTTACAAACAATTGAACCAGTTACAAAGTCGACTCCGAGTAGTGTAATGGTGCACAGGCGCACAGCTGTAGGGTGCGAGCGCCTTCAGAGCGGCTTTAATGCAACATCCATCAAGAAGGATCTTATTAAGGAGCGGTACGAGTATACACAAAGCCAACATTATTAATATATTAAAAAAAAAAATGTCTATGCCTAGACCATAGACCTCCATATATGGCAGCTGCTGGGCAAGTTGCTCTATTTGCAGAGACGCAACATCTTCAAGGCATCAACTTGGACAAAGGGCATTCAACTTGATTACAACAAACACAGCAATAACAAATCAGATTTGTAATCCCTCGCGAATCTTAGCTAAAGTCACAGCAAAGTATAAAAAAAAACAATTTGCGGTTCAATTCAAAAAATAAAACCAAAATCTAAATCGAAATCGATCGACATCGAAAGAATAAGCAAAAAAAAGTTTTTGGCTTTAAATTTTTGTTAATTTTTTTTGTTTGAGTGTGTGTAAATATTTTAAATGTAAAAAAAAACTAACGCAAGAGAGCGCAGAGCAAAGAAACTACAACAAACTGCCAAAACTAAGGAAACATTCAGAGCGACAGATACCAACAGCCTGTCCATGTGAGTAGATCCAAAATATTACGCCTAGTTATAAATAGCGTAGTAAGAGTAAGAGTAAGATTGGTAATCAATGGCACTATGCAATGTGTTGCAATTCCCGTGCAACAAGCCCATCTGCTCTCCAGTATTCTCTATGTACTCTAGATACCAAGTATATAAATATACCATCTGAAAAAAATTCAAACAGTTGCCCAACAGTGCAATAAACTGCACCCAAAAAAAAAAACCAAAAAGCTTTTGAGTGTTTTGAAGCGAAATGTTATCTAAAATGGGTTTTCATAAAAATTTATTTTTAAACTTTCGCATTTTCTTAAAAATTATATTTGTCTTTTAAAAAAATAAATGAATAAGAAATATTTTTATTTATTTACCCTAACATTTAAAATATTCGTTAACGGGCAAAACATTTACAACTTGTCAACTAAGATATTTCTTTTCCAAATCGAAATATTTGTTATAGTATATTCTTCATATCCAAGTCTTGCTTAAAAAATCTTTTTATATTTCGTTTTCCGGAGCACTGCCGCTTATGCAAAAAGTGCGAAATACACTTCTTTTGAAAATAATCCTAAATTTTCTGAAATAAAGAATATCTTTTGTACAACTATCAAGTTCTTAAAATTAAATGAAACATACTTAAATCAACAATTTTTTTCAACAAACGAAGATGCTCTTAAAACAAGAATTTTACTCTGATTTATAGAAAAATTTGCTCTTGTGGTACTTTTGACACCACAAACCTTTGGTTTCAAGCAAGTCACTCATTTTTGAGCGAGAAATTCTGGATTTTTTTTCTAAGTTGTAGATGCAAATTTAAAGATGTATTTAAAAAGTTTGGTTTGCCCAATTCTTTCTTACTCTTCTCAGTCTCGAAGAGTGAAATGTTTGGTTTTATTTGGCGATTTAATTTCCATAAACTTACCGACCATTCTATTTGGAGTCACGTTTTCTTAGAAAAATGGAATTGCTCTCAAATTCCTTGTAAACATAACAAGTCTAGAAAAATTGCAATAATTTGCTTTTTTTTATTTGATGATGACAAATCGCCGCCTATATACATAAATAGTACATAAATAGCTCAACATTTGAATAACAACTTGTAAGTAAATATTTGGTCTAACAAAATAAAAATTTAAGATTCCTTCTTGTGTTATTGTCTTTAACATATTATCTGAATAAGCATGGAATATTTAAAAAGAGCTAAGGCCCGAAAAAGTTATCGTAATACCTGCATTTATGTTACAGGCTAAAGAAATTAAAGCTAGTTGAAACTCAATTAGTTTCTAGGGTATAAAACTTAGTTTCAGTTAAAAATTAAAAAAAAAAGAATTAAAATGCATACCCATCAAATATTTTCAGATCATATACAAACCTAATAGTTGTCATATGCAAGTAAAAAGTTAACTTTTTAGACCTTCAGCTGAGATGATGCAATGCCTACTTAATGATCCCTCTTTAATCCCACTAGGAACTTTCTGACTAAATAAAATTTCTCGTCTTCTTACAAAGCTTGGAACTATTTTATTTAAAAAATTTTGAATGTATCTCGCTTTATTTATTTAAATATTAATTATAATGCAAAATATAAAATAAAAACTAATAAAAGAGATGGGCGGGCTTAGATCGTACAAAGCTGTTAAATATCATTCAATATTAAGAAACAGAGATATAGCATCGATAATAGTTTTATATATTATGTACTCTTTGTTTTTACTTTACTTACTAGAAAAGAAATAGGTGATCGATTTAAGTAGTCAAATCCAGAGCAGATTTCGTCTAGCAAGTGGATTGTGGTTAAGAAATGCCCACAATATTATAATGTCATGACGGATACGTAGTCGTAAATCCGTTGGGAAGTGACTCTTTCTCCGTTGTGTTGGAATAAACTAAACTTCACACTTAAGACAATTTTTTTTTATATCCCACTTGTTACAATTGATCCAGTTGGAGAGCAGTTGCAATTGAACTTAGGGATGTAAGTAATAGTTAGTTCTTCCATTTAATTTCAAAACAATGCTGGCACACTGTTTTTCGTTTTATAATAGATTGTAAATCATTTATTTTAAATATTTCTTGACGTTTCATAAATTTCCACAAATAATTACTTTTATTTTGTTATAACTGCCGGGTATCCCATTATCAAACTTTGGCCAGGCACCGTATCCATGTGGGTCAAGGGTATACTAGGTTTGTGCACGCCAAATCAAAAGCTCTTTTTATCAAAATGCTTACCATAAACTTGGATAACGATTAATTTAGAATTTTGAACACACCAGATCTAAAAACACAATAACATAAACATAAAGTGCGTATTTCGGCGTTGGAGAATTTAGCGTTCTCAAGCTTTGCAGATTTAAATTTAGAACCGGTTGGTGAGGAGTGGAGCGGAGAATGAGGGAAAATTAAAGTGTTTATAGGAAAATTTTATGTATTGGAAAATATACATATATACTACAAAAAGTATAAACATTATTAGAAATATTTATTCATTCATGTACTGTATACGAGGTGTGTTCAAAAAGTATTGCGAACTTTGAATTTTCGGCGGTTACGCATATTCGAATTTCAATTTTTTTGTGGCGTTATGTTGGTACTCATATCGTGCACTTATGCCGACAAGCTCGGCCATTTTGAATGCTCACTTAATTGTTGGCAGCTGCTTTGCGTGTACTTGTTTAGGCTCATTTTCAATTTTACCTATTCAAAAAAATGGATTAAAAAACCTGTATCAAATTTTGTGTGAAAAACGAAATTAAGTGCGCGGATGCATTCCGAATGTTGACTGTGGCATACGGAGAAGCTACCTTGGACCGAAGCAACGTTTATCGGTGGTACAAAATGTTCTCAGAAGGCCGAGAAGATGTGAACGACGAAGAGCGTGACGGACGCCCGAGCACTTCAACAACAAACGAAAAAATTGATGAAGTAAAGAAAATGGTATTGGCCAATCGTCGAATCACCGTTAGAGAAGTTGCTGAGGACCTAGACATATCGATTGGCACGTGCCATTAGATTTTTATCAATGATTTGGGCATGAGACGGGTCGCCGCGAAATTCGTACCAAAATTGCTCAATTTCGACCAAAAACAACATAGCATGAACATTGCTAATGAGATGTTGGACTCTGTCCGCGACGACCTAAATTTGCTCCAGAGGGTCAAAACTGGTGACAAATCGGGAGTTTATGGTTATGATGCTTAAATCAAAGCTCAATCATCTCAATGGAAGCTACCGCACGAACTAAGACCGAAAACGAACTAAGATACGAATATGGAAGTTTTGCTTACAGTTTTCTTCGATTTCAGGGGCGTGGTGCATCATGAGTTCTTGCCTCAGGGTAAAACGGTCAATAAGGAATATTATTTGCAAGTTATGCGCAATTTGCGCGAAGCAATCCGCCAGAACGCCCGGATTTTTGAAAGAACAATAATTGACTTTTGCACCACGATATCGTCCCTGCTCACACATCGTTGCTTGTGAGCGACTTTTTGGCCAAAAACAACACACTTATGATGCCACAGCCACCGTATTCCCCAGATCTGGCCCCCTGTGACTTTTTCTTGTTTCCTAAACTGAAGAGGCCCATGAAAGAACGACGCTACGCTACGATTGACGAGATAAAGACGGCATCGACGGAGGAGCTGAACAAGATAAAAAAAAAAGATTTTTCGAAGTGTTTCGAAGATTGGAAAAACCGTTGGCACAAGTGTATAATATCTCATGGGGATTACTTTGAAGGGGACTAAATAGATATTCATGAATAAATAAATAATTTTTGAAAAAACACAAAATTCGCTATACTTTTTGAACACACCTCGTATAATCTGTATAAAAAATATATTCTTTCTGAAACCTGGAACATGAATGAACTTCCGAATAATGGCACAGTTTGAAGTTGCTATACCACAGTCTAGTTATCGAATTATTGGTTGAGATAGTTGCTCAGATTTGTCTTTAAGAAAAATAAATAACGATAAAGATGCTCGAGATTTTTGATTTTGGAGAATTGAGTCAAATATTCCAAAAGCTTTTCTTATTTAACAGCCGAAGCGAAGTTTGAGCTTCAAATGTTTTTGAAGATACTTATGTATAACATAAGGAATGCTACGTGTAAAATTTGGTTGCAACTAAGTATATATTTTGGAAAGTTTTTTATTGCCCTGAGAACTTAACATGTGGAACGTAAGTGGTTCAAGCTCTAGACCCGGATACTCCGAGTAGGCAGCCCTAGGCCCAACTGTATGATATTTTTATTTTTTTAATTAACTATCGCCTTCTGCGCGAGTTTTATTTTTATGTGTTGCACATTATAAGTTTGTTGTTAAAAAGGCAAAGATAAGAAAATGCATATTTAAATATTATTTAAAATAACATTTTTGTGTTCCGTAAGCTTTTGTTTTTAATTACTTGTCGTAATCGCAAATATAATTCCGTTTGCGATGTTGCAAAGGTGAAAAAAAAAGAAATAATCAAACACAATAATAACACGCGCCATGTGTGGTGTTTAAAAGTATATAAGTATACATAAGTATCTATGTATATATGTATATACAACACATGTATATACATATTTTATAAAGCAAAAGAGCACAAATAGAAGACGAAGAGGAAGAAAAATCAGCAGCAGCAATTTTTATTGATAGCAAAAAGAAATCGTTGCCAAGGCAGCAGCAACAACAAAAGCAAAAGCAAAGAAAACAACAATAACGCCAAAACCATAAACAAAGGCAATGACAACAACATGCGCAGCAGCAGCAACAGAGCAACAGGCTTAAGTTGCTTCTTTGCACTATATACTATCGTAAATATGTATATTTTTGTATATACTTACATACATATATGTACATATACATTGCATGCATACATACAGTGTATCAAAAAAGTTTTAGTACCAAATTTTGCTCCAAATCCAAATTTGTTTTGCTAGAAAATTTAAAGAATGTTAAGACAGACCTAAACTTGGAACAGACGCTGCTTATCATTGCAATAAGAACATGGGTCAAGATCAACCAGATCGGAATTCTGCAGATGGCTCGAATTAATTTAAAAAATAATCAATTTGAAAAAACCAAACATGCGTTGGATTTAGCTCGAAATTGAAATTAGCAATAACTTTATTAACTAAGTATTGAGTGGGTTGTTGCCATACCTTGATCATTCGTCAACCAACCTCTATCAGCTGTAACATTTTAGAATATTTAAGTAAGATAAGGATTCCATTCCAATCAGATGACCATAGCACATAACATATATATCAGTCTCTTCAGCCGACTCAAATTCCTGATATACCGCCATTTCTTCTGGTTTGGAAACAGTAAATAGTCGTCATAATAGCGGTCAGATCTGAAGACTATGTATTATTTTTTAATATTGGTAACTGTTGCGTTTATGGTCTAAGATCCGGAAAGGTAAATTAATTCTTTTAAAAACTCTTTCCTTTTAATTAAACAAAAATTTTTGGAGACCGAATATTTCAAAATATTCCTTTAGAAAGCGAATGTTTAGTGCTCCCGCTTACACAGAAACGAATTTTTTATTTGGTTTGAAACAGAATGTTTTATTGCGTGAGGAATTAAAACGAATCGGAAAAAAACGTTTAAATACGGAGCACGGCTGAATATTAAAATGAAGAAATAATTCTTATTTTTCAACTTCTATAAAAATATTATTTTTCACGTTTTATTTTAACAAATTTTAGTAAAACTTCAATTTAAATAGGTTTTGAACTAAAAGGTGCACTTTCAAAATTTTCTATCGATATCTTATATTTTTTGATTATATTATTAAGTAAATTTTTGCTAATTAATACACATATACATTCATTTGTTTTTAAATTTTCCAAAGATTACACTAGTCGACGATGGAAAATTTTCAGAGATGAGAGTTGTATTTGATGTTAGGGCAATGTTTCAAAATTAAAATCCGTATTTTTTATTATCCGGTTATAGCTTGTTTATTTCTAGGACTATTTTAGTGAAAAAGGACCTTTTTTTTTATGAAGTTGGACGCCAAACCCTTTGTCCGATTTTAATGGGACTTTTTTTAAAATGTTCAGAAACCTCCTAGGACGAGAATAGGCTATGTAAAAATATTACAAAATTTCGACGAAAATACTAAAAAGGACAATCTGATTTTCCAATACATTTTTTTTTTTTCATTTAGGTTGGCATTGTGTACATTGTCAGATTAACTAATATTTTTTAGTTAATTGTTTTTGTCGAAAGGAAACACAAAATTATAAACGTTATAAATTTTATTTTATTGAGGCACACCAAATTTCATGAGAATCGGTACAGCCGTTTCGGAGGAGTATGGTAACTAACATTGTGAAACTAGAATTTTATATATAAGAAGAAACTTATGTTTTACGTAATATGGGTGTTCTCATGGACGAGTAGATGAATTTCAAATCTGATTTTTGCGTGTGTTAGAGGTCAATGCGGAAGTTTTAAGCCTATTGCGATGAGTTTGTGTGAATTGGTTCGTGGGATTGTGAATATTGGTTTTTGTGTGAACATACTCCTCCGAAACGGCTAGACCGGTTCTCATGAAATTTTGTGTGCTTATTAGGCAGGTCACGGGTGCGAACGCCGCGAAGCCTTCCACACTCCTGTTTCGTGGCTTTCGCGGACGACGCGTTACGCAATATTTTTCAATCTGTGGTTTGTCTTGAGTGAACGTGAAAAAATAAAAAAAAAGACATCCTGTCGCCATTATAGGTTAACATTATTAGTGCACGAAAACATTAAGATCAGATACTGCTTACAATGCCGAGAAGAAAACTACCAAATCTCCATCAAACATGGTTAAAATGTAAAGATGGCGAGTGGTTGAAAATTTTATGATGAAAATCAATCATCGATCAATCGTACGATGTTTTCCAAAGCATCTTAAAAGCAGAATAGAATACGATTCTATAACGTCCACAATAATGAAAATCGGTAGCCTAAAGAAAAAAGTACAGCCAAAAATGTGTGCCCGAAAGGCCAAAAAACACAATATTTTGGTGACTTTTTCTACAAATATCACTATTTTTTAAGAAAAAATCTTTGTCACTTAAAAAGTTAGCTAACTTAAGTTATTGGTTATGATATGTAGATGCGATTTCTGTATAACTTTGTCTTTTTATGATAAAAGATGACTGATTTATTGAATTTTTAGTAGTCCTAGAAAAAAACAAGCTATAACAGGATATTAAAAAATACGGATTTTGAATGCTGAAATATTACCCTAACATAAAATTTGAGTCTTATCTCTGGAGAAAAAAAAGTGTGAAATTTGTCGACTAGTGTTATTCATTCAATTTAAGATAAAATATTTTCTTTATAGATTCTGATTACCTCAAATCCCATACCAGCACTTATAAGTCACAAAATGTTTCACCTACACTTGTGATAAAATGCACTACTGCTACTTTTGCCAATTTCAATAGCCTAGAATAAATGCATTTCTTTCCACTCAACATTTTATTATATTATATTTAGATTATATCATATCTATATTTTTATCACCTGATTACTCATTCCCGGACCTTTGCTCAATTAAATAAAGATATTCATTAAAAAGGAAGCAGGTATTGTGTAATGTAAATACGAGTACATTGTATTCTGAATCGTTGATGTGCGCAAACTTTTTTGATTTACTGTATGTATGTACATATGTTTTTCTGCTGTTATTTTATTCTTGCGCAGTCCAGTAACAAAAATATAAAGCACAAATATAACCAAAAATGTATTTATGTATATAAAAAAAAAACACAAAAAATAAAAAAACAAATGTATGCTTGTACATTAAGGCGGGTCAATTTGTATAGAGCCAAAAAAACGTTCTGGGGCTCACGGCGATTTTGATTCTTTCTTCTAAGGGTCTAAAATGAATTTCAAAATAGTTTTTTTTAAAAACATTCCAAAATCGACTTAGACATTGCATTGAAATGGCGGAAAACGCTACTTTTTCTATAGCAAAATGTGTATTAAGGGGTTTTTGGGGTCGAGGAATCCATATTTATTTATCGAAATTCATTTAAGACCCATAGTTCCTTGGGCAAAGTTGCTTAGAATGAACCTAAGAATCAAAATCGCCGTGAGCCTTTATATCGAAAAAAAAGTGACCCACCCTAATGTACATAAACACTTATGTATATACATACATATGTATAAACATGCCGAAGCATAGCAGCAAAGCTGGCGCATGTTGTGACTGCGCTGCAAGCAGCGACTGCGACGTCGCGACTTTTAATTATTGTCAACTGGCTTGTTGTCTACGTGACCAGCCATCAAGATGAAATACATATGTAAATAAGTACCAATATATATTTATCTTTGTATACACCTATGTATATAAGTGCGAGACGGGTGGGTGGTACTTTAAATCCATTTCTCACCCGACATAAGCGTTTATAGTTAACTCTTAGTTAGTATCTAATTTACGAACTATGTTACCCAATATTCAAATATCTTTTTTAAAATGGAGATTTCCCCACAAGGCCTTTTTTATTTATTTCGACATATACCGATTAAAATATCTCCTGCATTTTTTTTTAATTTAAAAAAAAATCGACTCATTCAAAAGTTTTTATTTGAGATTCAAATACGAAGACAGTTCACGTAGATTTTTAAAAGGATCTTCTGGCAAAAAGGTTTCAATCTGTTTTTTTTTCTGTAACTCCTGAACAGTACAAAAGTTGAAAAGTCAAAAACTGTTGGTATTTCAACAGAGTTAAACTAATTTTCAGACTCGAAGCCCCCTATTGATAATACTTAATAACCAAGATGTAGCTATCATAATTATAATATTTTAATATACCTTGCCGGCTTACTGGAAGGATCTTCTGAATGTAGCCAACGATGCCAATTTGAAAGTAACTTTTATTTAGACTGCAGTTCTTAATAGTTCCTATTTCCGTAAAATAATATTTAGGCTAGATATACCAAAATTACTCTTACGCCCTTTTAGCGTTTAGCAGATCTTTGGCTTTTTTGGAAAAAGTATGTAGAGTACCCCAGAGTCAAGTACCGACTAATTCAAACCTTGTTCATCATGAAAGAGATCTATCTGTTTCTTTTTTTTTTTGTTAATTTCTTTGAGCTATTAAAATACATTGTCAATCAAAAAATGTCGCCACCTTACTTTAAAAATATCAAATCGTCTGGCATGCGTTACAATTAAGCTTTATAAACAATTAATTTATTAAATATTTGCTCCCCAAACACACGCAATTCAATACTTTGTAAGAACTCAAATGATTCTACAATATATATGTTGTAGAACTTAAATGCGTTCCAAGTACACCCACACTGATATTTATCGTAATTTGAAAGTGGGCCAACATTTTGTTTTTTTCCCCTTTAATTTTTATTTGTAGATGCTTTTATTTTAAGATAAGTTTTGTTATGCTAATTATAATTATCTTCGTAGTATGAACATTTTAAAATTGGCAGTTATTACTAAATAATTAATAAATATATAATAATTCCCTGACTAACCCCTTGGAGGGGCCTGGGGGTCTCTTTTAATAACTGTTTGAACAGAAAAGGGACCTACAGTTTATAGCCGAATTCGAACGGCGAGGTCTTTAATTAATAGGGACTTAACAAATAATACATCTAATATTAAAATGATCAAAAAACGCAAACTTCAAATCAATACGCCCGTAGGCGTAAGCCATGATGCGTAGAAAGGGTCTAGCTGGGAGTAAGGTACTGTAAATTGCCCCAGCGTTTTTTGAAAAGTAATAATGCAATTCGATGCAGATTTGGACCAAGTTTTAAAACCATAAATAGAAAAGACGCCATTACATACACGAGATTCCGTTTGGGTCATACAAAACTCACACACGAGCACTTGCTCAACAAAACACCCCAGCCGATATGTCCATATTGCAAATCAAGTACCCATACAATGGAGCACATCCTTAAGCACTGTCAATTTATCCTCAACCTATGCACCTCCTTACAATTTCCAAAACCATCAGAATTACTCGCAGAGACCAACACCAATTTTTATATGGTAGCTATATGAAATAATGGACCCGTTTTGATCAAACTATACAATAATGTTTAGCTTATTACAAAATACAAATGACGTGAATTTGGTTAGTCTACATATTTGTTTCAAGTATGATCCAAATTTAATCACATTGTCTTATGCAGCGAGCCACTGTGGTGATATTTTCAACCACTTAGATGCATTTGGAACGAGGCTATTATGATTTTCACATCCTACTTTTGTTAAAACACTTTTCTTTAGATTTAACAATATAATATAATGATATAATAGAGCCGCAGCTCACTGCGAAGAATCATAGGTATTTTACCGGAAAACTTTTTTCTTCGTAAATCACGAATTTTTGATGTTTTGTTCCGGAATAAACCTACTGAAAACGAATTTTTCTATCGATTTACAATTTTGAAACTATGGAGCCACTTTTGTACGTTGAACCACTTTCAATTTTGAAAAAAAAAAAAAATATTTTTGTCACTCCAAAAAAATTTACGAAAAAATTGTTCCGAACTCACTCCACTCACAAAATGCGCAAAATGTATTTTTTAACTTTTTAACATTTTTGATTTTGTATAACTTTATCATATAGAACTCAGAATTTCAACTAATAAAAACAGCCGTCCCTCCGATTTTACATTTTTTACTGAGTCCATTTTAGTTTTCTTTAAAAATGGATGCTTTTCAGGGCCTGTCTTAAACTAACTTCAAATGATAATATTCCTTAATTTTACTATCTTATACATAGATATACAATTAGGTACATATGTACATATTATTATTATTGTATTCTTTGCTCATAGCGATAAGCATAAAGTGAAAAGAAATTTCCAGACCTTGTAAACTTTTACAGTAAAAAGAATTCACAATGCACTTAATAACATATATGTATACATCAGTGGCGGACCCACGGGGGGTTTTCGGGTTCGGACCCCCCCCCTTTGGGATCAGAAAATTCACAATTTTTTTTTTTGCTTTACACTTACAATTAATTCAAGGATGAAAAGACAAGGTTTAAAATTAAAAACGAAAATAATCTCGTTTATTTGATCTTATGTCTACAAAATATCAATAATTCATGTTGATTAAGGTTTAAAGCATTGAAAATTTCATTACAGAATAGTTTCATTCCATAATTAATCGTTTTTTAATTTTCGAGGCTTTTTGAAAAATTCTTTCAGAATTTCGTCTTCAGTCAAATCAATACGGTTATGGATATTCAAAGCAGCTAGACCATTAAGGCGCTCTTGTCACATCGTATTCCTCAAATAACTTTTGAGTCTTCTTAAGGTTGAAAATGAACGTTCTGGAGTTGCGGTTGTAACCGGCAATACTGCCAAAACTCGTAATAACGTATTGACATTTTTGAATGTATTCGCATTTATTACCTGAAAAAGTAGCAAAAGCTTATAGGGGCTTGATTAAAATGTTATATCATAGGAGACTGAGGCTAGTTGGCGGTTACTCCCAAAATATTCACCACAATCATAATATGAAAAGATAGAGACTGAAAACCACGTCGACTTGCCTCGTTCTCTCCTATAGAGATTTCAATTAAAAAAAAAAAAAACTTACCGACAACGCATCGACCGCATTTTGAATACTTTGATTGCAAATTCGTTGTCTCCACATTTTGACTTCTGAGATGAAATCGCCTTCGGAACAATCTAATAATTCTTCATAAATGTGGTAGAGGTCTGTGCACATCTCTTCATTGAATTCTTGCTTGATAAATAACTGGCCGAAGCTTTGGAAAATTGATTTGTGCTTTTGGAAGCGACTTTGAAGATGAGAATGTATGTGTCGAGAAATGGCACATAAAATGCAATTCTATAGTAATCTTCAATTCCTTGAGGTCCAACGTTGGAGGAGTTTTTTTGACGATAACATCTACGCGGCTTTTTAATTTCAATTTCGTACTCGGAACAGGTGCCAACAACCTTTTCATATATGAAATGAAAGCATGAGTCAGCATTTTGCCGCTTTTTCTTGAATTCATTCAAAACATCATCTGCCAATTTTGTGGCTTCTCCCAGATCTTGATTTTTCAACTGCAATACTCGACTCAAAGGCAGAACAATAGAATTAATGGATTCCATTATATGACACGAGATTTGAAATTCTGTAGTCAAGATTGCCGTCAAAAGTTGAGAAGCCTTTTGTGAAGTATCACGGTCTTTCCACATTTTTATTACCTCTAAAGCTTCAATAACAGCTGGCTGGAGTTCGACATATGCTGAAACTGCTTTGTGGGACTGAGCCCATCTTGTAGGACATATAGATTTAAATTTCTGTCGTCTTCCCTCACTTTTCGTTGTCATTTTGGAAATTTCATCTTTAAGAACACTTTGTCTATTGGGCCAGTGGAAAAATGCTTGGATTGTCCCAAT
This sequence comes from Chymomyza amoena, assembly GCA_037043745.1. Lineage (NCBI taxonomy): Eukaryota > Metazoa > Arthropoda > Insecta > Diptera > Drosophilidae > Chymomyza > Chymomyza amoena. Next base: position 262,497 of record JBAMAX010002782.1, on the reverse strand, counting down.
AATTCCTAGCGCGTTTTTTATACCAGATACTTCGCAGGCTGCGTTAATAGTCAAACTGAAACTATGGGCAGCGCAATGCACGTAAATTGATAAGGGATATTCGCACATATGCCTGTGCTCCATGAAATTCGCCGCTCATTGCTGGAGCCCCGTCGTATCCCTGGCCTTATATTGACCGCGCGGTATTTTTCCCCACCACCGTCTCTTTGACCAATAACAAAGCGCGCAGCAGTGCGCGGAATGCTTTTTTATACTAGGAAAAGAATAGATTGAAACTTGTCGCTCGTTTCCGCTCGAACCGAGTTTCAAGGCGCGCGCTCACATATCCGGGCTGAATAGTAATAATAAAAATTATAAAAGATGGATTTCTCTGGACAGATTTCTCTTGACCCCCCCTTACCAAAATCCTGGGTCCGCCCCTGGTATACATGTATATAGTATATACAGGTACTGTCAAGCTCTACACAAATATATATATACATATATTTTTCATTTTCAATTTATGAAGAGGTGAAGATCCCCAATATTGAACAATTGCTGGCGTAATGCATCTTCCGTGAATTGAATGAAACAAATAGGCAATGTGTTAGTACTACGTATAACTAGTACAGCGTGTTTTTTTAGAGGCTCACAACTTTGAGCGGGCAATACTGCTTTATCTGACAACCCATTTAACAGCTGATAGTTTTTTTTGTTGAGTTTCGTTTGAAATTTCATTATTGATGGACTTACTCCAGAGCAATGCTTGCAAATTGTTGAAATTTTTTATCAAAATAAAATAATGGTTCTGTTCGTCAAACTTATTTTAAATTCAAATTTTTGTTCTCCGATGATGCCTATTTTTATACCCTGTACCGTATGGTATAATACAAAACGTATATTAAGTTTGCGCAAGCCGAAAATGTGTGTAACATATAAAAGGAGTCGTCGGAGACACCCCGAAGTTACCTAAAATATGATCAGAGTGAATAGAGAAGTCGATATACCCATGTCCGTCTGTCCGTCTGTCCGTTTGAACGCCTAGATCTCAGAGCTGGTAAGAGCTAGAGTAACCAAACTTTCACATTAGATCCCATATTATTCTATAGGAGACAAGTTTATTTTATTTTTTTGATATCGGGGATAAATTATATAGCTCCCATATGTGTGTTTGAAACGACCTCAACAAAAAAAAAAGTTTTAGATGGATAATTCGCTTGTTCATAAAGATATCGGAGCCAAATTTGGTTATTCAAAAGTTTTTTATAGTTCCCAAGCACTGCACCAAATTTCATCAAAATCGGTTGACTATATCATATAGCTCCCATAGGACCGATCGGCCAAAATAACTTTTTTAAATCAAAATTCGCTATATTTCGTTTTTAATAAAGATATCGTAACCAGATTTGGCATTTAGAAGTTTGTTTGGGGTTGTTGTACCCAAGATTTGTGCCAAATTTGAACAAAATCGGTTGACTATATCATATAGCTCTTATAGGTCCGATCTTCCAAAAAATCGATTTTTGAACAAAATTTGTTGTGTTTCGTTTGTTTGTTAATATATTGGAACCAATTCGTAATTTTTTTATAGTTCCTTAGCAATGTACTGAATTTGATCAAAATCGGTTGACTATATCATATAGCTCCCATAGGACCAAACGGTGGAAAAAAACGTATTTTTATACAAAATTCTGATATCTGAACTAAATTCGGCATTCAGATCTTTTTGTGTATCCAAAAAAAGCCCGTTTCATGGATATTAAAAATATATTGCCTTGTTTTATTATGATTTGAACGTGTGTAACACTTAAAAAAAAACCCTTTATATACCTATTGAACTGCCTCCATTTAGTTTGGCATTTATGATCACAGTGAGCGCCAATTGTGCGCTAAACAATATTTATGGGCCTTTTGTTATTTTTTCTTGTTCTCGGGAAAAAAGATTTTAATTTGTTTTAAGCTTTAAAACAAAAATTATTATTAAAACTTGGTACATACTTATGTGCACCTTGGCACATGCGCCAGATATAATTTCCGCATTCTAAATTTTTGTTCTGAGTGCTCTTAAACTCTGCAAGACGAACCTTAGTAACTTTATAGTGTGCCAAGGCTTGGTTAGTAGTCTATATTGGTTACCTAACTCGACTGTTTGTGTTTATGCTGCATTTTATTGGCTGTAATCTGAAGAATTACGAAAATCACTTTCTAGCGCTTTTTTTTTTTTTTGTTTTGATCAGGGCTGAACTTGAGACCCAGCGAAGGCCTTGCTTATATGCGTTGTTTGCGAAAACTAAAATACATTAATAATAAAAAAAGCTAAAATTCGAACTTATTATGCTAAAGCAGCAGAAATTTGTTTACTACTGCACTTGAAGCTATTTCCGAACAACCTGCTGAAAATTTCAGCAAACTTATAAATTTTAATCTGATGAATTTTAAACCGAACCACTTAAAAAACCACAGCAATTGCATTGTATTTGTCATCTGGGGTGACACAAATATCTCTTGAGATTTCTGAAAAATAAAATATTTAATTTATTGTTTCCAAAACTTGGTGGCAACTTCTTGGCTTAAGCTACAACTCCTTGATAAAAATATATTTTATTGGTGAATTTATTCAAATATCGAGTAGATAGAATTAGCGATTTTGAAACTGTTCCAAAGCCTGTGTCGTATGTATTTTTTATTTTTTTTTAATTTAAATGCCATTAAATTGAAGAAATTAATACTTTCTCACAAAAAACAAAAAAGTTGAAAAGGTCGAGAAATCGGAATATCTGAAAGCCAAAACTTTGTATTTTTGTTACATTATTCTATTTTTAAGTGCATAAGGTAAGAATAGTAAAAAAGAATGCTTGAAGAACTTTTTAATTATCATTCGGTTATGAATATATATGATAATATATGATGCGTATATAAATTCGTTTTTACGTGCACCCAATTTCACATCTTTTATCAATAACTAGACAACTCGAATCGGTTGGCATAAAGTCTGAAAGAATATTTATAAAAACTTAAGATCTGATTTTATTACATTTTTTTCCGTCCCAAAGAGCAGAATTTTATAAAAAAAATTCACACAATTTACAATTTATGAAGAAAATTAATGTTTCATACATGACTTTTTTGATGTTATTTGTTTATGTTTCTCAAAAACGACTTGAAATCGATTAAACGATAACACAGGTCTACAAATACAGGGGTCATGTGAGTTGTTGGAAAGCTAAGAGTCATTTCCGAAGTAATTTGGTGCGTAGAATCCGAATCCGGCGTCAGAACTGACCCATCACGTCAGGATTTTAAGATATTTGAAGTTATGTTATTTTTTGGGTACATAACCTCAAATATCTCAAAATCCTGACGTGATGGGCCAGCTCTGACGCCGGATTCGGATTCTACGCACCAAATTACTTCGGAAATAACCCTTAGCTTTCCAACAACTCACATGACCCCTGTATTTGTAGACCTGTGAAATGCTAATGACGTCGAAGGGATATATCTCGTAACTTCGAAAAGCCATAACTTTGCGTAAAAAAATCGTAGTTGATCTCTTGAACCCTTAAATTAAAGGGTAAGAGTTGTACTAAATGATGTAATTGGAGAGAAAGACCGCAAAAGTTTTTTGCGCCCTGTACATAACCTCAAATGTAGGAAAAAACGCCATTTTTTGGGTACATAACCTCAAATATCTCAAAATCCTGACGTGATGGGCAAATTCTGACGCCGGATTCGGATTCTACGCACCAAATTACTTCGGAAATGACTCTTAGCTTTCCAACAACTGAACCATGTTGACCTGTGTAATCATCAACTTAGCGTGTCATTTTCGAAGCCGATTTGCTTGTGGTTTCCTGGCTTTCTATTTTGACTAACTATTTCGATATTTTTTTGGTCTCACATTCCCACATTTTTCGATGATTTGTAAAGCAGTTATTATTTATTTAAAAGCGTTTTAATTTTTCTATTGATTGATATTCTATGTCCAATTGAAAAATTCAATATCGTGCCAAGAAGTTGCAATATCTATTTTTGAACTTCACTACAACTTAATCAAAACTAATTTTGGTCAAAAGTTGTAAATAAAAAGTCAAGATGGTTTGGTTAATGCCACTTAGTGTATAATTTAATTTAAAAGTTTTTCATATCAAAAATCCATATAAAATGCAGAGTCTCGAGAAAAATGTTGTAAGGGGCTTTTTAGAGTTACAAATGTCGTAGCTCCAGATAAAAAAAAAAGATTTTTGCGTTAGTCATTACCAAGTCAGTGTTCCAAAAAGAAAGAAAATTTTAAATACCTGTTTTAGTATCTTAAGTTCAAATTTTATTCACAAATTGATTTCTAACGACCAGGGTTGCCCCTGCGTGCGCCTCTTCTGCCTAATAATAACCATTGAAAAAGAAAAGAGCTTACAAAAATAAATGCCAGACTTGGCGGTAGAAACTGAAGAGCTCTTGCCATCGTCAGCTGAACTTTTTTTGTGATTGGATGTTTGTCTTCTAAACAAGTTTTATGCAACTTAATCGTCTATAAAAACCCACGTAACAATTTAACTTTGGGGAAACTGCAATCCAAATGGGTTTCTGGGTCACAATGCAAATTGTTGCAAAACAGCTTCAGAATTTCAAGTATTCAAAGCTAAGTTTTTCTTTTAGTGTTGAAAACAAAGATACGCGTATAAAAATCTAAAAACTTTTACTAATCTACTTCCGGGTTGTGTAATAATTCTTTGCTGTTTTCCTACGACTGCAATTATTGGCTAGATAACCAGCCCAATATCTTGGAGTGATACTTGACAAGCGGCTAACATTTCGATCGCATATAAACCAAACGATTAAAAGTTGTCGCTTTAAAATGATTCAAATGAATTGTCGTCGGCTACGATGCAAAAGAGCAATTTACAACACAATTGTGGCACCCACTTGGAGATTCGCTATCCAGATTTGGGGTTTAGCGGCTCGCTCGAATCTCTTACGTATACAGACGTTCCAAAATAAGGCATTGCGCCTTATTACTAGTTGTGATTGGTACGTAAGGAATTCGACCTTGCACCATGACCTCAATCTGGACACAGTGGATATTCAAATTAACAAACATGTAAGCTGATACATAAAAACAGGCTGGCAAGAAATTTAATTAACGCAAACCCAATTAAAAGACTTAAAAGACGATCAAGCAAAAATTTAATTTAAAATTAATTTAACGGCATGCCCAACGATGGCTCCTACACTCTGTGTATTGTGATTGGCGAATCAAAATAGAAATATGCAATAGATAAAAATAAATGCATTTTTGAGTTATTGCAAAAATAAAATATAACAAAAAAAAAATGTATTGTCTGCTGTCTTTTGTTTGTTATGTATTGTTCAATATACATATGTAGATGTATGTGTAGGTTGTAGGTTTATCCATATTTATTGAAATACTTGGAGAGCATCAGCCGCAATTGTCTGGTCATTGACCATTGTGAAAAATGTAAGCAAGCAAATTTCATGAATGAAATAGGAAATACGGATTGTATAAAAAAAATGGCATCTAGTAGTCAACATATTGTCACTGGCATTACGGAATAGAATGTAGGTATATTATTACTTCAAGCCAGGCGCGCACAGAGGCTGAAGGGGGCCCGGAGCAGAATAATGTGGGGACCTTTCTTTCAAATTCGCATATAAATGGATTATAAATGAAATAGGAATAAAACGATCATATCAATTTAATATCTATATAAAAATAAAATGCCGCACGTTTATGATCGCATAACTCTGAAACGGCTGGGAGAATTTGCCTAATTTTTATATAATAATAATTTGTATATTTTGTTTATTATAGTGTGTAGAAGGTTTATAGCAAAAAAAGTTTTGAGTAATTTCTAAGGAGGGGACTCCTAAATTTTTTTTTAATTTTTCGACATTTTTTTTTTTTTGTTTGTGGCATTGTATACATTATCAGATTAACTAATGTTAATGTTTACGTGTTACAGGTGTGGTGTTCTCATGAACGCGTTGAAGAATTTCAAATATGATTTTTGCGTGTGTTAGAGGTTGTCAATACGGAGCCTATTGCGACACATTGATTGTGTGTATTGGCTCGTGAGATATACGCATTTTTGTCAATATAGCATAGTAGAAAATTGTTCAACACCGGGTATTGGACATTTAGTGTAGACAGAAGCGTAGTCGCAAACGTTTCTGTCACTGTACAGTTATTGTGACATAAATTTTACATTTCAGAAGATTGAATAAACAATATACCAGCTGATAAATGTTACAACAATTTAATCCAGGCTTTTCCTTGCCTATCGTGTACTGAACTCTTCAATAATCTTCTTAAAACTGATAGAACTCGCCTTTTCGTGCTCAATGCTGATAATCATTAGGTGATTTAACCTGTCCTCGCCCATGGTGGATCTCAATTTATTTTTGATTAGACCAAGCATGCCGAAGGCTATTTCGCCGGAAGCAACAGATGGTGGCAAAACAAGTAAAAGTCTCAATGCCATACATACTTATGGCAAAACATTATCATACCCAAGGCAGAATTGGTATCCCATTTCATTGCTTTGCGAATCCTATGCAACAAATCGCTTTCGACTCACAGATCACTCTTAACAAAATCATTCGGATATGCGTGTTTCAATGCACTAGCTGCTGTGATAGATGGCTCTTGTAAATCAGCTCCGACATTTTCATATTCATGTGCAGCGTCTTCGAGATACCCTGTGGCTCAATGATAGATGTGAAGACCTTCGACAATTCTGATATCCTAGAATGCAGTTCGCTGAGCTCATTCAACAAGAGATCCACTGGTGGGAAGAAGACTTGAACTTTAGGGCGTTCCTCAGGACTCTCAAATACATTGCGTCTCAAAGGCATTGCAAAAATTTGTACCAAATGGTAGTCAAAAGGATGAAGTCAAAAGACTGAAGCCACTTGAGCGAAGTAGCAACGTCTACCTGAATTTCTGGTAACAAACCCATTTCAAGAACTTTTTTTAGAGAAGCGGCAATATCTTGATGGTTGTTAATCAATGTGCGAACTCTATCTAGTTAATCTAAACTAAATTTTTAGGAATTTTTCTGCGTTTACCAATTTTTTTCCCCCGATTTTTAATTTTTTTTTTCATCGGTTCACCGGTGCCCCTTGAACGCGGGGCCCTGGGCAAATTAACCCACTTGCCCCCCTCTGTGCGCTACTGCTTCAAGCAAAAAATTGCAATTTAAAGGAATTTCCAGTTCGGGAGCAAAATATCAAAGTTATGATGCACTTATATTAATATACTACGTACTTGTCTTTTAATATTTCAGTCTTTGTACTAAAAAATCCATTTAGTGTTATCATTTTTAGACTTTGTCTGATTAAAAACGTTACTTCCCGATTTTATCCATTTAAATTTTGACTGTATCACATTTATTTTAAATTTCAGCTCATTTTGAGGATTAAGCAAAAAAGAAAAACAAGCCGTAATATTTATTAATCAGTATTTTTTGTACGAAAGCTCTCCCATTTAATTACCAAATATTCGTTTATTTTTAGCTATTGATTATAGTCTCTATTCTAAATACTTCAAATTAGTGAGCAAAAGTTTTGTTTTCGAAGAGATCACAAAGTTCTTTGAGCATTCGTCGGTTAAGTTGTTCGAGTATTTTTTTCGGATTCAGTCATCGACTATTGTTAATCCAGAGTGGCCAGGTAGCAATCCAAGGGGGGATCGAATGATACTGTGTACAGTTCAGCGCCACAAGCTTACTCTTTCCAGATCGTATATGCCTCGTGAATTTAATCTGAGAGACTTATTGTTTAAATTTTTATTTGAAATAATTACAAGCAACCCATTTGATTGAGGCGCCAACTGAGGGAAATTTCGAAAAGGTTGCCATTTCTTATCAGTCAGGCCATGACGCCAAGCCATAAAATACATTTATACTATATATGGAACTGACAATACTGATGACGATAACAATGATGATAATGATATTGATGATGAGTGCGATGATGACGATGATGATGCCGCCGACTCTGTTGTCGCTGAACACTTAAGTAAACTGATATGGCTAATATTTGCATTTGTCATGTGAGAGCGGAATGGATGACTTGGCAGGGTATCTAGAAATGTGCAATTGTGTCTTCCAACCTGGTTAGCTGGATAGTATTAGTTGTTACCAACTGGCCCGCACAATGGAAATCTCTACGAGTCAACTTATCTTGGTTTCCATTGTTTGGTTGCTTATTTTCCAGCCGCAGTTGGCAATTAATACTTAGATATTTTTTTTTTATTTTTATCTATTAGTTTGTTGGGACGATCAGTATCAAATATTAGCTTTATAAATTGCATTAAAGTAAAAAAAATAAAAATAAACTTGTCACGCATCCTTTATAATCGATGCTGTGACGAAACAAATTTTAATTTGTACAGTCAAAACAAAAATTATTGACACGCTTTTGAATTTGAAAAGAGAATACTATATAAATAAGCCAAAAGAAGTCATACAATGGCTACCTTACGTATAGCTCTATGGAATATCAATGGCGTTTCACGACACAAACTTGAATTAACACAATTCCTCAATGACAAACATACCGACGTTATGCTACAGGCTAAAACACACCTTACAAATATAGTATAATTTCCAAATAAGGGGCTATTCTTTCTATAATACAAACCTGTTCTAGATTTCCACTCGTTTTGAAAAGTCATAACGAGTGCATTTGTACTATTATTAGTTCTATATTCTTTGGTATTATAGAAGTTATGCTTATTTTGGTGCTGACAACACGCTTTTTCGCCATAGAAACAGTCATCGACAAATGACATATAAGAATAAGTTTTTCGAATTGAAAGATAATAACTTCAAACTTCACATGAATTATGATTTTGTCATTTTAAGATCAACTTTTAAAGTAACAATGAGTATCATGACCCTGTCTCCAGATATTTAAGGTCAAAGGTCACAAAAATAGATTTTTTGCAAATAACATTTTACCAGTGTTTTTAAATGTTTCCCATTGTTCTAAATAATTGTAAAGCGTAAAATTCTCTACAAAATCGCTGTGGGTCATTATTTCGAACAAATGACTTCACGAGATAAAGTGTTCAGAGTGCAACTCATGTGCAAGACGAATTCTTATGGAATTCTCATATGAAAGCACTCCCCGCGTTTCAAGCTATATCTCAGGAACGATTACACAGGTCAACATGGTTCAGTTGTTGGAAAGCTAAGAGTCATTTCCGAAGTAATTTGGTGCGTAGAATCCGAATCCGGCGTCAGAACTGGCCCATCACGTCAGGATTTTGAGATATTTGAGGTTATGTACCCAAAAAATTCTGTTTTTTCCTACATTTGAGGTACATAACCTCAAATATCTCAAAATTCTGACGTGATGGGCCAGTTCTGACGCCGGATTCGGATTCTACGCACCAAATTACTTCGGATATAACCCTTAGCTTTCCAACAACTCACATGACCCCTGTATTTGTAGACCTTTGTTATCTGTAGAAGATTATCCGGTATACCGATTTTGTAGAGAATTTTATGCTTTACAATTAGATATTAATCATAGTAAAAAAAAATCGCGTCAATATCTTTATTCGTTTAGAAAATATGACTTATCAAAAAATAGTCTATAAATGAAAAACCCCATATTCAGTAATCGATAGCTCGATAAATATTCGGAATATTGCAATCAAATTGTACGTGGGTACTATTGGCTAGTAGCTCTACCAAATATGTAAAAATCATCAAAATCGGAGAAGGTCAGGAAAATAGTGGCCCGCTTCACTTATCTTCTCCGATATAAATTAGGGAGCTGCTGCACTGCAAAGACTGCATTTCTCGATCAATTGGTTGCCAAGTGATTCGATAGTTTTTCATATACATATGATAACAAATTTCAAAAAATAATTATGAGTAACTCTTTTTTTGACTTGGTACTTGATTAAATTAGAACTCAGAGATTGTGTGTGTTATTAAGATTCGTCCCACGCTCTGACCAAAAAAAACTGGTACCTGCTTTTTTTTTGATGAAACCAGTTGCTGACATAATTAATGGGCTTGCCATGCTTTTTGTAAGGTTTACTTGAGCAGTACATAGGAAAATAAAAGTTTAAAAAAATATTAATCATGGCAGAACTTTATATTATATAAATTTATTTTACCATAGTCGTATATATATTTTATATTATTTCATCGTGTGCAAACTGAAACTGTTGAATAGTACAATTAAAACTTTAAAGAAACTTTTAAATGGCTTGAAGTTTTCAAAAACTGGTTTCATAAACGTTATTAACAAATAATAACAAACAACGATAAAACAAAACAATGAAACTTTCAAGCGAGATCTTGACTATTGTTCAATTTTATGGCCAAAAGCTGCCCTTTAAGTGCTCTTAAACTTGTGAGCGTTTTCACGAAAACACGGACATGGAGAGCCATTTTCAAAATAGTGTATTTTGACATTTATTACTCACAATATCACATTGGATAGTTTATAAAAGAAAAAAACTACCATATTAAGATATGTATTTTAATGGAAGCAGCAACAGAATCTTGTAAATGCGCTTGCAAGCAAAAAAGCAGCTTATGTGAGTGATCACTTAGATCAGTGCTGTCCAAACTTATTTTTATTGGTGCCAAAATGATGGCACCGAGCTCGTACCAGTGCCACTTTTTTTAAAAGATGAAAAAACTTACTAAAATTATTATAGCAGGCAATACTTACATGCGCACTTTCTTTTTCGCTCTATTTTAAAATGAAAGAATACCAAGCTTATAGTTACAAAAATAAATTCTTCTCTATTTGGTTATGTTTCTCTCTTGATAAATGGGGAATGATTTCATTATATGAATATTGTGTCTTAACGAAAATCGATAAAATTTATGAAAATACAAACGTAAACAATTTTGTTAGTTGTAAAATCAATGCGATGGATGGCATTCTTTGTTTTTTGCCATTTTACAAAAATCCAGTTTAATTTGGCTGAGTTCGCATCGAATTTCAGATTCCAAGTACGTTTGAGATAATGCATTACGGAATTTTGATTCGGGACGGCACAAACTCGAGAACGTAGTTTTTCAAACATACGTTGAACCAAACATACAAAGAAACTTTGGTATGATATTTTTGCATTCAGATAGCAAACGGTTCCATAACATAAAACTCAATAATAGAAATAGAAATATATTGAAAATTAAAAATTATACAAAAATATCTCTCGATGCCACTGTGCATCATAGCAAGTGCCACTAGTGGTACCGTGGCCCCGGGTTTGGACAGCGCTGACTTAGATGATATGTGAAACATTTAAATTTAGCGAATATGTATGATATTATTTTTTTACATAATGTAGAAACTCTGTTAAATATTTTATAAGCTAATATTTTCTATTATTCATAAAATGGTTTTCAATCTACAATTTATTATAAATTTTTCGATTTGTTTGTCCGTTCGTTACGAAAAAACATGCCTAAAAATGAATTTGTGCTGTAAAAAATAGTCATAGGCATTTGAGATTTTGCATACAAAGCTGAAATATAACTCTCACATTGTAAAAAAAAATTTGTCCCTCAAAGCCTAATAGAACTTTTTTTATACTTATTTAAATTTTGTCCGTTTGTTACGCTATCAAACCTAAGGAATGAAAACGATAAATTTAATCGTTTTCTCTACATACAACGTTGCTTTGTGTGCATTAAAAATTATATAATTACAACAAAATACCTTTATACATCTCGTTAGAATTTATAAGGTTTATATTTTAATGTAAGCTATACACACAATTAATAATAATTGAAAATACTAACATAAAAACATTTTTAAAACTATAGTTTAAAAAATTTTATTTTTTGTATAATTTTTCCTTAACGTTAACAAAGTAACAATTAAAAAAATGGCGACTTTGGGATACCCTGTACCACTAGCTTGCAATAAAATTCGGGTCGTTCATAAAAAACCAAAAACAGAAGAATTTTTAAGCAAACATTTTTTTTGACCGATCGTTCCTTTGGGAGCTATATGATATAGTCAACCAATTACGATCAAATTTGACTCAGTGCTTTAATACCTTAAAAAAGATCTACCGAATTTAGTATAATATAACAAACAAACAAAACACAACTAATTTTGTAGAAAACATTTTTTTTGAACCGATTCCTCCTATGGGAGCTATATAATATAGTCTACCGATTTTGATTAAATTTAGAACAGTTCTTAGCAACTATAAAAAACTTACGAATAACAAATTTGATTTTTAACCCCCGACGCAAAAAGAGGGGTTTGTCTGTCTGTCTATGGCATCGTAACTCCCGAACGCATGCAGTGATTTCAATTTAGTTTTTTTTGTATTAAAGGTGACTTATGTGCGAGTGTTAGACATGTTTGATGAAAATCGGTTGAGCCGTTTAAAAGTTGTGGGGAGTGAAAGTGGGGAGAAAAACATCAACTTTGTCCGATTGGCTTTAAATTTGGTCCTATTGTAGCTGACGACGCCACTGATTCGAATCTGAGGTTATTTTTGCTCTATCTCTTCTCGTTTAGAAGTTATGGCCATTTGAAGTTAAAAACATTAACTTTGTCCGATTGGCTTTAAATTTGGTCCTATTGTAGCTGACGACGCCACTGATTCGAATCTGAGGTTATTTTTGCTCTATCTCTTCTCGTTTAGAAGTTATGGCATTTGAAGTTTAAAACATAAACTTTGTCCGATTGGCTTAAAATTTGGTCCTATTGTAGCTGACGACGCCACTGATTCGAATCTGAGGTTATTTTTGCTCTATCTCTTCTCGTTTAGAAGTTATGGCCATTTGAAGTTAAAAACATTAACTTTGTCCGATTGGCTTTAAATTTGGTCCTATTGTAGCTGACGACGCCACTGATTCGAATCTGAGGTTATTTTTGCTCTATCTCTTCTCGTTTAGAAGTTATGGCAATTTGAAGTTAAAAACATCAACTTTGTCCGATTGGCTTAAAATTTGTCTGTCTGTCTGTCTGTGGCATCATAACTCCCGAACGCATGCAGTGATTTCAATTCAGTTTTTTTTTTGTATTAAAGGTTATGTGCGAGTGTTCCTAGACATGTTTGATGAAAATCGGTTGAGTCGTTTAAAAGTTTAGAGGAGTGAAAGTGGGGAGAATGCGTAAAAAAAAGGAAACGAGCTTGACCTTAAATGTAATCTATACCTTAACAAGAATCTAAATTATAGTAAGTATATTATAATATACTAAAGTCTAACTTAACCTAACCTACCTATAAAAAATATGAAATAAAAAATTAAATTAATAATTTAAAAAACCCCCGAAACAAGAGCTTAAGTAATTTTCATTTAAAAAGTAAAATATAATAAAAGAATCTTAATGTTAAAGTACCTAAGAATCTATTAATAATTCTAAAAAAATACGTCGCGTTGGGGGACCGCTCCTAAACTAACAATTTAAATACAAATAGTCTAATTAAGCAACAAAGATTAACTTAAAAACAAAATTAAGAAAATACTTCAAAAACTTTCATAGAATTACTTCAAAAAATTTGCATGTAGGATACGACCGTCAACGACGTCTGCCCTCGCGTGTCCCCCAACGCGACGTTTTTTTTTTAGAATTATTAATAGATTCTTAGGTACTTTAACATTAAGTTTCTTTTATTATATTTTACTTTTTAAATGAAAATTACTTAAGTTCTTGTTTCGGGGGTTTTTTAAATTTTTAATTTAATTTTTTAATATCTTCACAAACAAACGAAACACAACAAATTTTGTTCAAAAATCGATTTTTTGGAAGATCGGCCCTATGGGAGCTATATGATATAGTCAACCCATTTTATTAAAATTTAGCACAATGCTTGGGTACTACAAAAAACTTTTGAATGCCAAATTTAGTTACGATATCTTCATAAACAAACGAATTATTCATCTAAAACTTTTATTTTTTTCGATGTTCTCTGAAACACCCCTATGGGAGCTATATAATTTAACCTCGATATCAAAAAAATAAAATAAACTTGTCTCCTATGGAGAAAGGATACATCCAATTTCGCCCACTGTACTAAATCCAATGCATTCCATTATTCAGTCCAAAAAAAAATTCCGGTGTGTATTTCTGGCTAAATTTTATTACTGACATCTTGAATTCAATATATCTGAGCCTGATTGCAAAAAAATACCTGGCTTCCCGTTGAAATGAAGCAATGCAGTAAAAACAAAGTATTTATTTCATAAGTGTCACGCACGGACAGCGAAACTTGACGCACCGCTGTCCGTTCGTGACGCCCGCAAACAATACGTTTTGTTGGGTAGCGGAAAAAGTCGATGACTTGTGAGAGAATAATTTGCAAATTGTAATTCCTGACCCTTTTACCTAAAAAAATATCTATTGCATCGCAAAAAAGTTCATCTCAATTCGCAGAGTTATGAAGTGGAACAGTAAGCATACAATATTCATGTCTTTTGTGTCCGTTCATTACGCTCCGTCTTTCAACGTTATTATCAGCATTAATAATTGACTTAAATAATTTTTAAAAACCGGTTTTAGTTAGTAAATTTCTCCCTCTTTTTTTGTACTTGATTCATCGTGTCATTTTTATTGGTCTTTGGGCCATCGCGCAAAATGTTTACAAAAAAACGTAGGAATGTCCGTTCGTGAAGCGTGAAAACGCTCATATATAAAATATTAAAACTTCATGTTTTGGCTTATAGCTTTAGAGCAGCTGTAACCAATCGCTGTTTGATATCTTTACTGAGTCTGGAAGAAAATAAGTTCGCAGTGATTCAATTTTTATTGAGAGAGTGATCTCTGATTCCAAAGTTTTTAGTAACTCCCAATACTTAGGTTTTCTCTGAGGTTAGCTGTAATCAATAGATTTTAATAGCTATACAAAATGAATCTTATTTTATTGAAATTGTGATTTCTCCAAAATTAAGGATTTTCTTTAATAGCACCAGTAAACCATTACATTTGATGGCAAACCCTGGTTTTTGAAAAAATAAATTCATAGAGGTACAATTTTTATTGATTCCAATAATGAGTTTTTTTCAAAGCAGCTGTAATCATAATACTTTTGATACCTATAGAGTCTTTGGAAATTAAATTCAAAAACAAATCTAATTTCATTAAGAGTGAGATTTCTCCTAAAGATTTTCTTTAATGACAGATTAAAAAAATGTTTATATTTTATGTTTATATAAGAAACATCTCCAAATATTTTATTCCTGCAGCTAATTTAATTTGTTATTATATAAAATTAAGAAAAAATTAAAAGATTTAAAAATATAGTTTTTCTAATTTTCTTTATAATTTCAAAATAGGTCTTTAGAAAGATAATAGAATATTAAATTATAAAAAAATCAGTGTAGTACCGCAAAAGTTCCTTCGAGTGCGACTTTTCAATTTAAAAATGCAATTCATGGTTCGAAATCGGAAATCCGGAACAGGAATAATTGTTATACATTTTACAATTAACCATAGCTGCACAGAACTCGATCAGATATTACTTCTGACATTCATCTGCAATCCAAGTTTAAAAAGTGGTCTAAACATAAATTTCTCCCGGATAGAATAGATAATCAGGCCTGTTCTAGATTTCGACTCGATTTGAAATGTCATAACGAGTGCATTCCGACAAATGGTGTTCTAGATTTCGACAACCTTTCAAGACAACCTGCCGTTTTATCTTACAGAATTGTAGATATTTTTTACTTTTCATTTAATTATTACTGCCTCCTTCTTTGTGCTTTTCCAGTTATGCTTAAACTTTTAATCGGTGAGATTTGCTTCGATGCGGTTTGAACTCGATAAAAAAAATGGCGTGCGTAAAGTCGGGCGCGGACGACTTTGGGATACCCTGTACCACTAGCTTGCAATAAAATCCGGTTCCTTCATAAAAAACCAAAAACAGAAGAATTTTTAAGCAAACTTTTTTTTTGCCCGATCGTTCTTATGGGAGCTATACGATATAGTCGATCGATCAAATTTGACACAGTGCTTTAAATCCCCAAAAAATGATCTGAATGCCGAATTTAGTTCAGATATCTTTACAAACAAACGAAACACAACGAATTTTGTATAAAAAACGTTTTTTTTTTGGACCGATTTGTCCTATGGAAGCTATATGATATAGTCAACCGATTTTTATTATATTTAGTACAGTGCTTAGGAACTATAAAAAACTTACGAATACCAAATTTGGTTACGATATCTTCATTATCCATCCAAAACTTTTTTTTCGAGGTCGTCTGAAACACCTCTATGGGAGCTATATAATTTAACACCGATATCAAAAAAATAAAATAAGCTTGTCTCCTATAGAATAATATGGGATCTAATGTGAAAGTTTGGTTACTCTAGCTCTTACCATCTCTAAGGCTTAGGCGTTCAAACGGACGGACGGACAGACGGACATGTGTATATCAATTTCTCTAGTAACCCTGCTCATATTTTAGGTAACTTCGGGGTGTCTCCGACGACTCCTTCTATATGTTACATACATTTTCGACTTGCACAAACTTAATATACCCTTTGTACCATACCGAACAGGGTATAAAAATTAATACATTAGTCTAAAATGTTTTTTTTACAGAGTGTTCAGCAAGTCGACTTTGAAGCGATTGGATAAAAGCAAAAATTATAAATTGGAGCACGACCCAGCATGGTAGAGATTTGGGGGTTCAACATGAGCCCACACCCCTAAAATATTATATTGCGATTATCTGCGAGATTTTTGGTCCGATTCTATCGATAGTTAGTGTCAATCAAAGGATATTTTTACTTTCCGCATTTTGGCCACACAAACTTAAGCTGTAGCTTTGCAATTGTTGAACATATAGCGTCATAGTATAGTCAAGGTATAAGAAAAGCTGGTCTGTTTGTTCACATACGAAAACCATAGGTCAAGTTTGACTGTCCAAGATATAATAGTCTTATAATTAATATAAACAGACGGATGTTTTTAGATGCATTTCTGTTTTCAGCCTGATGATAATGGAGGTATTTTTGGTTTATATAGGCACCACAATGTTGTATAGAGGAGGTCTACACACTTTAAAAATACCTTACCTTAAAGTTCCGTGCCTTAAAAGGTTTTCCTTAAAAGTCGAAATCCGATGCCATCTATTCACGAATAAATCGTTCAAAAATTTTGAAACTAACATTATTTGCACAAACTTATAATAGGCAAACTATGGGTACAGCGTATTACAATGCATATTATAGCATGTTCCAAAGTTTTACAGATTTATTATGTATTGTTTAATATTTTTTTTTAAGTATAAAGCTAGTAAAAAAAATAGTATAAATAAAAATACACCACTTAATTGCCTGCCTATATCGTATAATGGGCCTCCATATAATACTTATGTTTTATTTACAAGCATTTGAAATGTCATTGCTATACATTAAGTATACGCCACATTGCACGCGATGTATACAGAATGTACATTCCAAGACAACAATTTATATCTTATGTGTTATCTAATTCTGACAGATTCTAAATGTTTTATGCCCTGGTCATTAAAAGTGCGGCAAAAACAGTCGTAAACTTATAAAAAAGTAGAAGTACACAAAATGAAATGCACTCACAAATGATAACTAAATGGACTATAGACTTGTATGTACATTTAAATACATATGTAAATAGTATAGACTCGCACATGTACATAACATAGTATGTATAGTTAAAAAATATTATTAATTGCTGCCGCCGACTCATAAGTTTTGCTTTTTTGTTGTAGCTTTTCAACAGAACTGAATGATGTAAAAAAAAAAAAATAAATAAAAACAGTTGTGACAATTTTGCTTGGAAAATTTTTTTAGTAATTACACTGTACTACAAAATCAAAAAAAAATCAAAGAACTTTTCAAGTGACCTAGTGTACGTTGTAGGTCTTGACGAGTAGATCACGATAGTGTGTTTCAAAATTGTCTAACACCCCCAAAATCGCAAGTTATTGCTTAAAAACCGTTTTTCGGGTACTGCGATCACTCCCACAATTACAACGTCGCCATTTTTCAACCGATTTTCGATTGCTTTACGGGTTTGGAAAGAAGAAGATTCAAGCTTTAAGATGATATACACTTGTTTATACTTCATATAAAGCAACTACGAGATTTTTTAACACTAGGTCACTTGAAAAGTTCTAAATCACTGTTGGACAGTGTTATTAACTTGAAAATTATACAATGTAAGGGCAACCGTACTTGTGCTGGAAATATTGATTTTTGGCTGAACGAGTTCTATTCTAAACAATGGCTTGGACGGCATCATGGACATGCGGCAGACAGAAGATAAATGCTAAGAAATCTTCCCACTGAATATCATTGTACATCAGATAGCTTCCAAATGAAGTGCTGGCAGAGAGTACTAAAACATAGAGGCGAAAATTCTTTCTTGAGTGTAAATCTTCGAATAATCGCGCGCCAGGTAGCGGTCGAGAACAACAATGTTTGCATGCGTCCCCAACTCGTCGCGCGATCGTTCAACAGGAAAACAACTTTTTGAGTTATTTCGCCATAATACGAGGGTGGATTGATAAGTTTCCGGCCTGTCCAAGAGATGGCGCCACTAGGCCTATCTTGAGGTGGCGTTCTATAGTACCATCCTTAGATAGCTTGTAGCTATAGTTTCAGCCCGATCGCCATGTTAGTTTAGATTTGAGAGCACACTAATAAGACGCCTCTGTGTTTTTCTTGAAAATTCGAAATTCGAAAAACATTTCTACCGCCAATTTGACGTTGTATAAGCGTAATCCAAGCGAATTTTTGCGTCGATTCATAACCGTTGACGAAACTTGGGTCCACCACTACACTCCTGAAACCAAAGAACAGTCTAAACAGTGGATTGGACCAGGGGAACCAACTCCAAAGAAGGCAAAAACAATTTTTTCAGCGAACAAGGTTATGGCTACTGTTTTTTGGGATGCAAGAGGTATTATATACATTGATTACCTTGAAAAGGGTAAAACTATCACTGGTCAATACTACGCAGACTTATTGCAACGTTTAAGCCACGAGGTGAAAATTAAACGACCTCATCTGGCGAAGAAAAGAATCTTGTTTCATCGCGATAACGCACCAGCGCACAAATCGTTGCGATGGCTAAAATCAACGATCTGAAGTTTGAATTGATTCCGCACCCTCCCTACTCTCCAGACCTAGCCCCGAGTGACTATTATCTGTTTCCTAGCCTCAAAAAATGGCTTGGCGGTAAGAGATTTGCGGACAATGAAGAAGTAATCGAAGCTGTAAATGGGTATTTTGAGGAGCTTGACGAATCAGTCTATAGAGATGGCATTACTAGACTAGAACACCGCTATGAGAAATGTATCAGCCTTGGAGGAGATTATGTTGAGAAATAAAAAAAAAGGTCTTAAAAACGTTGCTTTTCTTGGTCAGGCCGGAAACTTATCAATCCACCCCCGTATATATTTTAGTACTCTCTGGCCGCACACTCAAGAAGCGCTGTTAACAACAGAGGATTAATAGGCGCTGTCAAATTGTAGTTAGAAATCTGTTAGCAAACGACAGAGTCGGTAACATACAGCCGCGTTAAAGGTCGTCATTGTAAACATTTAAACATTTTATATTTCATTTTAATGAACTTTATCAATCATGTAATATCGTTATTATTAAACAATTAGTATTAAAACAAAGATATTAGCAATCCAAATATCACATATAATAATATTTAGGAAATAATAATAATAATAATAATAATATTAGGAAATAACATGGAGATGGGAATTCTAAGGTTGAAAATGTGAATTTGTTTTAAAAATTAAAAGTTATATATGAATAATTTGATTTGTTTTTTATCTTTATCTTTTTATTTATCTTTATCTTTATATTAATGACTAAAACATATTGAGAATACCAAATTTTTTGTCAATTTGGTAGCTAGTGTAATAATTTAATAACGACAAAGCTGAATGAATGAATGAACGTCCCACTCTTCGCCTGCCTGTCATCTGTTTGGCTGGATATTCCCATTTTCAATCCACTATTTTGCTGTTGTCGAACTCTAGAATATTTGCTAAAATTTAATTATTATGAATTCGTACTATAACACTAAGAGCTAACAAATATTTGATCAACTGCACAACGCTTTCAATTATATTATTTTCATAAAGTACTTTGCCGAACAACAATTTGAACAGTAAACAAAACAAACAATAAAAAAAGTACCAGAAAAAAATACACAAACAATTTAAATTAATACAAATAAAAAAGCAGAATAAAATTTAAAAGGTCAAAGCATATTAATAAAATAAAAAGATTCAAGTTGCCTACGATTTGTTCTTAATGAATACATTTTATCAAGGTACTCATTTTATTTTATAGAATAGGGTGCCTTTTTCTAACCAACAAACGCTTTTCGACTTGGACTATTTAACCAATTTAAACTTTTTTGTCAAAAATCACGCGGTGCATGAAATTATTATTCTTCATAGCTAACGTAAAGTTGGCTTTGACATTGGCCTCTATATCCATAGTATACATATATATATATCCGATGTCACCAGTATTCTTTCGGGACTATCCAAAATAGTTAGGTTGCATTAAATTTATTCCCACTAAATGCTTACTGGAGGACAAACCTGGCTATAATTTATTTCAATTCATTAAAATCGAGATCTCGTAGAGAGCTTGGAACACCAAGCTTGCCAAGCTGAAGGGTCTAGCTGGGTACAGAATTGAAAACCAATTATGTAGAACAACGCATGAATAAAACAAAATTTGCACAGAATTTTAGTTTTAAATTTAACACAATATAGCTTAATTAAAAAAAAACGTGTTTTTACTTTTTATTTAATTTTGACTAAAAACACTAAATATTTCGGGATCAATTTTTTGTTTTAATCTAAGATGTCAATAGGGCTCTTTAAAAAATATTTAAATTGTCTTTTCACTTTTTAATTAATTGTGACTAAAATACAGAATATTTAAAAAAAAATTTTTTTAATATAAGTTTATAATATGGTTCTTAACCAAATATTTTTATTTTAATGTAAATTGACGCATTCAAAAAAAAAGTATTTTCATTTTATTTAATAGTGATTAAATTACTTAAATTCGACTTTTTTTCAAAATATGTATTCTACTAAATATATCAAAAATTTGGTATTATAACTTACTTTGGCGTCTTAAGGAAAAAATAAAGTTTTTCACAAATTTAAAAAAAAAATGTACGAATAGCTCTTATTTAAAATTATTTAAATAAAAATTGGGCAATAAAAAAATTGGGCAGTAAAAAATAAGAGTAACTTTGCGATTTTTAAAAAAATAACACAGTACTACAGTGATTTAGCACTTTTCAAGTGACCTAGTGTACGTTGTATGTCTTGACGAGTACATCACGATAAAATGTTTCAAAATTGTCTAAAACCCCGAAATTTTCAAGTTATTGCTTAACAACCGATTTTCTTGCACTCCAACAGTCATTTTTCAACCGATTGACTTACGGTTTTGGAAAGAAGAAGATTCAAGCTTTAAGATGATATACATTTGTTTATACTTCATACAAAAAAACTACGAGATTTTTTAAAAGTTATCTAAGATTTACCCTTTTTTTCCGTTTTCCACAGTTTAACGTCTTTTTTATATAACATTCCGGTTTTCCGGTTAAAAACCTTTACTTTTTTTTTACATTTGATCTTGAAGAAATATTAATGCCGGTTAAGAAAAGTCATGGCTTATTAAAATCGGTCGATAAATGTTTAACTTACGACGCTTATTGTAAGCAAAAAAATTAAACTTCCATCAACAAAAAAAAAGTTTTAGATGGATAATTCGATTGTTCATGAAGTATCGTAATCGGTTGAAAATTGACGACGTTGTGATTGTTGGAGTGCGCGCAGTACATATAAAACGGTTTTTAAGCAATAACTTCAAAATTTCGGGGTGTTAGACAATTTTGAACCACATTATCCTGATGTACTCGTCAGACCTACAACGTACACTAGGTCCCTTGAAAAGTGTTTTGATTTTTTTTGTAGTACTGTGTAATTGATATTCGACTATTTTTTTATGTTTTTTATTTTTATGTAAAAAAATTGGCCAATAATTTTAATTTGTGTTTATTTTTGAAAAATAGGAGTAATTTTGCGATTTTTATTTATTAATCAATTATAATTGATATATTTTTTTAAGTTTTTATTTTTATGTGAAAAAAGGGTTCCAATTTTATTTGTTAATACAAATTAAAATAAAAATAAGAATATTTTTATTATTATTATACTATAGCTCTTAAAAAATATATATTTTGGATTGTATATTCATCGTAACAACTTTTAAGTTAAAAGTTTTAACACTTTGATTCCTTTTTTTTTTAAATACATAACTCTTATTTGTAATCCCTGTAAAATATTAAAAATATTTCGTTGTTTTTTTCTTTAAACGTTATTGCACCCAATCATTTTTTATTTACACCAAATAAAGATGAGAAAAACGAAGTGTTAATATAATTTACATTGTTATACCTATATAAGGGATTTCCTTTAAAAAATAAGTAAATATAAAGTTAAAGAAATTCATTAGTTATGTTTTTAAGAATCTTATTGACAATTTAGGTTTTAAACAAGGGTTGAAAAATATTAAATTTAAAAAAAAAAATGGCGGACGTAAAGTCGGGCGCGGACGTCTTTAGGATACCCGATTTCTTCACAAAAAACCAAAAACAGAAGAATTTTTAAGCAAAAAATTTTTTTTTACCGATCGTTTCTATGGGAGCTATATGATATAGTCAACCGATTTCAATAAAATTTGACACAGTGCTTAAATACCTTAAAAAGATCTGAATGCCGAATTTAGTTCAAATATCTTTACAAACAATCCAAACACATCGAATTTTGTATAAAAAACTTGTTTTTGAACCGATTGGTTCTATGGGAGCTATATGATCTAGTCAAACGATTTGGATTAAATTTAGTACAGTGCTTAGGAACTATAAAATACTCACGAATGTCAAATTTGGTCCCAATATCTTAACAAACAAACGAAACAACAAATTTTGTTAAAAAATCGATTTTTGGAAGATCGGACCTATGGGAGCTATATGATATAGTCAACTGATTTTGTTCAAATTTGGCACATTGCTTAAGTGGTCTAAAAAATTTCCAAACGCCAAATCTGGTTACGATATCTTTATTAAAAAACGAAATATAGCGAATTTTTCTTTAAAAAAGTTATTTTGGCCGATCGGTCCTATGGGAGCTATATGATATAGTCAACCGATTTTGATCAAATTTGGTACAGTGATTGGGAACTATAAAAAACTTTCGAATACCAAATTTCGTTACGATATCTTCATAAACAAACGAACTATTCATCTAAAACGCTTTTTTTTTGTCGAGGTCGTCTCAAAGACCCCCATGGGAGCTATATAATTTATCCCCGATATCAAAAAATAAAATAAACTTGCCTCCTATGGAATAATATGGGATCTAATGTAAAGTTTGGTAACTCTAGCTCTTACCATCTCTGAGATCTAGGCGTTCACACGGACGGACGGACAGACGGACATGGGTATATCGACTTCTCTATTCATCCTGATCATATTTTAGGTAACTTTGGGGTGTCTCCGACGTCTCCTTCTATATGTTACATACATACGGTACAGGGTATAAAAACTGAGAAGCAAGTTTTGATTTAATGAAACCATAAGTTAAGTTTAAAAACTTAAATTTTTGCAAATGAAGTTTTGAAAATATAAAGATAATAATGTATTAATTATAAGTCTCCTTTGACTTAAGTTGTGTATTTATTATTCCTACCATAACTAGAACAAGCATAATTATTAAATTGGCCTGAAAGTTTTAAAAAAAACACATTTTCTCGGTCTCCAAAATTGCATCTAAATTTGTAATGTTTAAAAAGTTAGGAAGAATATATCTGATCAGTACACAGAGCTGCATTATATCTAGAAAGAGAAATAAATTTATATTCGAAAATAACTTAGGACAAAAATTCCTCAAATTATTGCTAAGACTCGCTTGTTAAAACGCTTGGCTCAAAATCTGTTTTCAAAGCTTAAACATAAATCATAACATAAAAGTCTTTTATAAATAAAAGTGCAATAGATACGCGGCATATATTCAGTAAGAAATTTTTTTTTAGATCAGTTAATAGTAAGACTTTTTATCATTCTGTGCTTCACAGATTTTACTAAACGTCTGGCACATATTTGAATAAATTTTCACATTTGATTAAATTTCAATTAACACTTGTTAGCGTTCAATTATAATAAGTATCTCTTGATTGGGACTACAAAAGAATTAATTCACATTGTGTAGACAAAAGTATATCTAGTAAACATAAATAGGATGTACAACTTACAAATATTGTATACACTGTTGGTATCTATAGTTTACGGGCTGGTTTTTTCAAAAAGTCAACACGTATGTATATATTTACGTAAAATTAATTTTTTTTCAGTATATAGAAAAGGTTTAATAAATAAAACTATATCTTAAGGTTTTTATAAGAACTTGTTTATATGATGGATCCAGTGCGAAGTGTCTTTCATAGTTAGTATGACCAACTGGCCCGGAAAAATCGGGATATACGAGGGTGGATTGATAAGTTTCCGGCCTGACCAAGAGATGGCGCCACTAGGCCTACCTTGAGGTGGCGTTCTATAGTACCATCCTTAGATAGCTTGTAGCTATAGTTTCAACCCGATCGCCATGTTAGTTTAGATTTGAGAGCACACTGAACAAGACGCCTCTGTGTTTTTCTTGAAAATTCGAAATTCGAAAAAACATTTCTACCGCCAATTTGACGTTGTATAAGCGTAATCCAAGCGAATTTTTGCGTCGATTCGTAACCGTTGACGAAACTTGGGTCCACCACTACCCTCCTGATACAAAAGAACAGTCTAAACAGTGGATTGAACCAGGGGAACCAACTCCAAAGAAGGCAAAAAAAATATTTTCAGCGAACAAGGTAATGGCTACTGTTTTTTGGGATGCAAGAGGTATTATATACATTGATTACCTTGAAAAGGGTAAAACTATCACTGGTAAATATTATGCAGACTTATTGCAACGTTTGAGCCACGAGGTGAAAATTAAACGACCTCATCTGGCGAAGAAAAGAATCTTGTTTCATCACGATAACGCACCAGCGCACAAGTCAATCGTTGCGATGGCTAAAATCAACGATCTGAAGTTTGAATTGATGCCGCACCCTCCCTACTCTCCAGACCTAGCCACGAGTGACTATTATCTGTTTCCTAACCTCAAAAAATGGCTTGGCGGTAAGAGATTTGCGGACAATGAAGAAGTAATCGAAGCTGTAAATGGGTATTTTGAGGAGCTTGACGAATCAGTCTATAGAGATGGCATTATTAGACTAGAACACCGCTATAAGAAATGTATCATGATATTATGTTGAGAAATAAAAAAAAAAATTCTTAATAACGTTGTTTTTCTTGGTCAGGCCGGAAACTTATCAATCCACCCTCGTAGCCCGATTTTGGAAGCAACGTCCCAGTGTTCCGAGGGCTCCGGGTAAACAAAAATAGGATGTACATAGAACATATATGTATGTATATATTGTATACACTGTTGGTATCTACAGTTTGGTGTCTGGTTTCTACAAAAAAATATATATATTGTATATGTATATGATGGGAACTTGTGCGTTCATAGCATCATAAATACCTTTCATGTTGGAACCGCAGAGTTGAGCTCAGTTGCCAAAATTTTTTGTTCTTGATCTTTTGGTACACATGATCTGGATTTTTTCAGACCGTCGGGCAAACGAAAGTATTTATATCGATATCCACACGGAAGAGCAACTAACAGTCGGACACAAGTCCTTTTGTCTGTTTCGTAAATTTTTTAGCTATATTAGAATCTCCAAAGTCGGGGAACATCATAGTAGCGAGTCCAGGTTTTGGAATTTTAATATAAGTGTGTTTTCAGTTTAAATATCATTATCAACGAAATCATCTCATTTGATCTAAGAAATAATACATTTTCAATGTATGGGTATAATGCATGGGTATAATAAAAATTTATACATATTTTCCTACCCAGCACTGCATAAAAAAAATCGGATAAAAAGATTTAGGCAAAAATGTATAAATTTTAGACCCTCCACCTGTCCTTCAAACTGCACCAAAAATCCTTTTTTTACATTATCTTCCAGACAGTTTGGGATTGCAAAATTTGTCATGTGAGATTAATTAACAACAAAATTTTGATATTTTCATCAGTAGTACGAAGCTGGTTGTGACTATAGTCGCGCTCTCAGCGCACCAAAGAATTTAAGTGTTGAAGATTTTTTTTTTTGTAATCTAACTGGGATTTCCCTCCTTAATTGTATTTACATAAGTACGCTAGTGTGAGTCTAAAAAGCAAATAAACGTTTAACTTTTGTATACATAAATTCCCCCATTGAACCATTACCACACCACCCACCGAAACTTATTTGATCAGTTTTTCGATAAAAACGTGCCACAAATATTTACTTTGTTTTACAGCGTATCTCTCTGGCGGAAACCAACCAGATCTAGTATCAGTAATTCATATAGAGACCCTTGCTTTTATAACTTATTCATAATCGGCTTATCTTGTTTTATTTTCAGCATGGTACTTCAAAACCACAACACCGTGGTGGCACGTTCCACATTAACACCAAATAATAGCAGCCACAATTTTGGATCATCGCATAGTGCGTTGCGTGGTTCGGGACATGGACGTCCACAGTTGAGTGCCGGACCAAGCAGTCAGCGTCCCATCATAGATCTATTAGTGGCCATGGTAGCTGTACCCATATTGATATTGTGTGCACTGCAGCTGGAGAAGAATCTGCATGATATGCCCAAAAGTCCGGAATCACGCTGGCTGGTCTTTGCGCTTGGCATTGGAATGTTGGTGATTAGCGTTATCATCTGTGGCTATGTGACGCATCGAATGGGCGTATGCATTTGGGCGGGACCAATTGATGAGGCAGGCAATCGTACCACAGCCGCTGGCTTGACACATGTAAGTAAAGTCCACCAAAAATATGTACCTGACAGATCTTTCAGTAGATTAGCTTAAAAAAAATGGCGTACATAAAGTCGGGCGGGGACGACTTTGGGATACCCTGTACCAGCTTGCAATAAAGTCCGGTTCCTTCACAAAAAACCAAAAGCAGAAGAATTTTTAAGCAAAAATTTTTTTTTCCGCCGATAGTTCCTATGGGAGCTATATGATACAGTCAACCGATTTCGATCAATGTTGACACAGTGCTTTAATACCTTAAAAAATATCTGAATGCCGAATTCAGTTCAAATATCTTTACAAACAGACGAAACACAACGAATTTTGTATAAAAAACGTTTTTTTTTTAAGGAACTATAAAAAACTTACGAATACATAATTAAATTTCAATATCTTTACGAACAAACGAAACCCAACTGTTCAGACATGAACATGTGACGACGCATCGGATCCCTTGCAGTCCACATTAAAGGGATAGTTTATGACTATTCTTACTATTTAGTCCTCAAGTGGCCTGCACATGTGTGTGATCTTGTATGTGGTACATAAACTGCAAGGAATAAACGGCCTGCATTGGAGTTCGACTGTTTTAGCCTTCGATGGGTTAAATATCACTTGTGCTCCCATAAAGATAAGACGGCGCACTTGACATTCACATATACATTTTAGATACCTAGTACGCTGCCGCTTACAACACAGCGTTTATTATGTAACATAGAAATAAGATTTTAATATTGAATAAATAGAAGCCTACTCGCAAGGGTGGCAATCAGTACCAAACCTACATCCAACGCGTGTAGTGTGTCACAAGATCTATTGCGCACAGAGCGGCAGTACAATACCATTGCCTGCTCTTAAGGTGTACATTCTTGTACATTTTTTGGTCCTTCGAGCCGGATCGTGGTATACCTCTTAGTGCGATACCTCTACATCAAACAAAATAAATAATTTGATCTAGCCAATCAAACGGCATTCGCATATTCCCAGCTATCAAACGTGACTGATAAGCTAATGGGAAGGCTAAAAATTTTTGACCTGCTCGACAAACAGGCAACCGAGCTGCAGCAAGAATATCTAGCGGAGTTAAATAAAGATGAAGTGCTGGATTGTAAGGGCAGGACTGTTTGTCTGTCCCTTGAGGTCAAAAAAACCATTAACAGGCTGGATAACCAATTTGATTATTTTGAGGTTGACAAGAAGATCAGACAAATCCAGACTGAGGCGCTCTGCTTATGCAAAAAGATAGACAGGAAGGTTGCCAAACATCCAACTGCAGTAACGGCGGAAAAACCATAGCTGCCAAGAGTGGAACTTCCACATTTTGATGGCAATTCCAAGGACTGGCCCAATTTTTATGGGCTATTCACCGAAGTCATCCATGACAGGGTAGACATCAGCAATACAATAAAGCTGAAATATCTGAGGTGCGCCTCAAGGGCGAGCCACCTGCTGATCGGCTCATCTTCCAGCTACGAAGCGGCGTGGGAGCTTATATGTAAGCGCTACGAAAATAATAGAACAATTGTCGTTGAGCGACTTTACACATTGATGGATTTGGAGCCATTAAGCCCTTATTTCGGAAAGGATATTCGGAACTTTATGGATACAGCTGTAGAATGTATTCACATAATAAAGGCAAAGGCAAATATTGGCCAAGAAGCAGATTGTATTATTGCTCAAATACTTGTGCGCCAATTTTTAACGGATGCCTCAAAACTGAACGAGCAACACGTGCATAAATCCAGACAAATACAGTCTCTGGAAGATGGGCTGCAGTTTGTTGAACAGATCCACAATTCAGCAAGCTCAGTTCAAAACGCCGTTGACGAGGAAGAGCCGATACAAGCACAAAGCAACATATGCGTATTTTGTTCAAAAAACGGACATGTACTGGCCAAGTGTCATGCCTTCAAGATGTCTTCGATCGCCGACCGCAACGAATTTATAACAAGACAAAGCCTTTGCTACGTCTGCTTCGGCAAACATAGTGCAAGGAAATGTAAAAGTGGTCTAAGGTGTCAGAAATGCAAGGGTAGACACAATACGTTGCAACATGAGGAAACAAAAAGAGAAAGTGTCAACTTTCTTACTCAAAAGAGCAAACCCTGATCCTGGCAGCGTCACATCACCTCGTCAAAAAATTGGCAAAGGTAAACGCCAACTCAACTATTTGCCCTCTGGGAGAATGTTCACGTATGAACACGCAGCACCACCACTCAAGAAATTAACGACGACGAAAGTCTCTGGAATCATCAAGTCGATGTTAAAAATGGTTATGGATTCATCAAACGCAATGACAATGATGAAGATCTTTTCGTACATCAGAGCGCTATTGCAAAGAATAATCCCAAAAAAGCATCCCGCTCTGTTGGCGATGGGGAAGCTGTTGAGTTCGATGTAGTCATTGGGAAAAATGGCTACGAAACTGAAAATGTCACAGGACCGTTGGGAGTACCAGTACCCGGCAGCATATTTGCTGCGGACAAACAACGCCCACGCCGCCCCTGGAAAAAGAAAATGCAATGCTTCTATCTTGGTAGCAGCGGATTTGACAGCAACGATCGGCCACATATAAACAATAACAAGGTGCAGCGGTTTTGCATCGAACTAAGGTTGGTAAGCAGAGCTCTTCCCATTTAGTTTACACCTACTAGATGTCATTTTGCCCCGTGGAGAATGTTCAGACATGAACATGTGACGACGCATCGGATCCCTTGCAGCCCACATTAAAGGGATAGTTTATGACAATTCTAATTATTTAGGCCTCAAGTGGCCTGCATATGTGTGGGATATTGTATGTGGTACATAAACTGCAAGGGATAAACGGCATGCATTGGAGTTCGACTGTTTAGTCTTCGATGGGTCAAATATCACTTTTTATTATTTATTTATTTATTTAAGGAGTAAATATTATAGAAAAAAAACAGTAAATTTATTTAGAAAAGAAAAATAGAATGTATAACTAATCCGCGTATCTATCCCGATGGGTGAACATTTTAATGATATGCACCTTCTCACATCAAGAACTTGGATTTACAATATAAAAGTTGAAAAAAGGAAGCAAGATAAAAATTAAACATATCAAAAATAAAAATAAATAAATGAAAATATAAGAAAAAAGTGCCAAGGGATCACCGTTGACCAAAAGAAACATTCATAATATAGGATTGGTCAAGGATGCCCGTAGTGGCAAATCAAGATAACTGAGGATAGAAGAAGTGATATATTGAATAGACTGTTCGAAAGAGAGGAAATTATAGAAGTTATTATAATAGAGCATAAGACACGGAAAGGATCGTATAAAGCATAATCAGATCTACAAAATTGTAAGGCTAAAGGTTGAAAATTACGAGTTACTCTAGAAGGAATGACAAAAGTAACTTTGCTAAGAAGTACATTAGAATCGATAAGACCGAGTAACAGCTTACTCTCCCATAAAGATAAGACGGCGTACTTGACATTCACATATACATTTTAGATACCTAGTACGCTGCCGCTTACAAAACAGTGTTTATTATGTAACATAGAAATAAGATGTTTATATTTAATAACTAGAAAGAAGCCTACTCGCAAGGGTGGGAATCAGTACCAAACCTACATCCAAGATCTATTGCGCACAGAGCGACATTATAATACCATTGCCTGCTCTTAAGGTGTACATTCTTTTACAACAACAAATTTTGTTCAAAAATCTATTTTTTGGAAGATCGGCCCTGTGGGAGCTATATGATAAAGTCAGTCGATTTTGATGAAAATTGGTACAGTGTTTGGGAACTATAAAAAACTTTTGAGTCCCAAATTTGGTTACGATATCTTCATAAACAAACGAATTATCCATCTAAAACTTTTTTTTGTCGAGGTCGTCTCAAATACCCATATGGGAGCTATATAATTTATCCCCGATATCAAAAAAATAAAATAAACTTGTCTCCTATGAAATAATATGGGATCTAATGTGAACGTTTGGTTACTCTAGCTCTCGCCATCTTTGAGATCTAGGCGTTCATACGGACAGACGGACAGACGGACATGGGTATATCGACTTCTCTAGTCTCCCTGATCATATTTCATGTAACTTTGGGGTGTCATACATTTTCGGCTTGCACAAACTTAATATACCCTTTGTATCATACGGTACAGGGTATAATTAGAAATCTTGTAAAAGTGCAAGCCATAAGAGCTTGCAGCAAAATTCAAGAAATCTATCCGTAAAAAACTTATAATATAGACTGTGCATGGAGAGTGTACAAATCGTCAAGACAGGATGTAAACTTGCAATTCCAAACTAAAACCTTTTTTTGTAGGGTATTGGCCGGACTAAATCAATCAAACGAAAATTTGTTAAAATTTCTTTAATTTCTTTCTTTCCTTCTGTATTGCTGTCAGCTTCGAACGCTTCCTGATTAGCGGCCGAAATGCTCCAGAGCTTCCTTAACAGGATATATTTAGTGCTTCTCGGTGAAGATTATGTTTGAACTTATTTCTCTTTCGAGATTATGTTAGAGCCCGGTCAGAAGAAGGCGAAGCAGGTCACTTAATTTATATAATATTGTTGGTCAGCATCAACGTCGATGTACCTATATCTGTTTGTCCAAATGAGTTAAAGGATCTCAGAGACTATAAGAGCTGAAACTTTGTCGATTTATGTCGATATCTGGACCCCTCCCCCAGTATGAGAAAATTTACGGTTTACTTATGTTTTTATAGTTATTCTGTTAACCAGGGAGAAGGCAAATCCAACAAACCATAGATCATCAAAATCGGCTTAGCCGTTCTTGAGTTATAAATAGTGTAACTAACATAACAGAGGTTTATACATATATAAATAAAGAAAAGTATTCGAACTTATTCCAAACTTGTCTTCTCTTGTAGATCAATTCACAGAACGATGTGCTACGCATTGTGGACTCGTTGCCGCCCAGCTATGACAGTGTCGTCAAATGCGATCTTCCGCCGCCGGCATACGATTGCGTTGTCATTGATATGGAGCACAGTAAGGAGATGCAGCCACAGACATCCGCCAAGGGCAACCTATATAATGTGGATGCTGCGGCGCATGCCACGATGCACATCTGAGACAGACAAACTGCTAATCGAGCGAGAGGAGAGAGAATAAAAGAGATTTGTTTTGCTTTGTGGCATGTATTTGATTTAAAATACGATAATGACCGGCATAATTGTGCATTTGGGGCCAGCTTCCAGCTAACATGGCCTAGACTCTAGCCTAGCCATGAGCCCAGAGTGAACTGTGCCTTGTTGTTGTGCCGTTTCAGATAGCTAAGCAAATATGGCTTTGTATTTACTTAATTTTAAGAGATTAGTATTGTAATTGTAAAGAATTTTAATGAATTATGTTTTTTTTTTCGTTTGGTTCAGATTATAATTTTTTTTTTTTACTCGGACCACACGCATCCTGCTAATAGGCATCATTGTAAATATTCCTGAACAGCATCTAGTCTAAAGTACACCAGTTGGCTTAAGTATTTTGACATTGATAAACTCGCAGTTTTTGGTTCAGACAAATAAACTTTGTAACATGTTTAGAAAAAAGATTTTATTGCATTAAGTATATCCGATATGCCCAGGGTGAGGCGTTTATTTAGTTAGTATAAAGTTTTGTGGGTGCGATTTCTTGGAGTTCATACTAAAATAATTAGGAAAACAAAATATGTATTTAGTTTCCCTAAGACC
This sequence comes from Chymomyza amoena, assembly GCA_037043745.1. Taxonomy (NCBI): domain Eukaryota; kingdom Metazoa; phylum Arthropoda; class Insecta; order Diptera; family Drosophilidae; genus Chymomyza; species Chymomyza amoena. The sequence continues at coordinate 229,861 of JBAMAX010002782.1, read as the reverse complement.
AAAAAAAAAACATTTAGCCACAAATTGCGTTTTTGTACGTACATCATAAGCCTATTGGATCTTCGCACAGAATTGAAATTTTTTAAGAAATCACATAACGCCTAAAAAGGCTGCCCAGGAGTTCGACGTTATTTATTTGTGGTCGGTGAATCCGACTCCAAGATCCAAAATAAAACAAACAAACTTACGATTTTTTAAAGTGGCTTAACCAAAAAATGGAATTGAATCTTGAAAGATTTCATGCCATGATTTAAATCTTCGAATTTTTGTGAGAAAGTCGATTCCCAAACTACAGTTTATATCATAATCGAATTGTTCAGACTACAATTGGCCCACTAGCTCTTTTATTTTTATCTTGAAGTCTCAACATTAAAACTTAAATGTATGTATTTACTTTTTTATTTAAAAAATTTTAAAATTGTACAAACTTAAATTATGCGTTTTGATTAAGGTCAAAATACTTACCAAAACTTGTGAACATCAAAATGAAGAACTATAAATTGTATTTACACACTTATAACAAGGATGCGTATAGTCAATGGAGCGTAGATATATGCATACATAGTGTACAAACATATACATATACAATTGTAAAAAAAATATTTAGTTTTGAAAAGCAGCTGAAGCAGACATACTTGATTATAATAAATATTTAAGAGTTGTATCTGTTTAGTTGATGTAGAAATATATCCTGTAACAAATTCATTTTAATGCAAACTGTCTAAAAGTTCAGTTGATTTCCAAAATAAACAATTCCTATTATATTTAAAAAAAAGCTTTGTTTTATTTATGACTCGAAAATGATTAATTAATCCATTTTGCAGTAGTCCGGACCAAAACGGGCGATTAAGGTATGGCGAGCGTCAATTCCTGAAATTTCAACTGATTCTGACGCTTTTTTTAAAAACTCGGATATAAATCTTAACGCTTATAAGCCATGTGGTTATAGAACTTTCTTCATCAGTGACGCCTACTGTTAGGTGAAGGAAGCTATCTGCAAGTAGAAATTGATTGGATATGAAGATTGATCCTTACCTGACAATTCGTGCTGTGGTTGTAGCCAAGCTTTGAGCCACTTGATAGCAATCTATATGGCGTAATAGTCCAAAAATAATGCGGAAAAGTGTTTCATCCAACAGTGCCAGAACTTAATCTTTGTTTGTTTTTTGAACCCGTTTTTTGCTACACATTTTCCTATATTGTGTTTACACTAATCGCAATAACCCCCAATAAATTAAATTAAAAGAATAAAATTTAAAGCTAGTAAGCCCAACTCTTGGAAAGAAACGTCCAGCATAAAATCTCTGATTCAGGTGTTTGTAAGAAAAATTCTGCGAATTTTATGGTCACGCACAGAGCAGCCACAAGTAGCATATGAGATTAAATGCTTCAAATGGAACTGGTTCAGCCACACGGTAAGACGACTAAATAATAACATCGACAGGCTGTCCGCTAGAACCAAAAAGGTTCTAAACGCTCCGGGGCGCCAGCTATGACATAGAGGCATATAATTGAAGAGGAAATCCGAATAGTCATTTATCCCCAAAACGACGTCATTTTTAAATTAACTGTTGAGGCGCTATGTTCCACTTAGGAGTCAAGAGTTCATCGTAGTATTAGTAAACACCACTATATATATTTTGCATTATGGCAATACTAATGTCCAATGCAATCCGACACTTTTATTGAATAGTTTGATATTTTTAGTGTATAAGCGTACTCATATCGTTTTTGTATTATTTAAAGTGGGCAGGCTTTGGTCTCAGACAGACGGACATGTTTATATAAAGTTTATAGAACCGAACTGCATTTGTGGAGTCTCCGAAGGCTCCTTCTCTTAGTTACATACAGTTTTGACTTGCACAAAATTGCATTTGATGATAATCTTAAAAGGCTGTGTAGTTTATAGATTAAATGAATTTGAGGCAACCGCTTAGTAGCGTGGCAATATATTTTATGAGCCAGTTGTCGGGCGTATCGGTCAGAAATACCAAGTTAGTTATTTTACAGCTTTTCTTTCTAGAGGCAAAATTAGTGGCGTTCCTCAAAAATTAGTTGAACCAGTTTCGCTTTGAGGCTCTTCTTGATCCGCTAGATTTATAATCCTATCATCGTAGGCTGCCAAGCAAGATTTATCTTATTACGTACGATGTCCAGCTTTTGGTAAAATTGCATGTCGTTCATAGCTCTTACGGTCTCCGGTTTCCAGGGTTCATAAGGGCAGGTGCACTTGTCTTCGTCTGGTACGTTCCCTCAAATTTAGAATACCCTTTACAACTGGTTATAAAAAAACCAACAAAAAGTAAAAAAAAAACATTTATTTTTATTCCTTTTTTATACAACAATCTTGTTGTTCAAACAAATTTCACCTTTTTCATGTTCATTTAGCTTAACAATTATGTGTTTATATATTTACTTTTATACTTATATTCTAAGTGGATAATGTGAAAATACCATGTTTGTTTTCACTATTCATATCAGCCTTTTAAGGTTTAAAAAAAATTGTACATTTTTACAAATTATAAAAAATGTTGTTGAAATGAAGGGTTTTTGAACGGCGGTCTTTCTGATTAGGACGCTGTTTCTTGTTTTTGATAACACTTTTGTTTTTAATGTTCATTTAGCTTAACAATTATGTGTTTATATATTTACTTTTATACTTATATTCTAAGTGGATAATGTGAAAATACCATGTTTGTTTTCACTATTCATATCAGCCTTTTAAGGTTTAAAAAAAATTGTACACTTTTACAAATTATAAAAAATGTTGTTGAAATGAAGGGTTTTTGAACGGCGGTCTTTCTGATTAGGACGCTGTTTCTTGTTTTTGATAACACTTTTGTTTTTAACAACAGCTTCCGCCATGTCACCCTCTGCACGATTCTTGTTGGCGTTACCACTTTGGTTATGACTGTTAGCGCTGTTAGTTACGATGTTGGATTTGTTAGGACCGTTGGCGCTCGTCTGAGATTTATCCAAATGAGAATGAGCTGTATCATACCGGTTGCTGCTATAAGAGCTGTTTGTATTGCTGCTACTAGTGTCTTCTTTGCAAGGCTCAATATAGCTGCAATAATTTTTAGCTGGATCCATGAAGTTCTTGCGTCTATTTTTTTCATATTTTTTTCCCTCTGTTTTCTCTTTAGCGTAACGCATCATGGCAATTATTTCTTTCTCTACGTTACTCTCATCTTTCCAATCGGCCATGGAAGCATGTTCGCCCAGTTGCTTGGTGCCCGATATTTTCTGTATAAACTCCATCATTTTCAAGCTGTCGTGTATTTTCTCAGCTTTGGTGGGAGCGGCTCGACCTTCAAGCTGCTCAAACATTTTGCGGTGTCTCTCACGTGCATCAGCCTCCTCTTTTTTTTCAACTTCATAAGTAAGCTGACCCAGTACAAAAGTCTGTCCAGGTTGCACCGCACAGAATTCTTTTTCAGTGCTTGTAGTAGGTTCCCAAGACATGATTTATCAGTTTATTTTTATTGATAAGTACCGTGTATATGAATATATATTTACACAAGCAAAAACAAAATTGCAAAGCTTAAATTATGCCAAAAAAAAAAAAATTAAATGCCGGTCCATGTGATGATTAGGACATGCGATATACCTTTTACTGAACTATCGAATTTATGGCACTGATAAATTTAATACTAAGTTAGGTATGTTTATGACGGAATTTTGAAGTATGTTCAAACTTTTTTAGCGAGGTATTTGTTAATATTTTAAATAGTTTGTAGGCAGTAAAATCTTCAAATGGACAATCCACGCCTACCACAGTGAAATTTAAAAAAAAAATTTTATTATCGATAATCAATTGTAACTAAAATAACGCAAATTTGGTCACTCTAGCAGACATATGTTAATCTGTTCAAAATGAGTTAAATTAATTGCATACTAAATGTGAGCTTTGTAATCGCCTGGTAATTTATAAAAAGTACATACGTACGATTATATTTATTGTTTAATCATAATTAGCCAAGGCGTTTAAAAGTATGCAAGGCCCACAACTAAACTCTGATGAGCAACAACTCCCATTTTCGATCATGCAGCAAAATGTCCATGAGTTTTCTTTACCATTGAAGGCTTCTTCTTGCTGAATTGCTTTTATCATAATTGCTTCAGGCAATTAAGGCCATGAAAGCTTAGCAATTTTTCAACATATCTAAGATAAACTAGTGGGAACATTGCAGTGTACAGGATAACAAACATTTTGATTGTCTGCCTTGAGATAAGTGATACATACTTTCGAGATAAGTAGCCGTAACGTGTTTATCGTAATCAAGAAAGATGTGAGTCCATTGGCTATATAATTTAATCTTTACTTAGATGTTTAAAATGTTACCCTAAATGCGCCACAGCTGATTTTTACTAGGTGCCCACATCTGAATGCTGACAGCATAAACATCCAATTCCTTGTAAAATGTTTATATAAAATCAGTCCTCGTCTCATAGAATCTTATAAAAAATGTATGGCTCGTCAAATCATAAATGATATAGTCTATTTGCATAAGCTTTGTGGAGTCTGTATGATATAAAAATAATAATATATGTATATAGAGTTGGCTTTATCTTCCGTTTTGGGAAAGCAACTCCCACAAAAGTTTTTATTTAATTCATACTCTAAAAAATAATAGAACGCAGATCTTTTTTCATTCAATTACATTTATTAATTTAGAAAACATAATCGCTTAAACAAAAAAAAGTATTTTATTGAAACGGAGTATTTCTACTGCATAACTGAAACTTGAAGCATCTCCAGTCTGTTAAGAAGTGGCGCATACAAACCCTGCGACAATAAAATAAAAAAGTACATTCCTCTTAAATAATAAGTATATTTTTTTTGTTCCAGATGAGTGGACAACTTCTAGTAACTAGTTATCGATATAAACAACCCACTTCATATTTATATAATTTTCAACAAAAAATATTATATATTTAATTTTTTGAAATGTTTAAATTTGTATACATTGTTTGATAAAATCGTTGTTGGGAATTTTTTGCATTTCTAACATTTCAAAAACAAACGCTTATTATTATTATTTTTATTTATTCACATGATAAACTCCAAATTTAGTTGTACATAAAGAAGTATTTTGTGTATTTATATTATATCTGTATATAGTTATGTAAGCATGTTTCACTTGTTATATTTGCAATGAATGATTTGATTAATTTTGGTGTGGCTGCCACTGCATAAGTGCTCCTGTTGCTTGGTCAACTGCTCTTTTCAGCAGTGTAGAAATATTGAAATAAAGTTTGGAATAAAATAGTAAAGTTTCAACAAGTTAAGGTATTCGAAACTTGAAATGTTTAAAAGTATTATTAGCTGCCATTTATATGGAGACTTTTTTGATATTGAAGAAATTCTACATGAACTATTAGAAAAAAACAATATTAATGATCTCCTCCAATTTTACACGACTTGTATAGACAGCTTAAGGGAGTAAAGCAAAACTTTTCAATTTGTGAAGTATATAATGTGAAAAAATAATATAAATTCCATGAAATGGTTTCGTATGTTTCTATAAGATGTGTTATAATTATAATCAATAATTCACACATACACACACACACACATATATAACTTGTATTGTAAAGTAAAATAATGGTTTCTCATGTCTATATGGCGGCTGCTTTATTATGTTTGGGTACATTTGATTTATTATGTATGTGTGCGTGCGTGTGTAAACTAACCTATGCATAAAAACTACGACCGACCTTTTCAGTCCGCGGCCTTTACCCTCTTTCAGTTGCTTTTTAAACTATCAACAAGTACTTTACTAATTTACAAAAAAAATTGTTTATAATCTTACAATAATTGCGATAGAATTAAAGTTGGGCTTCTTCAAAAAACGCTACTATGTGTTTGGGTGTTTTTGGGGATCTTTGTGTGAACGTGTTGTGTGCGAGTGTGTGTGGATACAGAATAAAATGCTTAGACGTATAAATATGCTTTCCTAAGGTTAGTATGTAATAATCACATTAAATGTCGCCATTTCGACGACGCCCTCCTCTTCACCCGTCTATCGAAATTGCCTATGTCTAGAGATTTATCTTCCTTACGGACTACATGTGGTGCCACTGAGTGACCGCCACATTCGCATTGTCGTTCAGACGGGCTATTTCTTCATGCAAATTGTGACCCAGCCATTGTAGGAATATGCGGTCATACGCGGCCTTGCAAAGTCGTAACGGATTGCCTCGTCTCAAGCCTTGATCTGTCTCGCCGTATTCATCCAAATAGGGCGGCTGCACGAAACATCCTTTTCCGCGTCCCAGATAAACAACTTGACAGTCACGTATACGCAAGAAAATGCCTACCTCGGCACCACAGTTGATGGCATGGTGTGTGCAAGCTCCTACCATTACCTTGCCTACCTCTGGTTGACAGCAATACGACTGGCCACACAAAATGACGCCACAGATGAGACACATTGTTGGCGTTTTCATTTCCTCACGCTCGTTGTTAGGACAGAAGATGTCCGAGACACTGTTGATGAGATCACTATAATCGACATACAGTTCCACCAGTCGCGGCAACGGACGCAAGCAGGGTACAACCATTAACTTTTGACCATCAGGCCGGCAGTCGTTCTCAAAATTATAGTCCACAATATCCGGATGCGAGGCAAAATTGTCTAGCATGGTGGCATAGACCGTCTCCAAATCAAAATATACGCCCAGCTGATCGTCCAGGCCCAGGTACTGGCACATTAGCTCAAAAGAATCCACTCCTTCGATTGGGAAACTATCGGGAAAATCCACATCTGTCATGCAGCGATAGAAAAGGCATGCACAACGCAAAAATGAGCTCATCTGTCGCTGTATGTACTCAAACAGCAATGCAATATGTTTTTGTTCGCAAGCCACGACAACGCTAGGCAGTCGCTCCAACGTAGCACTTGATCCCGAAGCTTCGGCATCAGCGCGTTGACGCTGAGATAACTGATTTTGTAACGTGCGCGCTGGCAAGTTGTACTTGCGATAGAAAGCTACAATGTTATCCTGAATTTTCGTGGGCAACAGTTTGACGTACTGCAGCATCTTATTTGCTTCATCTGACATGGGCTCGTCTTCGTCAGCCAACTGAACATTGCTAGTGGCATTGCGCTCCTTTTCATAATCAAAGCAGATGGCAGCCTTAGTCAAATTTGCCATGAAGAGGGTTTGCAATATGTAAAAGTCGAACATGCTGCCGCTGGGTATGATTGATTCACGAACTGAAAGAAAATAGCGTTGGTTAAGTTCTTATATTTTAGATAATCTTCATAGATTAGTTGTAGTTTCTATCAAATATTTTTATTTCGAAGTCTCGAATTAACCCGTTTTTATGAGACCGACGGAATGGTGAAAACAAACAATCTTATTACAAAAATTAAAGCATCTCTATAAACTATTTTTAGACATAAATACTTGTTAATTGAGATAAAAAAGTTATGTTGTTAGAATTAAAAGTATGCGTTACAAATATATACCCCAATTTTTAAATAAATATTTGAACTTTACTTACGATCATCCAATACCATTAAATTAATTGTTAGAATTAAAAGTATGCGTTATATATACCCCCAATTTTTAAATAAATATTTTAACTTTACTTACGATCATCCAATACCATTAAATTGGGCACTGTGCAGTTCATTTGTACAAGTAAACGGAAACAGTCCCATTCCAGAACAGATTCGCCTTTCTGATTAAATAGCGTATCCAACAATTTAGCACCATCTGCCATCAAAGCCTTGCGCTCGGTGAACGTCAGATTAGCTGAGAATAATGCACAGGCGCGCACTAGATTGCTGGCACAACTCTGATGACGCATAGACATTTCAGCCTTGAGAGGCTTGTGTATAGTATACAAATATATTTCCAGAGCCTGCAGCGTATAGCTGCATGTATCCCACAGCATGCTCACAGCCTCTCCCTCACGTTCTTGGGTAGGGGTTTGTATGGAGTTTCGCATTGCTTTGTTGAAGGCAACCATTACCTTTCCCCAGTTTTCATGAAGCACCACTTTGGGAACGATTTGAGCGCTGCGTTCGAATTGTGTGGCATCGCCAACAATATTCGATTTGCGCAAGATGCTTTTGCGAGAGGGATATGCGCCATGCTTGTTCTGAAAATTGTTCAGTTCAACGGCTAGCGTACGCATAATTTCTACATAGCAGTCAAGTGGCATTAGGCTGCCTGACTCCCCATCAACGGTAGGAGCCGGTGCAGGCGAAAACTTGGGCAGTGCCTCGCTAACAGGCAGCACAGTGTTGCTTAAAGTGCGACAATAGGGACACTGAAACTCCACGTTGTGTGGCTGACTCATTGCAATGCGATTGCGATGTGGACGACGCTGCTCCTTGGACTCCTCGTTGCTGTAGTACTCCTGCCAACAGTTGTAGTGCATCATATGGCCGCAGCAGCTGACATTCAAAGCTGGACCACTTCGTTTTAAGCTGTCTGAAGTTTGAATAACTCGGGAGGTCTGAAGATATGCAGAGCTGACTAATGGCGGCCCGGTCGTTGTAATGCTGCCATCTTCAAAGCACAATATGCACTTAAATGTTTTCTCCGGTGCCTGATAGTGACTACGGTCGACACCCAAACAAGAGATAGTCTTTTTTGGTGGCAACGCAGTAGCACCATCTTCTTTAGTTAGCTCCTCGTCGTCATCCCAGTCCATATCTTGACCACCTTCTGCACGCTTTCTACCTGTTGCGTCGTTGCTCGCAAACATTTCTGCATTTGACTTCATAAAGGACTTTTGGGCATTTTCCATTTGAGCCATGATTTTTGCTCGCCGTTCAGCTGCCATGCGAGCACGTGCCTCCCTTTCCAGGCGCGCTTGTTCTTCAGAGGATACGGGCTTATTGTCCTCATCCTCCTGCATTTGCTGTTCAGCAGTGGCTGGCGCTTGTTTGGCTTGCAAGTCCCTATAGCGCTTAATAGTCCACACCACAAAATCACGATGGGCTTCCAGCTAAGTAAAACATTAAGATATTAGAGATAAAGGAGAAGTGAAGAGCTGTCATGCTTTAGAAATACGCCGTTTTAAAACTTTATGCTACTTAATGCATTAAAATCAAATATGTTTAGAAAATGGCAATGTATAATCTTCCGCATAACCAGAAAGCATTTGGATTTTGAATGACTTACGCGTGGACAGCGTGCCAGTTCTTCGAGCTTATCCAGGACATTGAACTGTTGTGAGCGTTCGTAGAACGTAAGGAACGGATAATGTTCGGTGAGCTCCTCTTGAATTGAAAAACCGATCAGATGCAGTACCTAAAGAAAAAAAATATATATTATTATAATTAAAAATTATATACAGTACAGGAGACTCGCCTTTTGTAGATGACTTTCAGTAAATGAACGGCTGGTTGCGTCCAGAGCTCGATCCATAACCTGTGTAGCAATGCTAAGGAACACATTGCACTGTAGTATATTGGCCATTGACCTGTGGACGTGAAAAATCGATAATTTAATGCAATAGTTGAATCTTAAAACTATTACGTAAACGCCGGTGTCAGCTGTGGCAGCATGGGCGGTGGACAGCAGATGAGCTGCTTCTTGAACTTGCGCCGTTCACGTTGCAGCTCCTCGGCTTTCGATTTGTCCTCCTTGGTATAGTGATAGAAGTAAACATTAAACTCATCAAACAGATGCTCTTTTAGCTCGTAGACGCCTTTGCCGTCCGAGCCTACGGGCTTCTTGAAGACGGCTACTGTGTTAATGACGTCCTCCAATATGCTATCGGTATTACCATCAGGCAAAGCACGGCTCAGCTCTGAGTGTGAATATGACTTCGTGCACAACAATTGTATGATCTCCTTACGCAACCGATCCTCTTCACTGACCAATGATACGCCCGGTACCCAACGCTCTCCTATAATAACAATCAACAGCTCCAAAAACTCATCAATCATGGAAAGTTGACGCGTTATTTCGTCATCAACAGTAGAGTCAGCCAAAACAGATTCGTAATTCGGCTGTGCCCATGGCACCAGGTTAAATTTGTTCAACACATGAATAAGAAACTCATTGCTCTCCATTAGCGAAGCTCCGATTTGCAAGCATACAATATCCCTATCCAGCATTTCTACTCGACAGCGTACATTACGATAAAAGTAAAGCTGATGCAGCAGCGAATAGCCATTGCGGCGCCACATGCCTGCTGCTACCTGAGCAATCATGGCTTGAGTGCATAGCACAGGCTCAATGATCTCGCGTGGCTTTAGCTTAGCGCTCATGGCCTCTGTCTCTGCTACCATGCTGTCATAGGTCATGCCGTGTGCGCCTAGGTGCAAATAGATGCCAGCGTAGAAACGTGATAGTGGCAAATGTATGGATACGGGACGTGTGGACACGTCGTACACAAGGCATTTTGCCTCATGAAAGACAACAGTTTTGGACTCTGTTTTTTCACCTCCCACAATAAAGTTATTGTTGACTAAAGCACGCACAGTCATCTTGTAGAGTGCACGCAATAGATTCTTATCGCTGGCAGCCCATTCAATGACTTGGGAAATGGTTGTGGCTAATTTAATGTGCAAATTGAAGGCACACTCCCATTCCGGCTCATAATCCATGTGTTGACCAGTTTGGCGTGTAATAGATTCCATGCCCTGCATCACATTCAGTACACGCATTAAGGCCTTGCAACCTAAAAAAAAACAGAAGAAAAAGCTTTTTAATAAAATGTAATAGCAAAAGAGATCAAAGCCTACCTTCCAGGAATCCATTGCGCAGATCAACGCTCATGACTTCTGGCTTGAGGCTTAGCAAATAGCGCAAATCATAAAGTATATAATTTGCCCGCTTAAAAAACGCCAAGCTGCCGATGTTCTTGGAAAAATGCAAAGTGCGATTGTGTATAACTTTTTCGATAGCCACGTGATAGAACGTATGCAGCAGTCTATCAAATATGCCTTCACTGGCAATTAAATAATGCGCAATACTAGGTACTGTAAACAATTGAACACTTAGCGAAACCACCGAAAAGGAGTGATCATGATCGTCTATAATAAAATCTTCAACAATAGTGGCATATCGACGAGAGAACTCTTGGGCTAGTATCATCTTGTTATCGTACTCCATAAGCATGCCTGAAATGAGAAGACGATGCCAGCAGGTTCGAGCCGTCTTCCACAGCTTGACATCATACTCCAAAATGTGGCGTATACAAAACTTCTCGGCCTTGTTCTGCACCAGCGCAGCAAATACCTTACGAAACAGATAATGACGCACAAGGAACTCTTGAAACCAGCTAAGCAGCTGTAAAGCTAGCTGCTGGCAGGCCATCGAATTAATGTGTAGCACGGATGTGCGCAAAAATTGATTGTTCCGTGGATGGGTTAATATACCGTTGTACGGTAACATTTGATTTTCGATCGCTTCCTTCAGATCATTGCATTCCTTAAAGGTATCACATTTGACAACAGCACGACCTTCGCGATCAATGGCCGCCACTATCTCCATGGCATCCTTCTGGCGACACTTGGCTATCTTCGTTAAGACCTGTATGACCTGATCAAAAGTGTGCGACTCATCGTTGTACAGCACAGTGCAAAATTGCTCGCCATCGACCGATTCACCATCGAGACATTGCAGACTGGCATTTGGCTCTATTTCTAAGTAGTTGACGCAGAACGCCAATATGGCACCGAAGGTAATCTCACAGCGCTCCATCACGGCGCTGGTTATAACCTTGCTTTCCAACGGATTCTTGCGATTGGCCTGGAAAGAAGACAACTGAATATAGGACAAACCCAATTGGAATATTATATATATACTGTACTTACCAAATGCAATTCGCAATATTGATCGCGTTTCCAAGCCTCATCATCACCGCAGTCACAGCATCCACCACCGCCGGACGTGGCCATTTTATATTTATGAAAACGATGTGCCGATCGTTTGAAACAATTGACGCACAGCACACATGTTGGATCGACGCCGCATTCACGACAACTGTAGGTTGGTTCTCCGTTTTTAAAGACCTTGCCACAAAATGTCGCCGTGTTACCCTCGAGACGTAGCTTCTCAAGTGCACGTGCAGGTGTGTCACCCATAATAAACTCAATGACAACATCGATGATCTCTTCCTTAGCTAAGGATTCCTTGAACATGCATTTTACTGTAAAGATGCCCACTCAATCAGTTTCTTTCAAATCATTTTTAGTATTTAATTAAAAGAACTTTAAAGCATTATATCTTTAAATTACAGCATTACATATAAATATTTTAAAGCAAGCTAATTTCTTAGTCTACAATACATACTATAAATACAATATAAATAATTTAAAGCCATGCTGGCTCTTAACTTACTAGACCCCTTTGAAAACCCTTTTTTGCCTTGAATGCGTTTGACTTCTTTATATATTTCGGAATTCCTCAGCTCTGGACTAGTATAGAAATTCAAAAGTCTATATCGAATCGGCTCTTCATGCGGATGTGCATAAGCTTTTATAACCGAAATAAAAATAGTTTTTGAATATGAATATGAAAAGCGTAGCTACGAGTTTTATAAATTGATAGTAAAGTGGTTTATATCAGTGTAATAAGAAGTGGAGGCTATCCACAACCAACTATGTACACTTAATTAGAGGCATCGAGAGAAAAGTACGGTCAAGGCGATAGTCTGGCCCTAACACAGTCCTATTTTGAAAAGGAGGTGAAAATCTGAAGAATGGGACGCAACATTGTGCACAAGTGTAGTGATTAGCTTGGTGATTAGTGGCTCGGAGAGAACGGTCAGGAACTGGCACCAGTTCTCGTTAGTAGCAGAAACAAGATTGCATCATAATCAGGGGCGTAGCGAGGTGGGGGTGTGACACCCCCCAAACATCCATCATTTGGCAAATCTCAGATATTTCACGCAATATTCGAGAAATAAAAACTCTAAATCGGTTATTTGTCGGTAATTTGTTGAATCGAGTCGGCATTTTGGGGCTCATCGCTTCGCCACTGATCATAATAATAATCTAGCTGTGGTCTTAATGTGTTCTTCCTTTCGAGAAGTAATACCTAGCGGTGCCATCTTGTTCTTAGTAGGACGCAGATTTATTGAGCGAGGTTACAAGTTTTCAAGTAAGAAACAATTTTTTGATTATTTTTTACTGTTTAATATATTTTTAATTTGTGGCTTGCAATAAGCTAATATACACTTTGCACCATGTTTTGCAACAATGTCTTACATTATTACTGATACCACTATTTCTGATAAAATATCTTTAAACACGCATCATAGTGACGTAGGCAATTCATATTTCACATCGTTTTCGAGGTTAAGCACGAAAATATCGAATAAAACATTTTTAATTGAATGTTTGGCAAAGTTTTGGGTCATGTTAAGCATTGAAACATACGACGGAATAACATACATATGATTTTATATATATTTAGCACAATACTTATATAATATTTAAGTAAACTAAAAGTAGAACAGAATGAAGATACTACCTTAATATAAAATAAATCTACCCTTCTTAACTAAATCTTAAAGTCATACTAAATTACTTACAAGTTGGTGCATTTGGTTCTGAAATAAGACAACCAAAAAAATGAGTCAACTCAAATATACTATAGTAAAATAAATGTTTAATCGAAGATGAAGATGAATTCATGATATGAAATCAAAAATAGCACTAGCTCTTTTCATCTCTGAGACTCTTCATGTCTGAGACTAGACGTTCATACAAACAGAACAACATAACTATATCGACATCCATATATAACTTTGTTACTTGAGATAACTTTGGAATTTTTTTGTGAAGCAAGCAGAGTGCAACCATCTAGTTCAAAATAAAGTGCTGACGATTTTAGAATCTTAACATTCTTTCCAGACTATCGTTGCCAAACTTGGTGCAGACATTTACTTATTTTTTAGGACACGGTATTTAGGGTCGATTACAGCAGAGCTTAATTAAAATTAGTTGAAACTAAGATGATGCATTTTAAACAGGTTAAAATGAATACCTTTTTTTTAAAGCTAAAAAGGTTTTCCATAACGGAGGTTGCTTTGTTAACGCCGGGATTGTTTTAAAAACTTCTATTAACAAGTTATTTCTTTATCTTGGAAGAAACATACAATTATCAGGTAAACATTTTAGGGCATAAGTGGAGTATAGTAATAATTTAAATTTTGCATAAACATCTCATGGTCGACTGGATTTCTTTCTATTAGATACCAGTTGATCTCGGAGGACTTTGGGAAACTCCATCACAACTTTATACTTTGTACGTAATTGTAACTAAATATAACTCAAAAATCTTTGGTAAAGGAATTATAAAAATATAATCATGATGCCTCAAGACATTTATTAGAAATCAAACATGAGATAGCAAAAGGTATGTCCAAGCCATTTTTGGAATCTATGAATACCAGCTCCCATACAAATGAGTTGTTAAGATATCAAAATATAGCATTAATGTGACATCCAAGAAAATTTAAACATGATAAATGAATAAGCGTGGTCAACTTATTTTGATGCCAGAACACCTTCGAAAGATTGTATAAATAATTGTTATATAAGAGTGGAAAAACTGCATATGAAAAAATTCAACATATTTCGTCTACTGACACAACAATGCCAAAATGGGTATCAAGCAGAGAATTAGTTTAGCCTAGGTGCGTATTTAGGATTTGGTCTTTGGGGGAAATAAAGACAAGACAATAACCAGACCCAAATCGTGAATACCGGTAACGAAATCAGAAAACTGGTTTGGTCTCCGAAACACTATGAACTGATAACCATAGGAAACAGGAACGTGCTTTCCCAGACATTGTCGTTTGACATCATCCTTTAATCAAGCAGGAAAAACAAGTATATCAAGGACGGATATACCATTCGACTGTAAGCCCAGATGGTGACTACATGGTTATGGGCTCTGCGAATGGGGCCCAGTGGCTTTATTTATGATCCTTAAGTACGGGTGACAACCCAGACTGTTGGGAGTCTACTTTCAATGTCCGAGACGAAAGTGCGTAAAGATTTCAATGTACCTTCGATGAAAGGGCTAGGTGGTGCGCCTACTAGCCACTTTTGGTATTACCGGAGAGTAGAAAGCATACGCTATATTGTAGAATACTTCCAATAGAAGGAAATTCACTTTAAATGATGAAATACATTGTAGCTTTTTCTATATTAAGACGAAAATATAAATGACAACCCCACATAGGCTGCTATTGCTGAGGATCGATAAATAAAGTATGGAAATCTTTGGAAGTAAAAACTTATGACGTTTTGATTTTTTATAAATTAAGAAACAACAATGGGAATGCATGGTTCGAAAATATACACTCATCCCAATGAATAATTCGTAATTTCGTCAATGGTGGATATTGTATGCACATATGTATGTATAATATATAAATTATATATGTAGAACTGGTTAGACGCAAAACAACAAACAAAAGGTAATCAAAAACAAGACAATAACAACACGGACACAGCACGATACACGACAACGACACAGCTTTGACAAATGTACTAAATAATAAAAAAAATTAAATATGAGATCACAGTTTTAGCAAAGCTCAAAAAATTGTAAAAATTAGAGGCCCCCACGTAATGACATTGCAGTAAAAAGTACATATGTATGCATGTACATATAGAGCATATCAAATTGTGAGAATAATAATAATATTTAACCATAGTTTGCATGTAACCCAAACTATGATGTCAAAGCCAAAGACCCAAACACTGCAGTCGGCATCTTAAAAAAAACCTTCGAAATGAATTGGAAAACGAGTTTATTCTTTCGAAATACAGTTCAAGGTCGACTCACTGTTAGTATGCATAAACGTATATACTTAGAAAAGGAATATTCAATTATTTACAAAATAAAAACCAAATCTTTAAAACTTTTTCATTATGATCTATGTAAATAAAGGTGACAGCGCTGACATGCATAGATAGCTGCTAATGAGTACGAGAGAGTGGCACAAAGAATTGAGAGCAAAATTGTACATTTAAATGTTTAACATTTAAATTTTCTTTATATACACTGTTTGTTCTTTATATGATAAGCAAAAGCTAAGACAGACAAACATATGCATAGAATTGAACACAGACGGAAACACATATGTATACTACGTATACAATATGTGTGCATATATAGTACAATGTATCTATCTATACAGAGATCGGCAATCGCCAATGACGTCGTTTACAATATATATTATACGTTTATAGCATATATATTCTATACGCAGCAACTATATACATATGTACATATGTATACGCAGCAACTATATACATATGTACATATGTATATACATATAGGTTAGTTGACTTTACTTTTCTTTCTTTATAGGAATCATGATAATGCAAAAAGCACCGGCATTTACCACGTTGCCAGTTATATCGCACAGAAAAATATACATTTATCTGTATGTATGTAAGCATATAGCTTTATAATTATACTCTGCATATTAAGTTAAGGAGCATATTTCATTTACACAAATGTATGCAACATAGAAAAAAAAACAATCCAAGCTACAATCAATGTGGAAAAAAGTTAAAAACAATGCAATATAAATGGTTCAAGACTTTAAAGAGAATACGAGCTAGGATCAACAAATTTCAAACTCGGGATCCCTAAATTATATAACATATATATACATAATAATATAATTTAAATAATTTTTAATTTGATGCCAAATATCATTAAAATAGAACCATATGTAGAAGATAGTCGCAGCTTAGCATTTTAGAGTTCGAATCGCCGCTGTGCGGAAGGCATACATACTACTATAAGAGGGTAGCTTATTTAGCATTTAACGTCACGACGACCGGAGACCAAGCTTCAATTCTCATTCAAAACAAGTTACTTTTATATGTTTATGCATATGTTCGTCGATACGACGAATACGATTTTTGTTTATTCATCGATTTGATATTAATATTATGAGACTAGGGTTAAGTGATACGTACATATAGTGGACATGAGTTCTTGCTTCGATTCCCACTAGAGATATTTTTTTTGTCATCAAATGATAATGATATAATAAAGAAATCTAAAAAATCGACTTTATGGTCAGCCTTATAGTTGTGTGTGGAAGAATATTTTTGCCGTATAATACCCATATACATACACATTGAAAATAAGACGTGACACACGTGAGATTATTTTAATATAATTTCATAAAGATCTGTCTATTTTAAAGCGCTTCACTTTCAAGCGTTCCCTTTTTTTTTTTTGCAATTTCAACAAACCATTCTAAAATTAAATAAATAGTCGCCAAAACTGAAATTTGAAAAACTTTTAAGTAGTTACAAAAAAAATACTTCGCAATTATTCGAGGGAATTATTAATAGACGTTTTTAACCCATGTATGCAATCTAGTAAAGTTTACAGAGTATATTGCAGTCTTGCTGTTCCGATAGTCGCCTGGTCCACTTGTTTTTTTGTATACGCCGTATAAGCAGCATCTGACAACTCAATTCAATGCATCAGCTGACAAGACGCAATAGACTAGAACAAAGAAAATCACGCTAAAGAGAAGCGGATTTTACAAAAATTCTTGTAAAAACTATGAACAAGAGAAACTAAGTACATCATCTATTTCCAATTATAATATATATGTGGCACCAAACATGAAAATTAAATAAAACTAAAATGTTTTAATTCACGCAAGGTGAGATTTGTCATTGAACCAATCACAATCTACAAAGTTGAGTTAAGGTAATAAGGTCCAACAATCAAATATAATACATAATAATTTTTTCAGAATATTTTTTTTATTTTAGTAGATTTAGCTATATATAGCTATATGCTATAGCAAAACCATTTCAGGAGCGTTCCAAAATTTTTACCGAAATATTCCATCTTTGAAATGAAAAATACGCGATTAACATTTTGAGCAATCCTAACAATGAATCATAAGGTAAAAATTATAGATTTTATAGACAGTACTTATGTATGTCCCTCGGTAAAGTAAAAATAAAAAAAAAAATCGCATTATTTATTGTTAATAAACTCTGACAAAAATTTGATTTATAAGCATTAAACCAATTGTTCATAGGTTTAAAAAACATTGCATAAAGCGAAAATATACGAAAGTATAGCCACTTAAAATAGTACTAAATAAGTATATGCTCTGGCTTTTCATTATTTTTGAAAAATATGCAAAAAATTCAGAAACACATATATGTACGTGTTATAATTAATTATGTGAAATGTTTTATATAAATATAGAGAGAATATCCAACCATGAAAGCAACCATTTATAACTAATGTAAAACGTTGAAAACTAAAGAGATAATAAACATGTAACACATTGGTAATAGTTTTAGTCTATTTAACCTATTATTGATTTATTATTATAATAACATCTGCTAAATTCATACATCAGCTATTAAGTTGAATAACCTGAACATTCTCTTGATATTTTTAAATTGTATTTTATTTGTAGACCCGGCTCTTGGCAAAATAATTAGCTGTCAGTGGTAAGTGTGACAAGACAACAAGTGACATAGGGGCACACTGCCGCAGACAAAATAAGCACTTATCAGTAGAAAGAGAGCTTAGCTAAGTAGGCTTAAAAGCACAGAATACACTGCATTGATTACGATGAAGATACACTCATGGAGAAAATCAACGAAAATTAGTTTCAAGAAATAAAATAAGCTCTTTTCGCGAGCCTAGTACGCAGCAGCTAACGCAGCGTGTTAACTGATACAGGACAGCTGCTTTTCACAATAAATTGGGGCTGCACTGTTTACTTCCAAAAATTGCGTACCAGCAGGCACATTAAATAAAAATTCAGAACGAATAAATTAAAAGAATTAATATCGTGGTTAAATTTATCAAATGTTCTAGTCTTTCAAAACAATTTGGAAATATTGCATCAACACTAATCTTACGACAGTGATAAATAAACTCAAAACTACTTAAAAAATTCCATGAAGAAAAGACATTTTGATGAAAAAATTAAATGTACAAAATTTGGTCTGCAAAAATATAAACGGTGTTAATGGATTGACTACACCTATTATTTTTGCCATGACTAGGATTATAAAAGAGCATCGATAAATTGTTTGTTTATTAATTTTAACTTTAAAAATTTAACACAAACATGATTTTGATTTAATCAGCTTTAAAATGCCGGTATGGATGTTTCAAAAATATTTCCAACAAATTGTTTTTTTTTTTTTTACAAAGGCTTGCACGAAAATATAAAATCTGAAGTCTCGGTAAATAAGACACCAGGCTGTCAATTGGCATTCCCGTCGTTGTTTATTTATTTCAGACCAAGCAAGACATACAATCCAATCATCTTCGAATCTTATTGATAAAATTTCGCATGTACACAAAAAATAGTCTTATATAAGCTAGAAAATATTGATAGCTTCGTCTACCAAGTTTCTGTCATCATTGCATACGCTGTTACGGCGAAGAATTCGTATGCCCGTATGAATGAGTCAGGTTTTGCTTACAAAACGCTGCAGAACATGAGACAAAATTCTAATAACGAGATGGCACATAATGTTATTTCAAAATGCTAGAAGAAGACCACAAGGCTACAGAAAAGCATCAAAAGTTGCACATAATTCATTTTCAGCTGAAGTTTGTTCAATTATCTCGATAACTTATCCCATTCCCTTACCAGCGAGAGCTATCGTACCTAATTTTAATTTTCCTCCCAGAAAGATAGTGGAATATGCTGAAGGCTGCAATAGAAGGAATAAACCCATTAACGGGTGGAACATGTCTCATGACATTCACATCCCCTAGTTAGCTCGCAGGTAGGTATATAGGTATATCAAATGCGAAAAATAATATTTGTATATTTCCGCCCTAGCCGTTCCCAAGTGGTTCAGTGGTTTGAATGGCTTTTATTTAACTGAGCGTCTCAGGAAGTAGGTGAGCACCAAAATCGCATGAACTCACTTAGGAAAGGTGATCCCTCTAGTCTTTGAATCCATCACTCATTGACTCAAACAATATATAGATAACATAGCATGAATTAAAGCGATAACGCCACAATGCAGCAAAATCTTGACGTCCCATCTCCGAGCAGCATCGTGGTGCAAAAGTCAATTATTGTTCTTCTACAAATCCGGGCGTTTCTGGCGGATTGCTTCGCGCAAATTGCGCATAAATTGCAGGTAATATTCCTTATTGACCGTTCTACCCTGTGGCAAGAACTCATGATGCACCACGCCCCTGCAATCGAAGAAAACTGTAAGCAAAACTTCCACATTCCACCGAACTTGGGGCGCTTTTTTCGGTCTTGGTTCGTGCGGCAGCTTCCATTGAGATGATTGAGCTTTGATTTCCACGTCATAGCCATAAACCCACGATTCGTCACCAGTTATGACAATCTGGAGCAAATTTGGGTCGTCGCGGACAGAGTCCAACATCTCATTAGCAATATTCATGCGATGCTGTTTTTAGTAGAAATTGAGCAATTGTGGTACGAATTTCGTGGCGTCTCATGTCCAACTCATTGATAAAATCTAATGGCACGAGCCAATCGATATGTCTAGATCCTCAGCAACTTCTCTAACGGTGATTCGACGATTGGCCAATACCATTTTCTTCACTTCATCAATTTTTTCGTCTGTTGTTGAAGTGCTCGGGCGTCCGGCACGCTCTTCGTCGTTCGCATCTTCTCGGCCTTCTGAGAACATTTTGTACCACCGATAAACGTTGCTTCGGTCCAAGGTAGATTCTCCGTATGCCACAGTCAACATTCGGAATGAATCCGCGCAGTTAATTTCGTTTTTCACACAAAATTTGATACAGGTTCTTTGATTCATTATTTTGAATAGGTAAAAATCGAAGACGAGCCAAAACACGTGCAAGCAAAAGCAGCTGTCAACAATTAAGTGAACATTCTAAATGGCCGAGCCGACCAACATAACGCCACAAAAAAATCGAAATTTGCATATACGTAACCCGCGAAAATTCAACATTCGCGATACTTTTTGAACACACCTCGTATGTGGTATGTGTAGTACGTAGACTTCCGTGAGCCTTATAAGCAACGACATCTGCCCTAAGATACCTTCATACAAATCTTAACAAAGTAGTTTACAAATAAAACATACTCCTCAGCTCTAGTTTATAGAGTATCTAAAACACCATTGACTAACGGAATGTGAAACAAACAAGTTATTTTATTTATTGTTGTTGTTAGGCTGGAGAGATACTTTGAAACGCTTGTCTGGCAGGTGTTGTTATAACTATGCGACGTAGCTGGCATGTGCAACAACAGCAACAACAAAGCTTAGAAGGTGATACAGGTACACTGCGCCCCAGACACGAGGCGAAACGTGCAATCAAATTGTTTATTTAATGAAAGGAAAATCGAAGCTTACAATCATGCGGAAATTGAAGCGAATTTGGGTATGGCAGTCTAAGTCAAAACTTTTAACAAAGATGTGGAAACAAATTGTTCAGGGTCACACAAATACAACAAATAATAAAAAAAGCAACAACAATAACTAATTATTTACGACCATATAATATATGATAAACAAATGCCAGAAAGTTACACAATATTTAACGCAAAGTTGTTGGGATAGGTCTTGAACTATGAATATATTTGTCTAGATATAGTGTATCTAAGTATATATTTGGTGGGAAAGTTTCAGTAGGAAATTCTTTATAAACATTTTGCTCATAAGTGCATCCGCATTAAAGCTGATCACTGATAGCCATTGAACCATTGATTGAAATGATTTTTTACAAAGCGATGAACACTCGGAAGACAAATTTGTAAGGGCTTCTCTCTTCTTTTTTTTTTTTTTGTTGTGTTCTGTTGGTACACTCTTCCCGAACAATCTGTATCAAATTTCAAGTGAATGGCATTGTTTGTTTGGTTGTGAGAGGCGTAAAGGTTATAAGTGTTTTGCGTGCTCGGCGAATTTTTGCTATCGAAAAATATGGATCAACGGATTTGCATCAAATTTTGTGTAAAAAATAAAATTAAGTGCTCCGAAACACTTGAAATGTTGACAGTAGCATACGGTGAAACTGTTCTGAGTAAAAAAAATGTTTACAAGTGGTACAAACTCTTCCAAAATGGCCGGGAAGGTGCCAATGACGAGCCTCGCTCTGGACGCCCAAGCACGTCAACAACTGATGAAAACGTTCAAGTAGTGAAGAAAATGAATGACGTCAACGTCGTCACAGATTTACTCAAAAGAGTCATAACTGGTGACGAATCATGGGTATTTGGTTATGATATCGAAACCAAAGCCCAATCGTTCCAATGGAAGCGGCCAGAAGAGCCAAGACCGAAAAAAAAAATCGCCGAGCACGCAAAACACTTATAACCTTTATGCCTCTCACAGCCAAACAAAAAATTCCATTCACTTGAAATTTGGTACAGATGTTCGGGAAGAGTGTACCAACACAACAAATCAAAAAAAATCGATAATCGAAAATACGTTGCCCGCGAAATTTGAAAAGTCACACAAATTTTTGAGCACACCTCGTATATAAGTACTAAAAATTAATTACTTTTATAGCAATTATTTTTAATAATTTTCAAAAGGAGATTATTATGCTCTTATCTTTGTGCAAAAACCACATCAGGTGTTTCGATTAAGTAAAGCCTTCGTGCCGTCAGCTTAGCTCAGACTTAAATACTTAACCGCATGGCGCACAGAATGTGAGAGAAAAAAACGTTATGGTAAAGTGGAGCCCAAGGCTGCTGCAAAAAATTAAAACCAAAAGGCTATCAAAAATTGTTTAAATAAAGTTTACTACTGTCGTCCTCTTCTCTCCTAGTGGAGCATAGGGACTCAATTTAAAGTTTAAGCTGTATTTAAACAAATTTGTGTTATAAGGAATAAACTGCAATTTATTTAGAGAGCAAAAAGATTTGCATACGTAGAGTTTGTGACATATAGATGACGCAACTAACAATAGATAGCGCCAGCAACATCAAACAAAAAGTATGGGGTGAACCCATAGAAAGACGTACGAATTTTTAAGTGAATTAGTATTATAATTAAATCATTTACTTTTCAACACAAATTTTGAATGCGTCAGCATTTTCTGTGAATATTGAAATGTCCTGGGGCTGCAATTTTAACGCCACTCTTTTGGAGTCCCAATACAAATGTTTCAAAAAACAATTTAAATATGTAAAGTTTGCGCCAAACAAAAAATGTATTTTCCTTGTAGCGCAATCTACATGTCAATGGCAGCAGAACACCAAACATCGAAATCAACTTTTGAGTTTTGTTCCTTTTTATAGTCCATAAGCCGCGTGCTTTGTTGAATAAAGTATCTAAAGCGCTGCCGGCTTGCAGATTTTAATTAAATGAGTCAAAGAAAGGGTATTAGAGTGAAAAACAACAAAACAGAGTGAGTTCGAACACTTTCGATCTTATTTATAATCCTCGTCGTGTCAGCAAAAAAAAAATCAATCATTGTTTGCTTTGCAATTTGTTATGCAGCTTGCATAAATAATTGCAGGTTAGTCGGCGCTGATTAATAACAGCTCAATTAAAACAAATACAACCTCAATATAAACAAGTAGGTCAAAACTCATACAAAAACAAACAAAAAACAACAATCTTTATGTATGTGTGAGTGGGTGGGTGGTTGTAAATATGCAATGGTTTTTTATTTAAGGTTAACGATTTCTTTTCGCACTTACCAGTTCCCAATTCATTTTGACAGTCAAAATACTTTGGCGCCTCATTTTTAAAGAAGTCAATAAAATCGTTGCGACTTAATGTGCCAGCCTGTAGTTTAAGACGCCATTCCTTGAGCGGTGAGCTGCCATCGTGTTCCGGCTGTGGGGCCACAACCACATCCTCCATATCGTAACGATCCATGCCAAAAGTTTGTATATGCTGTTGATAATGCGCGCTTGTTTACATAGAATTCTTTTTGTTTTTATTTGTTTTATTTTTTTTTTGTCTATTATTACCTAGTATTAATTTTTGCTAATTATTTGTCAACGTAGTGGCGGAAAACTTGCGCTTATTTATTTGACTGTTGACTGTCCCAACTGGCCCTCAAAAAAAAGTGTGAGCGAGTTGTGCCCCGTTACTCGCTCGCTCGCTCGCGCTCTCTCTCTTTGCCTTGCTGACTTTATTGTTTGGTTTTTCTAGGCTCGTCTTTTGTTGGCCTCTTCTTCTGGTTGCTGTTGTTGTTGTTGTTGGCAAGCGTGTGGCTTATTCTTCGTCGCTGTTAATATTATTATTTTTTTTGTTACGATTAGTCTTAATATTGCCGTTTATAATATTGCTTTTGTTCGTTGCGAATAAAATAAATAAATTATGCCGTGTGCACGAAGTGCGCTTTTATGTACCGAACTTTTTTTTTCCACAAAAAATATAAATACTGTAATATATTTTAGTACTTTTTCAATAAAAATTTAACAGAACTAATTTTCTTAATGCTCTGGTCTGAGTGATAACACACGAGTTACTGGTGAAAAATTTAGTATAAACTATTTAGTAACTTTGACACATGTAACATACATATGCATATGCTACATTGATTGAAAAAAGTTTTTATGCAGGGTTCAGGTTCAAATATACATTTCGAATGCTTGTATTAAATGTCAAATGTTGCTTCCAGTGTTGCAAAGGCGGTGTTGCAAATAGCGTAGTCCGTGTAAAATTTTTTCACGTAATTGTCTCTATTTTTGCTCTTTTTCATAAATATTACACAACCGAAACAAATAAATAAAAATATTAAGTAAAATGTTGGTTCATATAAAACATAAATTGGCCCACTAATAAATATTTATTTGGAGGCAACACTGAATGCATGTATGTGTTAATTCAAAAAAAAAAACGAACTAAGCGCGAAACGTAAAAGCAAAATTTGATTTTTTTTTTTTTGGTTTTGTTTTGGTAGAAATCAAAATTTCGATTAGAACTTGCAATTGTTGCTTATTTTGCGTTTTGGGCAATGTGCTTGCTGCTGTTGCTGCATTATTGTCGTTTCGCCGTTTGTTGCAAGTGTACCCTGCGGTTATAGCATTTTATGTTTAGTTTTGTTTGCAACAATAACAAAATACTGTGTATATAAGCACAACAAAGAGCAGATAAGAGCTTGTCAACGTTACCGTGTGCTAGAGCGAGAACGCATCTATTCGCAAGTGGCGCATGGCAGCAGTAGCACCTTCACGCACAAGCCACAAACCACATTCATGTTTTAAATATTCAAAAAAAAAAAAAAAAAACTCAATTGGAAAAATTTTTACACAAAAATACACACATAGTTAAATGCAGCTGATACATTCTTTTTTTTGTCAGCTTTTTCAATGTATAAGACTGCAGTCTGTCTTTTATTTTCAACAACTTGGGCGAGTGTCTTACTCAATGAGAAAATGCAAGCAAAGCAAATATGACAAATAAAAAAAAAGCACTCAGCTGCACACACACCCAGCATCAATATGTGTAGGAGTATATGTAAATTTTTCTATATATGCATGTATATGCATATGTAAGTACAAACGTTGCTTATTTTTTTTTGACATTATACTTTTCTCACATGCTTTTTATTAGGTGTTTGTTATATTTTTTATACTTTTGACACAATATTGCATTATATACATGATTTTTCTTTAACAATTCCTTAACATGCCATAATCTTTATGTTCCTCTTGACATTACTACGCACTACGCACACACTTTCGTCAGCACGGTTCCTTATGCGCGACGACGCAACAATAACACTAACTGCAACACCACAATCAAAATTGTTTAATCAAAAAAGCGCGTTTAATGCAATATTAATTAGCACCAGCTGCAAATTCAACTTTGTTTGGCAATGTAACTTAAGCTATTAATATTTTTATTTTACACTTTTAATAAACTACTTCTGCATACATATTACATATCACAAACAGTGTGACCAGACGTTTAGGGTACAAAACGATAAATTTTTCGATAATAAGCTGACGATATTTTTCCATGCAACTAAAATACTAAATTTATTTTTTTTGCAATTGCAGCTTATTTTTTTTTTTTATTTATGTTATGTTGTGTGGCTACCACTG
This sequence comes from Chymomyza amoena, assembly GCA_037043745.1. NCBI lineage: Eukaryota > Metazoa > Arthropoda > Insecta > Diptera > Drosophilidae > Chymomyza > Chymomyza amoena. The sequence continues at coordinate 203,886 of JBAMAX010002782.1, read as the reverse complement.
GTTACAAAAAATTGTCTGCAATCGACAATGCCGACACTATTTACACTATCGATTTTACAGTTACATTTTCAAAAATTGCCATTACGCGCAATAATTATTTTTTAAATTAACAAGCAAATTGCAAACCACTACGGTTGTTCTGGGCATGCAAAATGCAGATGCAGTCTGAAATGTTTTTTATGTGAAAAGCATATATACTATTTATAAACAAATTTTACTTTCACTTTCGTTCTTAGTATGGGCAGACAATCAAAAAAGGAAAAGTGTTACTTATCGTAATAAACAAAGTTGCCAAAAGGATTTACTTATAATGAATTACATAAAGACACTTAGATTGCCACATACGCCTAATCAGAGTGATTTCTTGTATTTTTGGTCTTAGTAGCACTTCACCGGCATTGGTGCAAATACAATCTTGGCCCCAATTTGCTGCAGGTTACACGCCAAATCTCATTGTAATGGTTTTGAAATCCGACGTCATAGTAATGCCTATACTATTTAATAAATTCTGGTCGAAATTCCTGATTTGAGAGGTGTATTTTTTACAGCTACAACGAGAAGAAGGATAATGTGGTTACTTAGACAATGCATAAGGATTATTAATAGCAACTAACTTTAAGTGTACAAAATTGTTGCTTATAGGTATCCTACTGCATATCAGGGTTTGAATACTGTCAGCAGCAAGTGTATCTACTACTAGGGCGCTCTGCCCATAATAAGGGATCATACTTGGTATATATCAGTACATACTTGGTTAACGATCTTTCATAACCATAACATTAGAAAGTGTTGGGGCATCGATGACGAAGAATCTACATATATTGGAACAACAAATTAATGAAGAAGTATTTTTCAACCACAGTTATTTTATTTATTAACAGAACTGATCCAAAATGTACAAATTGATAAGTGCACAATGCGTTGTGATATACGACATTTTTAAATAACGCTGATGGCTTTCCAGCAGGCAACGTAAAGTTGACAGTGTGGGTACCCTAAATTTATTCCGCAAATTTCAAATGATTGTCCTAGGGCATTGTTGATTGTCATCGCGAAAGCAAGCCAAATGGGAAACTGAAGACGTTTAAAATCGAATGGTAAATCATAAGGTATTATAGGAATTTGTGGAATCAAAATATCTTCGCCTTTGTACTTACCTTTGAGAATCGATGCTTCAATCACGTTGTTCATCAGGTTTTTCACCGCTAGTCGGGTTCCATTGCATCGCCATGGTGGATTGATATTTCGAAGCATGATTACCACTGAACCGACAGACGTCGTCGTGCCCAACTTTTTGAATACTCTTAAAGTGTATAAACATCGTAAGATTCTCTAGTTAGCTTATCTAGACTGTCTAAAAATGGGCGAACTTAAATATTCTTAAGAGAGTTCGCATCCCTAATCAATTCATGCCCCACTGAAACTACAACCCCTTTGCGGCTACGCTTCTGTCTGCACTTAATGTCCAATGCCCGGTGTTAAACAATTTTCTACTATGCAATATTCACTATATTCCCAAAAATGCGTATATCATACACACAATCACATCGCAATAGGCTTAAAACCTCCGTATTAACAGCTTTTAACACACGCAAACATAAAACATTAATATTAGTTAATCTGACAATGTACACAATGCCACCCCAAAAAAGTATAAAAAAATTTTTCGAAAAATTAAAAAGAAATGTTAGGGGTGGCAGGCCCCTCCTTAAAATTATTCAAAACTTTTTAGGCAAATTCGTCCAGCCGCTCCACAGTTATTCGATCATAAACGTACAGCATTTCATTTATATATATATATATATATATATATATGTATGTATATATATACATATATAGATGTACGCGCAAACACGTCAATGCAATTCCTCATATAGATATTAAAACTGCTAATGGCATGGTAAGCTAAGAAGATGTTGAAATCAAGTTCAAGTATTTCGGCTTCCTCTGTCATGGATATGGTATCCCAAATTTTACACATCACGATCTCGTAGCTGGAATAGTTTTGGGAACGCCTTATTTAGTTCTGTCAAATCTTAATTGTTATATAAAATATTACCTGTGCTTGCAGCATTACAATTTAGGACGTTGACTTCGGTTCCATTAGTATTGCTGTGGCGCCGTTTTCTGATGCTTCCCTGGCTGAAGGTAGTCATTACGCTAGAGTATTTAGTTTCAAGAACGCAGTAAAACAATTGGGATTTTGAGCATTTTGGCTTCCTCCGTCGTGGATATGGTGTCCCAAATTTTACACATCACGATCTCGTAGCTGGAATAGTTTTGGGAACGCCTTATTAAGTTCTGTCAAATCTTAATTGTTATATAAAATATTACCTGTGCTTGCAGAATTACAATTTAGGACGTTGACTTCGGTTCCATTAGTATTGCTGTGGCGCCGTTTTCTGATGCTTCCCTGGCTGAAGGTAGTCATTACGCTAGAGTATTTAGTTTCAAGAACGCAGTAAAACAATTGGGACTTTGAGCAATAGTTTAGTCTATGTTGTTCAGTTATCGATAAAACTGCATCAAGCGCACAGCTGATTTTTAATGGTTTATGGGCAACGCTGTTTGTTTGTTTCGTTTGTTTACAGCTGGCGCAATTAAAAAAGTTTCCCGCGCTTGCACTAAATTCGAAACTCGGTAGAAAATTTATTTTTTAAATTTTCGGCTTGGCTGAAAAGTAAATAGAATTGCATTACAACTATTTATGCATATGTAAAAAAATGCGTGTTTTGATTAAACACTGTTTTTTGACGGGGCAAAAAACTATATTGTACAAGCAAAGCAATAGCTTAATAAATGTTACTTGGACACTGCATATTAAGAAAATCAAGCTAAATTGAAACATAATCGTACAACTACCGATGATGCGCCAAGTTCTGTCCGCCCAAGTAAAGCTGCGACTTCAGAAAACATTTAAGTTTCAAGAAGTTGTTTTGATAGACCTAGAGTAAAATTGCGCAAGATTGTCATCGTGACATCGTTTACTAAAAATGGAGCAAAGTTGACAACGTTTTGAAGTTGGGACTCTTAAAGCGCATTAAAAATAAGTTTTTTATGTGGTATGTGAAGTGATTTGGACTTACCATTACACGTCGGATTCACATCGGCAGACAGCGAAACGGCGTTAGGCCTGTGAACTTCGTCCAAAACGAACAAAAGCTCAAGAGTCGGCTGGATTGGAGGACATGGCCTCTGTGCTCTGGCATGCACATGGCTTAAAATTCATTAACTACGCCAAAAAAGGAAAAATGATCGAAGGCGTGTATTATATCGCGTTATTGTTGCGATTGAAAGACGTTGCGAAAAAGCAGCAGCGAATGAAGAAAAAAAAAATTGCTGTTCCACCAAGATAATGCGCCACGTCACAATTTGATCGTAAGAATGTAATAAATAAATAAACTTCGAGTCCGCCAAAAAATGGTGTAATGCTCCTGGCAAAGAGATACAGAATTAATTACTGCAACTAAACCTTATTTTAAAGGAAAAGACAAAACGTTCTACTTAAAAGGCATCGAAACGATGGAGAGGCGTTGAACTGATTGCTCAAGAAGGAAATTACGTTGATGATTGAAATGAGTTGTGTTAAAAAAAGGGTTAGTCAAAAAACTTTTCAAGTGATTTGTTTTATAAAAAAGCCAATGTAAGTTGGATCACACGGGAGATGTGTAAACCTTGAATAATCTTGTAAGTTGCAAGTAGTTATGCGTTCAGTATATATTTTTTTTTCAATTTAAAGTATCTAAACTTTCAGTATTGGATAAATAGAATGGAATATGCGGGTTTTGTTTGTTTTATTTTATTTTTAATTAACAATGGTTAGCATTGGTTTATGGTAACTAAAATAAGAAATATAAATATAAATAAAAATCCATGAAAAACTGCATCCACAGTAGTGGAATTATTAGTTGTTGGGGTTTGTGGAGAATTGTTCATATTTAAATGGTAAGATCAAAATTTCGATAGGTCTTGCGACTGTGGATTTGAAAAGTTTGTATTAAAAGCTCCACCCATAATAATTGGCGTTAGATGACAATTGTTACCCAATTCTCGTGCAGCAGCTTCAGTGTAAGGCAACAGAACGTAATGAAGAAATGATATAATATAAGGTTGTCAAAAAAGTCTTGCGGTATTTCCGCAAGCTTGTCTTTGCAAGCGCGTAGTTCTAGTTGTATTCGTCGCATCGGTTCACGCTAGAGCTTTTTGGAAAGCTCTTTTCACGTGCTAACACGTGTTTGATTAATTGTTGTTTGCTTTTAGTCGTTCGTGAGTTATAGCGTCGCAAACATGGAGCAAAATAAAGAGAAAATACGGCATATTTTACAGTACTACTACGATAAAGGCAAAAATGCATCTCATGCTGCCAATAAAATTTGTGCAGTTTATGGACCCGATACAGTTTCCATTTCCACCTCACAACGATGGTTTCAACGTTTTCGTTCTGGTGCAGAGGTGATCGAAGATGCGCCACGGTCCGGAAGGCCTGTTGTCGAAAATTGCGATAAAATCGCTGAATTGATCGAAAGAGACCGGCATAGTAGCAGCCGTAGCATCGGCCAAGAGCTGGGCATGAGTCATCAAACCGTTATAAACCATTTGAAGAAGCTTGGATTGAAAAAGAAGCTCGATGTATGGGTGCCACACGACTTGACGCAAAAAAACATTTTTGACCGTATGGATGCATGCGAATCGCTTCTGAATCGCAACAAAATCGACCCGTTTTTGAAGCGGATGGTGACTGGCGATGAAAAGTGGGTCACTTACGACAACGTGAAGCGTAAACGGTCGTGGTCGAAAAGCGGGGAAGCTGCCCAGACGGTGGCCAAGCCTGGATTGACGGCCAGGAAGGTTCTTCTGTGTGTTTGGTGGGATTGGCAGGGAATCATCCACTATGAGCTGCTCCCCTATGGCCAAACGCTCAATTCGGACCTGTACTGCCAACAACTGGACCGCTTGAATGCAGCACTCATGCAGAAGAGGCCATCTTTGATCAACAGAGGTCGAATTGTCTTCCATCAGGACAACGCCAGGCCACACACATCTTTGGTGACGCGCCAGAAGCTCCGGGAGCTCGGATGGGAGGTTCTTTTGCATCCACCGTATAGTCCGGATCTCGCACCAAGTGATTCCCACCTATTTCTGTCCATGACGAACGCGCTTGGTAATCGAAAGTTGTCCACAAGAGTCCTGTGAAAATTGGCTCTCCGAGTTTTTTGACAATAGGGAAGCGAGCTTCTATAAGAGGGGCATTATGAAGTTGGCATCTCGTTGGGAACTCGTCATCGAACAAAACGGCGCATATTTGACTTAAATCGCATTATTATAACCAATTTTATGAACAATTGAAAATTCAATAAAAATACCGCAAGACTTTTTTGACAACCTAATATTTTGTACTGTTTGACCAGGAGATATATAGACAACAATGCAATGCACTTTCAAACCGTATTTTAATTATAATTCAGTGCAGCACACATCTCCAATTGTATCATTTCCGCATGAAAGAGTTGTTTGTAATGTCAACGGATTAAGTTGTTATGTAGGTCCATTTTCATTGTTTTGACAATTTTTGTAAATCGCAACTCCTCCAGATCGTTGACCTGATCTTTTGTACTAAAACAATGGAATGATAATTGTGGTTTTGTCTTCAAGCCAAGTTTCTATTAGTAATAATATATCGCATTGTTTTGTTACTGCTTCTTGAAGGTCACCACTGTGTGCTACATGACTTTGAAAATTAAAAGTCATTAAAGTTGTTACGTTGGGCGATTTCAGGAATTGCAAAGCCGCGTCTTGTATTGTTTCCAATTGAAACAGTTAAAAGTCGCGCAAATTCTGCCATGATGGAAAATTTGTTAATTTTCTGGAGCCACTATCAAAAGTCCCTCTATTGCAGTGACTCGTGACAACGCTAAGTAAACCAGCTGTTGATCATGTCATTTGCCATAATGGTATACCATTTTATGAAATGTTGTTCCTTGTGACTTATGAATGGTCATTCCACAAGTGGGAAATAATTGCCCTTTACAGAAATGGTCCTGTTATTCAGGCCTGTTCTAGATTTCGACTCGTTTTGAAAAGTCATAACGACTGAATTCCGACAAATGGTGTTTTAGATTTCGACCGAGTTCGAATCCACTTCGAATCGATTTCGAATCGTTTTCATTTAGACCCGAAGCAGCTGTGTTGTTTATGTTTGTTTATATGGCGCTAAATTGAAATGGATGCGACATCATACAGCAGCCGTCTTTTAAAAATGGACACGTAGTAAAAACTTAAGCAATTTGTAGTTTGCATTTTAGTTTTAAAAGTATAACATACAATTTTTCGCCAACTCTATGTGTTTATTTTATTTTAGTCAGTAAATTATTTTAAGCAGCAGTTTCAGAGCCACCTTCAGTTACTTCTCTGCTACATTCCGCTTTGTTGAATTGTTGTTTGTTTATTTTCCATAAGCATTTCACAATTGTATTGGTCATGCGGTTAATTATCATCGCTTAAACAGGCACATTTCTTTCTCACAGTCGTATTTCCTGTAGTTGACATCGTTAGTGCTTGCAAATTTACCAACATTTGGCAACGTTGGGATTGTGTTTTGCTTAGCACTTCCTTTTTTGCCCCTTCAAAAACTTATAACTACAATTAACTTAAAAAAATCCGGATCATTGTTGTTTGTTTAAAAAGTGCGCCAAATTCCAAGCAAATTGCCAGCTGATCAACCATCGATAAGTTCACTTGTAGAATTACCTCAAGTTTTCGAACATCCACTTTATTTATTTAATTTTTCTTTCTGCCAACATCTTTCTGAGAGACAAATATTTTTAATTTATTTACCAATTTTGTACAATTTATTTTATATACATATTTTAAGACATCCATTAATAAAACTATCTTCGAATTTACTTGTGCAACACGACAACACGACTACACAATACACATTTCGAAGTTTTGTTTTGTCTAAATCCAGAACACCTTACTTTCCTTCCACTCGTTTTGGTTTTGCATGTATACACAATTTTAATAGACATTTTTTGTCATAAAAATATATAATGAAAATTAACCTTGATTCGTTGAATTGAGCATCTAAATTTTCTTAAAACATTAAAAAATAATACAAAATTAATTTTGGTGGCATTAATGCGTTTATTTAAGCAAACAAAGCAAAATACTTTTCATTTCGACAGCTGCAAGCCAAACTTTTCATAACGAGTAAACTCTTGTCGGAATCGAAATCTAGAACACCTTTCATTTCGATTCCGACACTTTTTGTCGGAATCGAAATCTAGAACATGCCTGATTATTTATTTATTTATTTCTGCGGCCGATAGGAACTAAATCTACATCAATGTTTAACGTGACTGCATGGTGTGCACTTTTTCTTTTAATTTTTGCGCCAATTCTGTTCAAGTCTGAAAACCTAATCCAAAGTCGTATTATTGTGCCAATATTATGCAGCAGTTTATCCTCATTCAAAATATTATTAGCCATGTGATTTGTGTATTAAATGAATGATAATACAACGATTAGCAAGACCGTCGGAGACATCTGTATTGGTGGTGATGATTCAGGATTGTCGATTTAACAATCTATGTATTTTGTCGTTATAAAAGGAGAATGGTAATTTGTCTTTATAGTTACACTTTTTGGTGTATATAGGCTTTGGAAAAAACTTTAGATACAGTTAAGTGAAAAAGTCGAAATGGTTTTGTTTGGTCTAAATGACGCTCTGAACTGAATATGGTAAATAAACCAAAATTCGAAATGACAAAAAACAAAAAACACAATGTATTATGTAAGTTATGCGATGCTTTGTTCGTATTACACTAGTCGCAAATTGCACACTTTTTTTCTCCAGAGATAAGACTCATATTTTATGTTAGGACAATGTTTTAGAATTCAAAATCCGTTTTATATTGTCCTCTTATAGCCTGTTTTTTTTCTAGGACTATTTTAGTGAAAAAGTACCGGTTGCACATATGATGTCATAAAATCTGTACTAATTCGAATTTTTTCAATATTTTTTTCCTTAAAAGTAGAATAGAGTACTTTTCCATAATGCCTTCAATCATAAAAATCAGTAATTTGTAGAAAAAACTATAGCCGAAACTGTGTGCCCGAAAGCCCAAAAAACACAACATATTTTGGTGACTTTTTCTACAAGTGTCGCTATTTCTTTCAGAAAAAGTCTTTAAAACCTAAAAAGTTAGCCATTTTAAGTTATTAGTCATGATATGTAGATGCTATTTCTGTATAATTTTGGTTTTTTATTGTAATATATGACCCATTTATTGAATTTTAGTAAAAATCAGTCAAAAAACTATTTTTATACAAAATTCGATGTGTTTCGTTTGTTTGTGAAGATATTCACACCAAATTTAGCGCTAGAAGTTTTAAAATACTCAAGCACTGTATCAAATTTGATCGGAATCGGTTGATCATATCATATAGCTCCCATAGGAACGATCAGTCAATTGAACATTTTTGTTTCAAAATTCTTCTGAATTTGGCAATTAAATGTCTTTTGATGTTCTTAAGAAATATACATGCTAACATGAACTTTCGATCACGATTGGAGTGCCCTATTTGCTTGCAGATATTAACAAGGCCGACAGCAACCCGATGCGGTATATTAAGTTTGTGCAAGCCGAAAATTTATGTAACATATAGAAGGAGACACCCCAAAGTTACCTAAAATATGATCACGATTTAAAGAAGTCGATATACCCATGTCCGTCTGTCCGTTTGAACGCCTAGATCTCAGAGATGTTAAGAGCTAGAGTAACCAAACTTTCACATTAGATCCCATATTATTCCATAGGAGACAAGTTTATTTAATTTTTTTGATATCGGGGATAAATTATATAGCTCCCATATGGGTGTTTGAGACGACCACGACAAAAAAAAGGTTTTAGATGGATAATTCGTTTGTTCATGAAGATATCGTAACCAAATTTGGTATTTAAAAGTTTTTTATAGTTCCAAAGTACTGTACCACATTTCATCAAAATCGGTTGACTATATCATATAGCTCCCATAGGACCGATCGGCCAAAATAACTTTTTTAAATCAAAATTCGCTATATTTTGTTTTTAAATAAAGATATCGTAACCAGATTTGGCGTTTATAATTTTTTTAAAGTACTAAAGCAATGTATCAAATTTAAACAAAATCGATTGACTATATCGTATAACTCCTATAGGGCCGATCTTACAAAAAATCGATTTTTGGACAAAAATTGTTGAGTTTCGTTTGTTTGTAAAGATATTGAGACCAAATTTGGTATTCGTCAGTTTTTTATAGTTCCTAAGCACTGTACTAAATTCAATCCAAATCGGTTGACTATATTATATAGGCCAAAATACCGTTTTTTATACAAAATTCGTTGTGTTTCGTTTGTTTGTAAAGATATCTGAACCAAACTCGGCGTTCAGGTCTGTTTTAAGGGTCTGTCTTTGCGCAACTCAAAGTATTCTCTCGGAAACCCGAAGTGAAAGCCAAGTTGCTGAGTTCGATAATATTGAATAACAAGCTTTCAACGTTTTTCAAATGGAGAAATGGACCCATTCACATCAAGTTGTGGGTCGCACCATCCACTAACCTTATACTTCCGACCGTCTCCTCCGACTTGTGTAACATACACAATCTCTTAGCTATGGCTGCTGAAAATATAACTTTAGTGAAACAACAGCGATATTTTTTTTTTTAATTTATTTTTTTCTTTTTAATATTGTTGCTGCTTGCATTTATCTACTATCAAAGAGTAAACAAAAAAAAAGTATCCATAAGGTTATTAAAAAAGAAGTACACACAATTATGATAAAAAAATATTTGTAATTATGATAAATTAATAATTCACTTTAACAATTAACTGACCGTCGTTTACCACAAATTTTGCCTAATAATTACATTATATAAATGTATTTCAATTTTTCTTTATTAATGTAAAAGACAAAAAAAATTTATATATACTATATAAACTAAAAAACGCCAAGTTCGGCAACTTGGGCCTATCGCTCAGAAGTACAGAAATTATATATATGTACATTAACCGGCTGGCTTTAAGATTTTAAACTAAAAAGTACTTGTAAGTGGGCAGGGTATACACTAAAGCTAAACGTAAAATAAAGTAAATGTTATATAGAAAAAAGGAATAGGGTAAGGGTCAAAAGCCGGGCGGTGTAAAATTGTCACACAATTTTTTTTAATGTTTGTTTTTTTTGTTTTTTTAAATGAAGCAAGCAAAACGTAACACACAGCCGAATTAAAAAATAATAAAGTAACTTAAAAAAAAAGATACACAAAACAAATGCAAAAACGCCATGGCTGGGTAAGAACCTTATATATGTATGTATATGCAAGTTTGTGTGTATGTATATAACTTTATGTATGTTTCAACTATAGCATTATGTATCTATGTATATGTATATGTAATTAGGCAACATTTAAAAAACTTGCACTAATGCAACAATAGATAGATATGCTTTTAAAATCGAAATGTACGCATACAAATTTAACAAATTTTCTTCATTGAACAATTTTTGCTATTGATTGATTGATTGATTGGTTGATTTATGATTATACATACATGTTAACACATAGCTCTAGTACAATATGTATGCCTAAAGATGTACATATGTATGTTTTATGTATATGCAATAAGTTAAGCAACTGTGGCCAAGCTTTTATCAAGTTTTATAACAAACATTTATCAACTCTCTAACTTACAGGACTTTAATTGTATATAAGCTTTAAATAAACACCTGTGCCATGTATAACGCTGGCTACATATGTACATATGCTTGTATATATCTAATTATCTGTGTATAAATACATTCAAAAGCAAAACAAAACTGAAATTTAGGAAACCATGACAAGTATGTGTTGGTGGTATGCAATTTTCATACAAATTCTTTAAATTTAAATTTTCAATTATCAATTTTGTACGAACATTTCTCTCAGCTTTGTCACTTTGTTAATTTCTTTTTGAAACTAGTTTTGGTATACAATTATATTTCTAAGTATTATTATGTATAATTTACGCTATGCAGACGCTTTAGATGAATTGACATATTTCTTTCGTTGAATAGTTGTTTTAAAACAAAAAATTGAGTGAAAAAAAAAATAAAAATGTTGACCGGCAAGCGTTAAAACTTTTGCAGCGGCCAACATTTTAAAAATTCCAACTACATTCAATATATGTGTATATATTTAAATATTTTTTTAACATTACCTTTTTCTTTTTTAAATTTAAAACTTTAACTTTATGTTTCAATAGCTCAACCAACGTGAAGTAAGTATGAAGGTAGTAACAACATTGATATGTCTTAATGGAAAACTTTCAGCAAACACACTCACATTCAAAAACAGACACGCACACACAGCAGCTTTATACTATGCTTATATACCAATATTATATAGATGTTTATATAAGTGACTCCTTTTAATGTTTGCTTGCTTCACACCTACATAATTCAGTTAAGCTTTTTTTTTTTTACTTTCCTTATTACTCATCTTGTGGCCGGCGTCGCTGTTGCTTATTTGCTGTCATCAAACTTCTCATCCTCATCTTGATCCTGTTCATCATCGACCTCTCTTACAAATACTGTGTGTTTTTTTGGGGTACTGCATTTTCTATACCTACTATTTAGCTAATAATGCAAAATAAAAACTGATCTTTGCTTGCATTTCCATTTACTCACATCACTCTATCTCGCTCTTTGTTATATGGTTTTTTTTTTGTATATAATGTATTTCAATTAATGCGCACAGCTCTTAACTTAAACTTAGATAGTGGGGTGTCTATAGAGTGGGGATTTTCAGTATTTTAGAACGTGTAAGCACTGCTCCACACTGCTGTGCTCGCTCCGAGCTCCCGCCGTGCGCTTACACGTCCACACACTGTTACATGCAGCATAGGAAGCGATGAAAGAAACTTTTGGCATTTCGACGCGCACGGCTGGCCCTTAGCTAACAGATGATACCCTGATCCAAGCTCAAATTGTTGGTGGCAGCGGCAGTGGCATTTTTGGCAGCAATCACCACATGATGATGGTGATGATGATGATGATGCATATGATGATGATGCAATTGATGTGCGGGCAGACGTCCATTTAAGAGCAGCGCTGTACTGCCCGTGCTTCCACTGGTGCCATTGCTTGTGGCGCTGCTGCTGCTACTCGCTCCTGGCGTACTGGCGCCGCCATTGCAGTGATTACTTTGGCTGCTGCTGCCGTTCGTTTGCTGTGTTTTCTTGTGCACGGCCGTCAGAGGTTCAGATGCACGGCGTGCGCCATGTGGCAGCTGATTAAAGGTCAAGCCAGCGCCGTTGTTGCTGCTATTGCTGGCCAGGCTGCTGTTGCTGCTACTGTTACTATGACTGCCGCCAACACTGCGTCTTATGCCCGGGTTGGTATTGCCAATGCTGATACTGCTGCTGCAGGGCATAGAACACTTGCGTATGCCATTCGATGAGGGCGGCTGCAGCTGGGAGCTGGCATTGTGCGTTATTTCTGACTCACTGTGACCATTTTGGCCAGTGCTGTTCTCAAGCTGAAACTTTTTTACCAAAGCCTTGACGGATGTGGCCGGCGCCTCAGCCGATGGTGCTTTACGTATGACTTTGGGCGTGGTGGGCGCATCTGGAAAAAGGCAAGCTGCTGCTGGGCTACCATTGGGCAGTGTCACTGTGGCCACAACAGTTGCCTCAGTGCCATTACTATTGCTACCTATTAAAATTGTAGCCGTTGTAGTATTGGCATTGCTGGCATTGATGGATGTGCTGCTGCCATTGATAGCTTTGCTAGCTGGCTTCTTTATAAAAGTGGCCGTATAGGTATTCTCCTTATCAGAGTCGGAGGCACGACGCGTGGGCGTAACAGTTTGTGTGGGTTTTAGTGTAGTGGCGTTGCTGCTATTCGTTGCTGGCGTCGCTATCATATTCGTCGCCAATCCAGGCAGTGTATGTATGGCCGTTGTGGTCTCTGTGGTTGGGCTGCTCTTTGTGCTACCGTTGTTGCTGCTGCTGTACTTGGTAGCAGCTATGGGTATTTTGGAGACGCTGCCATGTGTTGCTCTATGACCATTGTGCGTTGATTTGTTGTTGCTACTGCTGCTGTTGTTATTAACATTGCCATTCCTTTGTGTAGCTACTGTTGTTGTTGTTGTTGTGGTTTCTGTTGAGCTGCTGTTAGTCTGCTGCTGCTGTTCCACATCTGCATCATTTACATCATCTTCATTATCTTCTTCTAGCCCATCCTCATCTAAATCATCACCCACTCCATCTGGATCCTGCTCATTCATAAAATCCGCATCTGTTTGAGTCTGCATATAGATTTGTCTGTCCAGTGCGCATTCATCCTTTAACCAAATGTGCTCCAGACAACCAGCAGCATTCATGCGATCGCTATAAAAACAAAAAATATGTTTTAAAATATTTGCTTCAGCTTCCTAGACAATCCCAACTTACTTTGGCTTAATTCGCAATGCGCGGCGTATAAAATCAATAGCCACTTGGGAGACCCCACCAAAAAGATTGTCGGGAAAAGTGAGCGCACATTGTGATATATTAAGAAAGGTCTCCTGTTTGGTATCGCCGCCAAAGGGCGAGAATCCAGAGAGCAGCACATAGGCTAGCACACCCACAGACCAAATATCGGTTAGCAATGATAGTGGTTCATATTGCAGCACCTCTGGTGCCACATAATCTGGTGTGCCTGCCATTTCGCGTACATTAATGCCCTCGCAGACAACGCGCGAGATGCCAAAATCGCACAGTTTTAAGCCATCTGTAAGAGATTTCACAATTATTAGTTAAAACTTCGAATAGTTTTGAGGGAAATAAGTTAGGAATGGATAGTAAACTTTATGAGTGCAACCCGACAAAGCAGCTAATTGGGAAATCTCGTCAATAAGTAGGATTTTGAAGTTATAGTATTGCCCTGTTGAAAGGCAAGTAAATCTAGAACTTATCTGCGGAACAGCATCATGAATTGTAAGTAACACTTTTTTTTAAGTCTCTGTAATAATTGCCCATAAAAGACAGAGGATTTTTTCGAGTAAACAAAAGGGATTTTCAATTTGTAATGCGTAAAGAAATGTAATTTTTATGATGCATAAAAGGTGTTAAAATTTTGTATGTGCAATTTTTTGAGCTCCTAACCGATGATTATATAATTTATAATCAAGATTATTACAATACTTGAAAAATTGTATGAGGGGTAGAGCAGCCTATATAAAAACTGTGTGCACTTCAGGACTCAGATCATTTGTGATTTATCGATTTTGATAAAATGACGACATGGACGGACAGACGAACATGGCTAAATTGAGTACTTTAATAGTCCTGATTATACTGGCATAAAGATTATGAGGGTCCTTATTGTCAGACTAATAGATTCAAACTATTTAATTTCGTAAGTATGTATCTAGCATGGGTAAATGCTTCTACAACTATAATTATGATGGTAAAAACTTTTATTAAATTATAAGCAGCTTGATCTATATTATTTACAAGATTTCAAGCTTTTGTCAGTGTCTAGTCACACTGTTTGCAAAGTAGGTGCATATTTTGCTACTTATGTTGGGATGGTTAAAGATTACCTTCAATGCGCTCGCCGGCGAGCAATATATTCTGTGGCTTTAAGTCCAAATGTGCTATGGAACGATCGTGCAGAAACTTGAGCGCTTTGAGCACTTCACGCATACAATGCCGCGCATGCGCCTCACTGAGGCATTCCTCGTTATCCAATATGGTTTGTAACTCGCCGCCAGTGGCGCTATAAGGAAGAGCAGAAAAAAAGTATTAGTGGTGAAAATACAATAAGTTAGAGAGAGACTACAACTTACAGTTCCAGAAGCAGGGCCGTATCGGAACGTGTCTCATGCACTGCATTCAAATTGACAATATTCTCCTCGCCCTCGCACAGCATGAGCACGGCTATCTCATGTTTAATTTCCTTATCAGAGGATTGTGCGCGTCGGCGTCGCTTCAGGAATTTGGCGGCAAAATGTAGACCGGAATTCTTGTGTATTGCACGTCGCACCGCGGCAAATTTACCTCTGCAATGGAGATCAAAGAAGAAAAAGTATTTTAGTTTGGGTGGAACTAACAACTGGTTAAGTGGCTTAGCCCACACATAAAATGAGAAACCAAATAAATTGAAATCAAATGATATGAAACTTTGCGATTTTCATTCATAAACAAAAAAAAAAACGTTGCCCAATTGAAAAACCGGCAGCGGCCCCGTTAGTGTAAGCCCTGCTTCCGCTACACACGAGGACAGGCTGTAAAGTTATGGCTCGAGTCAAGAATTTAACAAGTTGTACGAAGTTACTTTACGATGGATATCAAACATTTTGTATCAAATGAAGAATTATTTTTGATGAGTATCATCCCAGAAGGACCAAAGGAAGTCAATACTACAGAACGGCTACGGGTGAATATGGATATAAAATACTTATTAAGAATTCAAAGAATTACTCGGCAATGTTTCATCGTAATAAGTAGGAGGATGAAAACATGGTCGTAGCAGTGGGAGCGGAAAAGGGCTACGTGTGTCTGCCAACAATATTATGAAAGGGCTTTATTTTGGATAACCGTGACCATAGTTCAATAAACTGCAATAAGGCAATGCGATAAACAGAAATAATTGTATTTTTACGTTTAACGTATTTAATTCATTTGATTTAATTTCTGTTAGGGTCTAGAGTTTCGCAAGATTTTAATGTAAATATGCGATGGTAATGGGCTTAGGTCCCTTACATCTAGGGGAGAGGTTGGGGGAGATAATTTGGACGCGTTGAAGGTGGCTGTGATTAAAGTAATCCAAGCCAGTTAGTTAGATAGTTTAGTTATCAAACGGAGTTTTCACCAGATTTGGATAAATTCTATTGAACAGAATATTACATTAAATTTGGTTAGTAGATTTTGTATTGAGATTTTTGATATGTATTTACGCTATAGGGTATTAGGCCAAAGTGGACTGGAATACTTAAGAGGGTGAAGTTGTTTGGTAATTTAATAATAGTGATAAAAGTGTTGCGGGCAGAAGTTCAGGTTCAGGCGAAAAGTGAGATAGGATTCGATCAATTCAACGCTGACAATTAAAGAGTTCAACGCACAACACTTTACCTAATGTAAATCATATTTCGTTTAATCCATTATAGTCTGGTCACCCTAAAACTACCATAATTAGTTCCTCTGTGAGTCGATTACCATTTTTTAACATTTCTGCAAAATTATAAAATTTTTGCAGTTAATAGAAATATTGAAGTGTCGTTATACGAGGTGTGTTCAAAAGTATTGCAGATTTTTCGCGGGCTACGTAAATTCGAATTTCGATTTTTTTGTGGCGTTATGTTGGTACTTATGTCTCTCACTTCGCGCAAATTGCGCACAACTTGCAGGTAATATTCCTTATTGCCCGTTCTACCCTGTGGCAAGAACTCATGATGCACCACGCCCCTGCAATCGAAGAAAACTGTAAGCAAAACTTCTACATTCGACCGAACTTGGGGCGCTTTTTTCGGTCTTGGTTCGTGCGGCAGCTTCCATTGAGATGATTGAGCTTTGGTTTCCACGTCATAACCATAAACCCACGATTCGTCACCAGTTATGACCCCCTGGAGCAAATTTGGGTCGTCCAACATCTCATTAGCAATGTTCATGCGATGCTGTTGAGCAATTTTGGTTCGAATTTGGGGGCGACCCGTCTCATGCCCAAATCATTGATAAAAATCTAATGACACGAGCCAATCGATATGTCTAGGTCCTCAGCAACTTCTCTAACGGTGATTCGACAGTTGGCCAATACCATTTTCTTCACTTCATCAATTTTTTCGTCTGTTGTTGAAGTGCTCGGGAGTCTGAGAACATTTTGTACCACCGATAAACGTTGCTTCGGTCCAAGGAAGCTTCTCCGTATACCACAGTCAACTTTCGGAATGCATCCGCGCAATTAATTTCGTTTTTCACACAAAATTTGATACAGGTTCTTTGATCCATTTGAATAGGTTAAAATCGAAGACGAGCCAAAACACGTGCAAGCAAAGCAGATGTCAACAATTAAGTGAACATTCAAAATGGACGAGCTTGTCGGCATAAGTGAGAGAGAAACAAAATTCAAAAATCTGCGGTACTTTTTGAACACACCTCGTATAGCTGTAACGTGACTTTATGTTGCTAAAACTTTTCAGCCAGTGCATATCGCACTTATTTTCTCTTTTTCTGACACTCTCTAACTTCATCTAGTATGCCCACTGTGAGCTACCTTAGAAATGAGTCAACGCTACTTCGTCATTGTTGGCTTAATGGCTATAGCGTCGCTGTCGACTTGGACGCCGTAACTGAAACGCCTTTGACAAAGTACGTGCCATAATGAAGCAATTGCGCTTCCGGCAACAACAACAACAATGACGACAACTACTACAACAAACGTCCAAGCTAACAACGGCAACGACAATGTCAGCATATCAAATAGTTGCCGCTGGCCGCCTCGGGGACCGACGAACCGCTCGCTTTCTGGCTAGCCGGCGGCTGCTCTTGGCTATGTCGACAAATGGACACATTAAGCTGACATGCTACCAGCACAAGAAGCACCAGCAGCAGCGGCGACGGCAGCGATGGCCACTAGCTGGCCTGGCTAACAAGCTGGCTAGCTGGCTAGCTGCAGCAAGAAG
Source organism: Chymomyza amoena (assembly GCA_037043745.1). Taxonomy (NCBI): domain Eukaryota; kingdom Metazoa; phylum Arthropoda; class Insecta; order Diptera; family Drosophilidae; genus Chymomyza; species Chymomyza amoena. The sequence continues at coordinate 186,210 of JBAMAX010002782.1, read as the reverse complement.
AAGCAGCAATTGGATCTAATGAGCATGGCGGCAGCGACGTTGGTGGAGCGCTTCTGTCTTCGCCTCTGGACTGGTTTCTAATTGCTCAACGCCACCGTCATAGTCTCCAACGGCAGTACCAGTGGCGGCAGAAGCAGCGCCCAGGTGTTGCAAGACATGTGTGTGCGTGCGCGTGTGTATGTGTGTGTGTCGTCATTGCGTGTGTTGACAATTTCAAGACCAGTGCCAACGTCGTTGTCGTCTTTGTCGCAGTCGCACAGTGGTGGCAGCGCTCGAATTCCATTTTCCAAATTTTGGTATGCATTCTGTCATATGAGACAATCAGCTTATTTTATAAGTAATAAAAAAAAATGCCAGGATTGATTGTGCTCCAGTGAGTCCAATCAATATACAACAAAACTATTTGCTAGGGGTTATTATAAATTATTATACAAATCGATCTGGAAGGTCCAGAATATGAAATCTATTCAGACGTCTAACATCAATACTAGTATCTAGTAGTAGGTTAATAGCCAGCGAGTTTTCATGGTTAGAAAGTCTCTCTAAATATTTTCGCGATGTTTTCCTTATTTCATCTTTGACGTAAGGAACATTCAAGTCTTTGTGTATTTCTTGGTTGCTTACATACGAACAAGGAGCGCCTGTCGTCCCCCAAAGCTCCATTGCATATGGCCACACCGGCTTGAGAACTGCTTTGTAAAGCCGAATCTTATTTTCCAAACTAAGCTGTGATCGCGGACCTAGAAGCCAATACATTGCAGATCGCAACTAAATAAATGTAAAAAGCAAACGGATGGTTTGGTTGTTGGGTCGAAATTCCCAAACTCAAACCAGTTTGAAAAATATTTGCGGAACTTTTAACATTTAAGTATTAATATATTATTAAATTTAGTGTATTCCCGCTAGCTGCTCAGGCATTAAAAAAGTATATGACTTTTGCAACAAAATAAATTTGTATTTTTAGAGAGTTTGAACTTTTAACATAACTTTTCTTCAAACCTGCCCCTATTCTTGCTTTTAGCTATAGAGTTAAGAAGGTAATGTTGCAAAATACAATATTTGGCCATTTTTAATTCTTCAATAAATTTTTACCCAAAAAAAGAAGATAAACAGAGTGAATTTTAATAATTAAATTGGCTTTGATGCAATTAAATAAAAATTTGCTTTAAAATATCTGTGTTAACATCCATAACGAACCAAATTAAAAACTAACAAATGCAAACAAAATCTTAAAAGAAGTAACCCTTAAATCAACAATTCAACTTATAAATTAACAAAAACTGCGTTCACGCTTTGGACAGCAGAATTATTGCGCAATTTTACAACTCACAAGCAACCGTGAATACTTCAATTATATATTGAATAAGAACAAATTATTACGAAGCTTTGCTTTGCGATTCAAAAATAAAATGTAGTCTAACATTTTGAAGAATTATTTTCTTAAGAACAATCTCCCACTGGAGCATAAGGCTTCACCAATCAAATTTTTTGGATAAGCTTACTATTAGGTAAGTTCTTTCAATAAGATGTTAAATGTTCAATAAGATTCAATTAACAAAGACCATATTATAACCAACATCAATGAAATTTTTCTCTAAACTGTTTTTTGCATAAGAAAATAATAGACAGATCTATTAATGCCAGCTAGATTGATAATTTTGACCACTGTGCGCCGTCGTCATCAACATTCGTTGTTGTTTTGGTTGTTGTCGCTACCCTTGACAGTTTGGATAGAGTATCTTGTGGTTGTTGTTGTTTTTGTGGTGTTGCTTTTATGTTTGTTCTTTTCCGGCAACGCTAAAGTTCTGAAAGCCAGACGCGGCTGACATTGACAACTGGTTGCTCCTGTCCTGTCGTCTTGTCGTTGCTGCTTACCCGATCTGCATACAAAGTATACCTATATGTAAGAATACAAAACAGTCAAACCTCATATTAAATGCTATGTAAATTACTTAGAATCCTGGTAATCCGTCTTTGAAGTATTGGGTCTTGAACTTGAAAAAAGTTCTATGTTTGAATAAAAAGTTTAGAAGCAACTACAAACTACGTGGATTCGGGAAATTTAGTTTCTTTGGAAGTTAAGCCGTTGAAACCAAGAGATTTCTGGATGTCATAATCCTTGCAAATGGCTTCAAAGTGGAAAATTATGGCTTTACAAAACGAGAAGGGAAGACAGCAACCTTATAAATTCAAGAACATGGATTTAAAGGCATTACTTAGCGAAGATTTGTAAATGTAATTGCAAGAAAATATAGAAGAATTCTTACAAGTGTTTAAAGGAGCAATTTTTATAGCCTTAAGGCTTTGCTTTTTATACAAAAGTAAGGATAACAGATCGAATCGAGTGATATAGGGATAAAGAGGCGTTCTTAATCTAAAATTATTTTAAAAGAATTGGTATGTTATGTTGAAGCATAAAATGCTCTTTATCTGAGATCTTAAGAAAGATGTAGAAAAAAGTGAAAAGAGCTGTATATGCGATATTTGAAATTTAAGGTAACAAATATATAGTTTTCATGCGTGTCCAGTTTTTCTTGAATTGTTGTATTAGGTGTGCCTACCAAGCTTTTGGCCAAATATATACTACACTTATATACAAAAAAAATAAACAAATTATCATGTGTTGCATCATAAACACTGCGTTTCGGCCAGCTTGGACCAAGCCCCAGTCCAGACCAGCTTAGACAACACCAGGCTAGAGCAGACCAGACTAGAGCCAACCAGACCAAGACCAAAACCAGACGAGGCTATTAAATTGAAATATTTAGTGCGGCTATGTCGCCAGCACTCCGCTTGGCTTAATAATGAAGATACATGGACAATTTGTTGGCCAAAGAGAGACCTAGAGCCCGGATTCACTATGGTCAAAACAGACGCAGTTCGTCCGTCCGTCTGTCTGTCTCTCTGTCGGTCTGCTCAAGTCACCAACAGATAGCAGAATCTTAGAGCTGCTGCATATTACGAGTACAAAGTATTTGGCTTTGCGTTGCCATGTCTGTAGTCAGTCTATTCAATTAGCACAAGACGCGCCATTTGCATATGCCCCATCCTGGTGCATTGTCGCTGACGCTGCTACTGTTGTTATTTTGTTGTTGTTGTTGTTGTTGTTGTTGTTGCCGCCGTTTCTTGCAACAATGATGCTGCAATATGTTGCATATGTTTGGTATGCAACGAAAAAGACAAGTAGCTGCACCTTATATTCTCCTGTGCAGTTGCAATGTTATGTCTTACCGTCTGTGCATTAATTTTAATTAGAATTTAAAAAATAAGAAAAAACAAAATAAAACTGTAAGACACGCAAATTTTTGAAGTGTCATGGGCGGTTAAATACCCTTCTTTTGGTAGAGGGTACTTGACCTTGCTAGAAGATACAGTTGAATTATCTTGCGCTGCTGAAGAAAGTAAGGCACTCCAGATGGGCGAAAAAGTTGATGGGCTGTTTGCGAAACCCAACGATATCTGGGTTCCGCTAAACCGTATTATAGTGCTGAAGCATCAAGATGCCGACTAAACAAAGATATCTTGAATAATTATTAATAATAATGGACTGTGGAGCAGCGAAGTAGATTTTTATCCACTTGCATTCAACATACTTATCACTCATTCTTCAGCGGCACTGTATGAGACTTTCTGCATAAAATCAGTGAAAAATCGTACTATTTATATGTTCTTTCCGAAAGTTTCTGCGACAATACACATTTTTGCACTGTACACAAGGGAAAATAATCATTAAATGCTATTTCATCTGAGAAAGCACATTTTCATCTCTGAGGCTAAATAAACATTTAAGGCTCTAAAAACCATAGAGTAGCCATAAACAAGCTAATAGGTCTAGCAAAAATTCGCAGTTTGATGTATATTGTGGGCTAGATTCATGATTGGACCTATTTTTTAACGTTGTGAAAAAGTACAATAAAATATTCGGTTTATAATTGTAGCAAAGAAAGTTCAAAGCGTCAAATTTAATTACGATAAATCATAAACAAACGAAATATGCGTCCAAAACTTTTTTTCGAGTTTCTGCGAAATACCCTTTTCGAAGTTATATAATATATATATACATATAATTCCAGTAACATAATAAGGGATGCTATATGAAGGTTTGTCTAGCTGTAACCTTATTTGAGTACTAGGCGTTCATACAGATTGCCACAGGGATCATAGTTTAGTTAACATTGAGTGGTCTCAAATTAAGATTTTCGAGCCAAATTTGTCCCTTAAGAGTTTGTGGTATGACTATTTACTTCTTTGTTATGGAGAGTAGGTGTGAATCTAGGATTCGGAGCTCGCAAATGACTTTTATGACATTTTTGCAACTTTTAGAGAGAGGTCCGGACTCGAAAGCCCCACCCTTAGATCCGCCATAGATTTAGAGTAGGACTCTTACTTCAAAAGCGACAGAAATACTTAATGTGAAAATTTTAAAGATTTTGAGAAGATTATTTTGTATGTAGTAACATTTTAATGCTCTAATTGGTTCGACAAGTCTTTCGCCCTTATACATTAACTCAATTTGGACAGTCGATTTTTACGTCAACTGACTTTCGGTCTTGCACTAGAGTTTTCGGATTCGCTTAATTTAAGGAAAGAAAATTAATGTTCTTACCCATTTAAAGTTTGAGTATAATTTAAGATCGTTTCGATTCGAAGGCTTCAAATCATTCGCTTTGCCATATACGATTATTTTATATAATATGCTATTAGATGATTCGATTGGTCTTTCTCCTTTATACTCAATTCTGAAGACCTATTTCGTTCTACTATCAGGGATTCCCCTAACTTTTTACAGCTATTCTTTTTTTTATTAACTGCCCGCCCTACACTCGTTTTCTTCTAGTGATTGCACAAACTTTATATACTCCATATGCATTATATATAAAGTGTATGCACATATGTAGGAAAAGGTTTGCGTTGGCGTTGACAGACTCTGTATGGCATAGCCTTAGTGCGCTACTCTCAAGTATTGGCTCCTGCTTGATGAGCAGATTCTTTTGAGGCGATAAAAAACAGTGATGATGTGGCAACTCTCAGTTCCAGTTCCAGTTCAAACAACAACAACCACAACAAAAGTGTACCTAATTGGGCAAGGTCTTTGCTGTGGTGTTGTGTCCGTTTGAACCTTGAAAAGTGTTCGTAATAAAGCTATTGGCCCCAAAAACAACAACAACAAAAACAAAGATGACGCTGTCTTAACGTCCGTTACGCAATACTACAGTTAAATACTTTTGGCACGATTTTTGGCTGATGACTCGATTTTTTTTTTGTATTTTTTTCTGGGTTTTGGTTTTCGAACTCCCCTTCAAACCACAGTACAACCTCGTTTGCGTAGGTGCATGCATTCTAAGCGAATGTTTGCCCAATGCTTGGTTACTGAACTTTTAAAGGTTAGATCGATTAGAGCACATCCCCAGTCGACGCCATAAACTATAGGCCTTTTAAAGGGCGATCGACCGAGCGTTTCACAAAAGTTCATGGTTGGTCGCTGCGGCGTCAGTCGAATCACTAAATGTTGCCACACCCACGTAAAAAAAAAATAAATACAACAATTGAGCTGCCCTTTTGCGCTTTAGTGGCGTCCATTGATGAAATGCTTCATAAAATCGGCTACGTTTCCAAAACTCAAAACGAGTGTGAATTTAATGGCTTTTGTTTTTATTTCTATTTCTTGGCAATAAACATTTTTATAATATTTAGTATGGTGCTTTAAATGGGCAGCTTTGGACTCGAATCTACATGAGACCTCTTACTGCGTCTTAAATGGAGCGCAGCTCTAAAGATTTTGCCAAATTCTCACACATATGACACATAATATATAATATGTGTGGTATCTATTTTTATATACCTATTATGTATATTAAACTGATTATGACGCACAATTTGCCGTTTCGTGTAGGGACCATATAAGGTTGTCTTTACTGCACGTGTCGCTAGCTTTAGATCTCAACTGTCTCAAAATATAGTTACACGCTCTCCATAAAATATGAACTTAATCATGATCAACGTCACAGATACCTCTTTTTTTTGTTTAACTTGAGTTTGGAAGTAAGCTTGTGTAGGCGTTGGTGTCAATGGATCACCATCCCGATCACGATCACATTCACTTACCAATTTCTTTTGGAGTAAATAAATTTACACTTATTCAAATTAATGAGCTGATTGTTAAATTACTTTCGTAAATCACAATTTGTGAGTGTTATGGGGTCAAAAATATAAAGCGTCATCGAGAAATGTACGCTTCTTAAGGATCTAAACGGAATATGTCTTCTAATACTAGATTGGAATCCACAAGCTAGACGAAAAATAGGACGTCCAAAAACTTCACGGAAGACTTGTGCATCAGGCAAATCGTGAAACGAATGACAAGTAATCGCAAACAATCATACAAGATTGAAACGTGTTATTGTGGCTCTATGCTCCCCAAGGAGATAGGGGAACTAACAACATGGAGACAACAAAAATTTCAAACCAATATCTATATAAATAAAAATGAATTTCCGTTCGTTAGTCTAGCTAAAGCTCGAGAACGGCTGAACCGATTTGGCTAATTTTGGTCTTGAAATGTTCGTGAAAGTCCAGGGAAGGTTTAAACGATGAAATAAAGAAAATATAACAAAATTGCGAGGAAAATACTAAAAACGACAATTATATTTTCCCTGTCAAGGTTGGCGTTGAGTACATTGCCAGATTAACTTATATTTTTTAGTTAATTGATTTGGTCGAAATGAAAAACATAAAATTATAAACGTTATAAATTTTATTTTATTGAGGCACACAAAATTTCACGAGAATCGGTCCAGCCGTTTCGGAGGAGTATGGTAACTAACATTGTGACACGAAAATTGTATATATAAGAAGAAACTTATGTTTTAGGTGCTATGGGTGTTCTCATGAACGAGTCAATGAATTTTAAATTTTTGCGTGTGTTGTCAATACGGAGGTTTTAAGCTTATTGCGATGTGATTATGTGTATTGGTTCGTTAGATATACGCATTTTTGTGAATATCGTGAATATAGCATAGTAGAAAATAGTAGTGCAGACAGAAGCGTAGTCGCCAAGGGGTTGAAATGTAGTTTCTGTGGGGCATGAATTTATTAGAAATTACGAGCTCTCTTAAGAATACTTAAGTTCGTCCATACGGCTTTTTAGAGAGCCATGAATTGAATGAAATCCAATAATTTTATGACTGTCTAGATAAGCTAACTAGAGAGCTACACTTTAATGAGTATTCAAAAAGTTTGGGCAGGACGACGTCTGTCAGTTCAGTGATAATTATGCTTCGAAATATCAATCCACCATGGCTATGCAATGGAACCCGACTAGCGGTGAAAAACCTAATGAACAACGTGATTGAAGCATCGATTCTCAAAGGGAAGTACAAATGCGAAGATGTTTTGATCCCACGAATTCTTATGATACCTAATGATTTACCATTCGATTTTAAACGTTTTCAGTTTCCCATTCGGCTTGCTTTCGCGATGACAATCAACAAAGCCCCAGGACAATCATTTGAAAATTGCGGAATAAATTTAGAGTATTCAAGTTTTTCACACGGCCAACTTTACGTTGCCTGCTTACGTGTTGGAAAACCATCAGCGTTATTTATTTTTGCAAAAGACGGGAAAACCATTCTTTTAAGTATTTTAATAAATACCAAACTTAATGCGTTAAAGAAGCTGTCCTGAAATTAATCAAGAAGCCCTTAAGGGATTGACAAAGCAATCTAGTTGAGCCTATAGTTTCGTTTCAGCGACGCCAAAGACATATAGCAAACAGGATCTGATCTCCAAATAGTATATACCCTGTACCTAAAAGTTCAAAATGCATGGCCCACCCTATAAAACCGGATGGAATTTCCCTTTTTTTTTTAATTTTTTTCTTCGTTTTGTTTGATTTTCTTTCTATCAAATTGAATAAATAAGACTTGATGTTGCGTCTTAATTTTGGACTCGCTTGATTATTGGCCTTTGCTTTTTGTTGTGTGGTTTGTGTTTTTCTTTTGTGGTTAAGAGTTTTTTTTTTTTTTGGTTTGATTATATACGAGGTGTGTTCAAAAAGTATCGCAGATTTTTGAATTATCGCGGGTTACGTATCTTCGAATTTCGATTTTTTTGTGGCGTTACGTTGGTATCGACGATTGGCCAATACCATTTTCTACACTTTATCAATATTTTCGTCTGTTGTTGAATTGCTCGGGCGTCCGGCACGCTCTTCGTCGTTCGCATCTTCTCGGCCTTCTGAGAACATTTTGTACCACCGATAAACGTTGCTACGGTCCAAGGTAGATTCTCCGTATGACACAGTCAACATTCGGAATGAATCCGCGCACTTAATTTCGTTTTTCACACAAAATTTGATACAGGTTCTTTGATCCATTTTTTTTGAATAGTTAAAAATCGAAGACGAGCCAAAACACGTGCAAGCAAAGCAGCTGTCAACAATTAAGTGAACATTCAAAATGGCCGAGCTTGTCGGCATAAGTGAGAGAGAAACAAAATTCAAAAATCTGCGATACTTTTTGAGCACACCTCGTATAGTCGTTCGTTGTTGTTTATGTTTGGCCTTTTAATTGTTGCGCACTTTTTTGTTAATGCATTTTTCTTTGCCGTTTGGCCAAGGTTTCGTCTGCGAGTCAGTTTATTAGCTGCACGTGTATAAGTTTAAAACCAATTTTTGCAGCTCTACGTGCCGAAATCGAAGAAAATTAAAATATTGAGCACAAAGATACGTTACATAGATACGAGTATTTGTAAACAAAATTGGTTGGGCATCAAACATAAAACATTGATTACCTGAAACGAGAGAAATGTGTAGAAATTGGAATTAAATAAGGCTAATTGGATTGTGAAAATTGTTAATTGCTTAGTTAAAATGTTTGTTAAAAAAAAAAAAAAAAACGCCCACCAAGCCGGAACAAATTACAATATTCACCGTTCTAATAAATGAATGCCAACGACAATCAATTTAATTTAAAAATTAATTGCAATTGTAGCGCCAGCGTTTGGATGCTCTATAAAGCAGTTTATTTGAGAATATTTTGAAATAGTTAAGCTTGCAACAGTGCAACATGGGGTGTTCAAAAGTTTGTGTTTGCTAGAACTTGTGAGCTTGTGTGAAACTCGTTTGGTTTTGACTTTCGCAAAATAAAATGATAATAAGTGAAAGAATGTATGCAGCAGCCCAAAACGCTACCGAACAAGAACAAATTTCAAATCAAAACAAAAAATTGTCACTTATTTCGACTTTAAACTTATGGATTTTATTATTTTTAGATAAAAATCCCCTGAAAATATTCCACACTGATCTTTCATGAGCGTTTCAGGCTGCTGCGTAGAAAAGTAAAATAATTTCTTGTTTGCTTTCAAATCACTACAAAATCTTTACAAATTTTAAAGAACGCTCTAACTACGCTACAAAAAAATGGTATAATTTAAACAAATATGCTAAAAACAATTATTGATGAAAATGTTATTTTAACAAGGTGCAAATTACATGGCTAAGTCGTCGCCGTCTGCGGGCGGTTAGTCAAAGGTTACCCAGTTGCCATATTGGAATGGTTCTCATGTATAAATTAACCAATATAAATGAATATATATATATATGTGTGCGTGTTGGTGCAAGGTAAAAATTCACTTTGGCAGTTAGAGACACGTCCCGCTGCTCCCGTTCTCTCTTTCTTTCTCTAATGTAGCAAATACTCAACTCACAATAACATTTTGCAACTTGCATCAAGAATCTTTTGATTTTGACAGCTGCAACAACAATAACAAGAACAAAAATACAACACCTACAACAACAACAACGGTAGCGACGAAAACGTCAACGAGTTGTTGTTGCCTTAAAGTGCATCTGAAGTGCTGAAGTAGAGCTTGGTTCTTGTTGCTTTTTGCCAAGTTGAAGTTCATTCAACCAGACCAACTAATAGTTCTTCGTTCTTTTGCGGCGCCACCCCACCCCACCCCTCTCAAAGGTGACTGACAGCACTGAACAAATGACTAAGTGAGTGAGTGAGTGACTAAATGACGAACGGACAGACAGACAGGCCAAAAGCAAATGGAGCAGCCTGCTAGTTGCCTAATGTGACAATTAAATGTGCCAGCCAGTCAGTCAGTTTGTTAACCAAGCATAGGCTAGCATCATCATCTTAAAAAACTTCATTATCTGCCTCAACTACATCATCTTCCTCATTATCTTTATTATCATCATCATCATCATCAAATGCATCAAGACAACAATGGCAACCATGACGCATTGCAGCAATGCACCAGAAGAAGAGGCCAGCAGCGCCTGCAGCTTGTTATGCAAATATGTAACAACAAAGCCCGCAGCAAGACAAATACATATGTACTAAGATATACCTATATAACATATACATATATGAATATATGTATATACACAGAGTGTCAACAACATGTGTGTAAAGGAGTAAGGGCCATACTACACTAAGAGTTAGTTAAAAGAGTAAGGCATAGAAATACACAAAGGAAAAATAGTTAAACCCTGGTTAAATTTCTCATGTAAAATGCAAACCCACATATATTTATTCAAATTGGACCATTTAATTAAGATTTTTAAAAAATCGTTTGATGAGTAATGCTGAAATTTTTATATTTACGTTTTATTTTTTTTAACATTGTTCCACCAAATCGATTTGATTTAAATTCCCACCATATAAAGAACGTATAAAAACACATGTTTTAAAAAAAAAATGGTGATTGACATATTTAAGAAACATACTTAAAAAAAATGGCGGACGTAAAGTCGGGCGCGGACGACTTTAGGATACCCTGTACCACTAGCTTGTAATAAAGTCCGATTTCTTCACAAAAAACCAAAAACAGAAGAATTTTTAAGCAAAATTTTTTTTTTGACCGATCGTTCCTATGGGAGCTATATGATATAGTCAACCGATTTCAATAAAATTTGACACAGTGCTTAAATACCTTTAAAAAGATATGAATGCCAAATTTATTTCAAATATCTTTACAAACAAACAAAACACATCGAATTTTGTATAAAAAACGTGTTTTTGGACCGATTGGTCCTATGGGAGCTATATGATCTAGTCAAACGATTTGGATTAAATTTGGTACAGTGCTTAGGAACTATAAAATACTCACGAATGTCAAATTTGGTCCCAATATCTTAACAAACAAACGAAACACAACAAATTTTGTTAAAAAATCGATTTTTTGGAAGATCGGACCTATGGGAGCTATATGATATAGTCAACCGATTTTGTTCAAATTTGGCACATTGCTTAAGTGGTCTCAAAAATTTCCAAACGCCAAATCTGGTTAGGATATCTTTATTAAAAAACGAAATATAGCGAATTTTTCTTTAAAAAAGTTATTTTGGCCGATCGGTCCTATGGGAGCTATATGATATAGTCAACCGATTTCAATCAAATTTGGTACAGTGTTTGGGAACTATAAAAAACTTTCGAATACCAAATTTGGTTACGATATCTTCATAAACAAACGAACTATTCATCTAAAACGCTTTTTTTTGTCCGGGTCGTCTCAAACACCCCCATGGGAGCTATATAATTTATCCCCGATATCAAAAAAATAAAATAAACTTGCCTCCTATGGAATAATATGGGATCTAATGTGAAAGTTTCGTAACTCTAGCTCTTACCATCTCTGAGATCTAGGCGTTCACACGGACAGACGGACGGACGGACAGACGGACATGGGTATATCGACTTCTCTATTCACCCTGATCATATTTTAGGTAACTTTGGGGTGTCTCCGACGTCTCCTTCTATATGTTACATACATTTTCGGCTCGCACAAACTTAATATACCCTTGGCACCATACGGTACAGGGTATAAAAAATAAGAAAATTTCATTGTTTTTTTAAGAAAATGTGTTAGTCGGAAATCCGGACCCTATTAAAAAAAAACATCCTTTTGGCTCATCTTATAAACAATTATTACAGTTTGTCTCTAAAATACATGTTTTTTCATTTTGATCCGTAGCTCTAGTCTTTAGTAATATTCCCAAGAATTCTAGTGTAAACGCTCTTTCTCTCACTCTCTCTTTTCTATCTTGTATGAGTCAGTCTACCTAAGCCTAAGTCCATTATTTGTTGCTCTTCTTTTTTTTTCTCAGTGTAGAGGTGTACTGAATGCAGTTTGCAGTCCATTACATGATTAGGTTTTTGACCCACAAAATGTCAACAAACCAAAGACAACGAGATCCAAGCAACAAAGTGCAGCGCCAGCAGGCACTGACAAGAAAACTTAGCTAGTTGTGGCATTAAGTGACTTCCAATCAAGACAACTTGTCAAGCACTTAAAAATTATTTTTATGGTTTAAATTATTTAAATCATTGAAGCAGTTTTTATAAAGCTCATCCTTTCATCCAACCTCAGATTTTGTGTAAAAAGTGGAGCTGGTTCTTCACCACCAGGATAAAAAAGTCGATTTGTTTTTTTCTATATACAACGTATGATATTACTATGTATAGTCATAAATATAGGAGATCTTCTTAGCTGGAGAGTTCTAAAGTTATTGGCTATTACAGATTTAAGTTCTTTTAAATTGTTTTGCGTTTTTTGAGCAAATTCAAACTTTAATTCTAAGTGTCGGTACTCACAAAATTAAAAATAAATTGTATTAAAACTATTTCTAAAGATTTAAGTAGTAATAGTATTAGTTTCAATTAAAGCTCGACTGGAATTTCTCGTTTATTTAACTGAAGGATATTTCCGAATTCAAAAACGAAGCTTAAATTTTCGAATTTAACTAAGCTGCCTGAAGTACTTTCAATTTGCGTCAATAACTTAAGCAGTATAAATAATATTTAATGTGTTTAGTTAAATTTCAATTTATTTTTTTATTAATTTTTGTTTAAAAAGCAACAACAAGCCACGCACCATTTTTGGTCAGCTAAAAAAATAGCGTAAAAAATTAACTTGAATCTCGCATGGAAAACGCTGAAAAAACGCGCGCGTTTCTCCCACGCAATTTTTTGTTGTTTGTTTGTTTTGGGTGGTTTTGAAAGCAACCGAGAGCGTTTTGTTTTAATTGTGGACAAATTTGGTTAGCGCTTAATGCACAAACACATAAATATGTACATATATACATATACGTACACATACACAATATTTATGTATGTGCATGCTGGCTTAATGTATTTAATTAATTTAATCATTATTTTTTTCGATCTTTTTTTTTTGCGTATTTTTTTTTAATAAAGGTAAAACAAACATTGCTAGGGTTTTTTATGTGATGTATTTTAATTTTTTGGTTTTGTGCCTTGGATGTGCTTGTTAAATCGCATGGAAAACTGCCTCGGTTTTTATTTCTTCTGAGCACATCGTATAGCTCGTGTTGGATTGTTGGTTGATTGCCCTGCTCTTCTTTAAAAACATAAATGATTGCCATATCTAATGTGGGCTGTCAGGCAAATCTGACCTTAGGGGACCTGGTCTAGGAAAAACCAAAAATGTGGCATCCAAATTTTATTTGCTAAAGCAGTGGCGGATCCAAAGAGAAATTGCGAGTCCGGATCCCCCAAACGTTTTAAAAATTGGTTGAATGGCAGCATTCTGGATCCGCGTCTCTCCCTATACTATTCTCCATTCAGAAGCTTTTCCCATGGACCGATGAATATTTTGATCCGGCAAGAGTTTTTGTCTTTTTAAATTGTGAGAAATTAATTCTGACTGGCACAAAGTATTTATTCCTTATATCCAAGTTTTTCCAGCACGGCTGTGGACACAAGGAGTACTAAACGATTCCCGGACTAGTTCAACGTACTGACGTTTTCAACACAGACATATTACATATATGAAAATACAAAGAACTTGACATGATTATGCTGGCACACATCCTCATACATATCCTCTCATCAGCGTCAACGTGTCGTATGCGCATTGCCTTTTGCTTATGCTTTTCATTCATTCAGTCATTCATTTATTCATTTGGCTCAGTTAAAGCACTTACTAAAGCCACTTGAAATTGTGTCAGGCTTAGAATTTCGAGTCCCATTCACTTGGCCCGCAGTACACACAGTACAGCTGTCGAATGGCTTTAAATGTAAACTCGCAAAAAATTCGGCTTAATTATGATAAATTAAGAGTCAAGTCAACTAAATTCAAGTCAAATTTTGCTGCTGTTGCTGTTTATCCTTCAGCTGCCGGACTGCCTGCAACCAGCTACAGCTATCCCCAACAGCTGCCCAAAAAGATAAAGCCAACTTAATACTTAAATAACTCTGTAGACTAGAACTGCAATTTGTATCTGTATCTTGCCGCATGCCACAGAACGTTAATGAATTTATTCGATCAATTCGTGCAGCTGCTCTCGAGAGCTTAGCTTGAGGATTCGATTATGGTCCAAATTCTGCTGGCTGCATGTAACGCTGTTTGAGTGAGTTTTAAAATATACACCTATATATAGGGTGTTTTTTTCTGAAGAGGTTAAGGTTATTATTATTTGTTCATTAAGGTATTCGGGCAGCTGTCAGCTGTAATTGGTATTTTTTGCAAGGTCTCTGAAACAGCTGGAACTTAAAATTGTCTACTACTTAATGAGTAAACACAGACTTTCCACGAAATGCCAACTACACTGGGAATAATAAACTATCGTTTCGTATGGGTTAAAAAAAAAACCGATGAGCAAAATATTACCTCCAGCTACGAATTATTGTTTTGTAAAAAGCATAATTATGCTCCGCATGGATTTGAACACATGAGAAAAATATGAGCTATTAAAAGTTCGATGACGATATTACTTCCTAAAAATTACGACTTTTTTGCTTGTTGCCATTTATGTGAGCTTCTTGCAAGTTTTTGGTCTAAGAAAAACAATTCACACAAACTTACTCAGTATCTTTAAGCTATAAGCATAAAAACCGACATTTTCGAAAATTTTTTTACGACTTGACTTCTATATTTTAATTTGTATTTTTTTAATGTTTTTTTAACAAAATTAAATCTAATTTACTGTATTTTAAAATATGGAATACAATTTTATTTTTAATAAAATTTACTTCAACTAAAGGCTGGTAGGTTGCTCTTTTCCAGAGATTTACAAAAAAAAAAAAACTATCACCAAAAAAACACCCTTTATGCAGCCACGTACATACTCGTATAACCTTGAAAAACCTGATTAAATAATAATTTTTAGGTTTAGGTACGGCAACCAAGAGTTCTGTTTGCGGGTGTTGCTTGTTCTGATTTACTGATCTATCTATAATATATCGGAGCAATGACAACGAGTACGTCGTACAACAAACACAAGACATAAGACAATCTAAGCCGCGGCTGTTTTTGTCAGTTCGTAAATATCTTTTAAGTGCCGGGCCCAAAAACAAGAAAAATCACAACAACAGCCAACAGAAACAGATACAAACAATAATAATAATGGTAATAAAAAAATATAACTTATTTGAGACAGTCAGCAGACATACTATTTTGTACGTGTCATCAACATAATCAAGGTCTCAAGTACATAAAAACAAATAACAACAAACCGGCCGATCCGATCGATACCCGTGATCTCTCTCAAGATGACCAAAAAAAACCTTATGCTCAATATGTACACTATGAATTTATGTTTTATTATTATTATGTACTATTATGGCTTTTTGTTGCTGCTGTTTGCACATAATGCGGATATAACTAACATGCTATGTATTCATGCAAATGCATATCTGTAGACCGACGGACGACCAATAAAATGTCTTAGGAAATCTTGACGGTAATTTTACTTTATAGTTTCTATCGATATTTTGCTGACGTTTTGGATCAGCAAGTGAGGGTCGCTTGGTCTGGATCTTATATGCCATACAGAAGCTGCCAAGCTATATATAGTTTTTTAAGCTGCTTACACAATTACCAAGAGTTTCATCTGCATCTGGTATTATTATACAAGATAAAATTTATGCATAACTGTGCATCATCTGGCATATTGAACTAGTTATTGTTGAATGTATTGTCAATTTGAAACCTAATTGTGTGTGATTTTTATTTTGTTTGAGCCCAGAGAGTGAAAATCAACTTGTACAACCGATGAAAGTTTTTTTTATTAGTTATTATTATATTAGGAAGCATCCAAATTAAAAAAAATAACGAATTTTATTGTGACAAAAAATTGAGTCGATTTTGGAGGTCCGTTCATGTTTTTTTATATTTTTATGGCGTCGTCTTTCTTTCTCTCAAAAAACAGATATTTTTTAGGTTTCTTCGATTCGATTTTCCGACACTAAATACATTTTTTTTAATTCAATTTTTTCGATCATGTTTTTCATACTTTTATTACATTGTCATCCCTTATAACATAACATAACCATAACCTTTCTTTAGATCTTGAATTCAGGGACCCTGAAAGCATTTTTTCCATTCCTTTTTTTGTGCATAAAGTTTATATCAGGACATCTTAAAATTGGTAAAATATTCGGTACAAGTCAGTGTCTAGAATAAACTGAATAAAAGGCCGAAGGAGTACAGACTGTCTGTCGTCTCAATTCAATGTCATAATTGTGCTGACCATATATCAGACAGCTCCACATTAAAATCCAGGTATATTGAACTGGTTCAGGAGCAGTTTATGCATCATTTAGCCGTTGACCAGTTAGGTAAACCTTTGAATCAATCAACAATATTGAATAGCTTTAAAAATTAATAATTATACAATGTACCGTATGGTACAAAGGATATATTAAGTTTGTGCAAGCCGAAAATGTATGTAACATATAGAAGGAGAAGTCGGAGATACCTCAAAGTTACCTAAAATATGATCAGAGTGAAGTCTGTCTGTCCGCATGAACGCCTAGATCACAGAGATGGTAAGAGCTAGAGTAACAAAGCTTTCACATTAGATCCCTTATTATTCCATAGGAGACAAGTTTATTTTATTTTTTTGATATCGGGGATAAATTATATGGCTTCCATATGAGTATTTGAGACGACCTCGACAAAAAAAAAGTTTTAGATGGATAATTCGTTTGTTCATGAAGATATCGTAACCAAATTTAGTATTAAAAAGTTCCCAAACACTGTACCAAATTTTATCAAAATCGGTTGACTATATCATATAGTTCCCATAGGACCGATCGGCCAAAATAACTTTTTTTAATCAAAATTCGTTTTTTGATAAAGATATCGTAACTAGATTTGGCATTTGGAAAGTTTTTAAAACACTTAAGCAATGTGCCAAAGTTGAACAAAATCGATTGACAATACCATATAGCTCCTATAGGGCCAGGGCCGATCTTCCAAAAAATAGATTTTTTAACTAAATTTGTTAAGCTTTGTTTGTTTGTTAAGATATTGGGACCAAATTTGGTAAGAAAGTAAGTTTTTTATAGTTCCTAAGCACTGTACTAAATTTAATCAAAATCGCTTGACTATATCATATAGCTCCCATAGGACCAATCGGTCCAAAAAAACGTTTTTTATACAAAATTCGATGTGTTTTGTTTGTTTGTAAAGATATTTGAAATAAATTTGGCATTCATATCTTTTTAATGTATTAAAGCACTGTGTTAAATTTGATCATGTGTTGACTATATCATATAGCTCCCATAGGATCGATAGGTAAAAAAAAATTTTTTGATTAAAAATTCTTCTTATTGCAAGCTAGTGATACAGGGTATCCCAAAGTCGTCCGCGCCCGACTTTACGTAGGGCATTTTTTCATAATTGTTCTGGCTCTCGATCATATAGGTAAACCTTAAAATGTATACATATATATTGAACTGGATTGGGAGCATTTTATTCTTTATTTGACCATTGAACAGAAAGCTAAATTTTAGAATCCAGTAATATTGAACTGTTTCACCCCACTTCAAAGCTTTTTGGAAAGTATTGCTTTCACAAATATCATCATTTTTTTAGTTTGAAGTTGGAAACTTGGCTACTAGTAATATATACTATGTTATAATAATCGAAGTCAGCTAAAGTCAAGTTTCGGAAAAAATATGGCACCGGAATTTTATAATAATTTTCGAAAACCTAACATAGTCTGCTAGCAACAAGACATTCGTTCAATTTTCAAGCCAAAGGCAACAACAAAAACAAGATCCAAAATGATGCGGAATTCTTGTGCGGCATTTGGGCATGAGTCACTGCATTAATATCAGCTACAACCAGAAGAAGAAAAAGATGAAGAAACAAAAAAAAAAAAAAATCACCGATCTTGTTTGGAGCTGTTGAGAGCAAGAGCAGCAGCAGGTGACGCAGCAGCAACGTTAGTGCCCAAAACTGTCAGGGCTAAAAAAATGCAAGTAAATATGGCATTGAAAGAGAATAAAGAGATAAAGTGAGGCAGAGAAACGATGCAGGAAAAAGATTAAGGAGAGCTCTTGCCACAAACTGGTGGCAGCTAAAAAGTTCTTGCCACATGACTCACAAACCAAATAAGAAACACAGCAGGGGTGGGGCGTGAGTTGCTGCCGCAGGCCGGCTAACTGTTAAATATTGGGCTGGCCGGCTTCCAAGAAGCAGCCGCCTATGATGTAATCATCATCGATGATGTTGATCATATGACAGATTTTCAAAAGGAAACAGTTGCCAAGGCCAGGGCCAGCAGTCACTACTGGCAGGCAAAGACCAATATCAAATCAAGGCTAAATACGGCAACACTTCAATAGAAGCCGTCGTCATCGATGTCACTCTTGCAAGATTCCACCATAGCTCTTTGCTCGCTCTCACAGCAAATGGCTTTCTTTTTATTTAATTTGTTTTTTTTTTTATAGTGTTGGGTAATGTAATTCAACGCGTTGAACTTTAACGCTTCGTTAAGTTTCACGCATGCAGATTTCAAATGTTGCTCTACTCTATACTATGTGTGTGTGTAAGCCGTCCCAATTCTGTCAATCAACTTTGTTGATTTTTTTTTTACTTTAGTATTTTGTGGGTGCCAAGCATTTTGTTGTTGCCAAGAGCAAACCGACTGGATAATACGATAATACCAAAAACCACAAAAGGCCAAAGTCAAATGCGCAATTTAAGGTATTTAATAACAAGCACACACTAGAAAAAAGCAATATATTTGGACGTAGCTCAAAAATGCTATAGAACTATGGAGAATTTTCAACAATCATCAGTTGCTTGCATTAGAAATGGTTTTGGAACGGCATAGCCTCGGCGATACCAAAGTTGTACAATGCAAAGCAATTACTTAGAATCAATTCCAAAGCGTCACGTAACGAAATGAGGTACGACAAACAATTTTTGGGCTAAATTTTTAGAAGCCTCGCTTCAAAATTTCGAGTTGACTCGAATCATAAGCCCTGATTTGTTTACCATTATTTTTAATTTTTATTTTATTTTTTTTTTCGCACTGAGTGCCCCATCATCCCCATTGCGCTTTTATGTTTTTTCATATTGGTCTTTAAATTTATGTAAAGTTTGATACATACTACTTCAATAATTCATACAGCTGCTATACAGAATTGAACCAGTGCACTCTTTGAGAGAGACATGAATGTAGGTGTGCTACCTGAGCATTGCGTGATCTTCTAATTGCGAGAGAGAGAGCAAACAAGCCAAGTTCTAAAACATTCCCCGTGAGTAAGCAACTTTTACTGTCCGACCCCTATTGGCCAGCATAGTAAGTTCCTTCAAAATACATCCGCCAAAATATTGTATAGAGCTTAAAAATAAAAGTGTGCGACGTTATTATATTTAAAAGTGTCAATTCAACAAGAGATGAGTGCAAAAACGCATCAAATTGCAGCTGACCCACGTAATCAAGTTAAAGTTTCATTTGAGAAGGATGACACTCACAATGATTTGCAGAGCGTAGTCGCCGGTTCAGGTCAAGGGTACTACAGAAGTAAACTGACACCACAAAAAACATGATCTGTCTGTCTGTCCATTTAGACATTCATTCAACACAAAAGACTTGGTCAAGACCAAATAAAATAAGTTTAAGACTGGTTGGCTGGCTAGTTGGTTGGTTGGTTGTTCCATTTTTGGACAACTTTTGTATGATGATTCACAATAAAAGTTTGGTCAAGTAACGAGGAGCAAACAACACAAGGGGCAACCTTCAATTAAGCGCATCGATGGCTGCATTTAACACAAATTTGTTGAAAGTAACTCATAAAACAACAAAAACTTGCAAGAAAACTAAAAACGATACAATAAAAAAGTCAAATAAAAATGTTTTAAATGCTTTTAACAGCCTTTTAAATGTTACGCTTTTTGGGCACAGCGATGACGATAGTATTTTTTTTCATTAAGGTTAACGCACACACACACACTTGAAACACACATACATACTCATGCTCAGATCTAAAAAAAATTAAATAAAACTGAGAAAGAAAGAACCCTTTGAGACTTTTCTACAGTGATTGAAAGTGCTATGCTATGTACAAAAAAATTGATCTACTATCCCGAATTGGACTGCCGTAGCAGATGGAGATCCACATACGTAATGATGGAGCGACTTAATAATGCAAAGGACAAACTACAATAGCTAATATTGAGCCAATGGGAATTCAAAGATTGCATTTCTTGCATTTGATAAAATCATCATCACAAAGTTTATAATAATTAAAAATATTAAACACATTTCGTGGTGCCATTTTAACTCAATCAAATGAAAATACTTAATAGCTGTGTATACAATGCACCGAATAATAATAATAATAATAAACGCTAAGAATATGTGAGAGCAATGTTAAAGAAAATGCTGTAGGAAATAAATTGATTGCTATAGCACATGTCGATTACTCTGCTACAATTTTGCTCTGTAATTTTTGACATTAGTATGACTACGAATAGCACTTAATTTATTTTTTTGCTATTGAAAGTGATAGAGTTTTTTGTCAAATGTAGTGCTCTGTGCTCTGCTTGTGCTCTAAACAAAATTATAGCAGGAGCAATAGCAGAGCAATTTTTCTCTCTTTTGCTGCTATGGAGTAGCAAATGCAAAGACTTCTTTTCTGTGGTTTGTCTGTTGCTCCAATTGCAAAAGTTTCATCTGGTTAATTATGTGAATTTAAGTTTGCGTGGGCGCTCTTCAAAATGGCCGGCCTGGAAAAAAGTGGAAATGTTTTCACACATGAATGCCATCACTGCACTGGCGTTGCATTACGTACACTGGGAGAAAAGTTGAAAACTAAAGCAAATCTCTCGTTGCTTTTTTTTTGTGAAATCGTGTAAATTTAAGAATCTTTTAAAAAGATGAAAATTTTGTTAAGCTTGTAAAAGATATCCGACGCATATATGAGTCAACCCTTTGAAATATACAAAATATTTAAATTTTTAGAAGAGACTTCTGACACTGCGTCGAATTTTATTTGGTTCAAAATGGATAACTGCTACATATAATTTTTAATCTATTAACCTAAATGGAATTAATTATTGAAATCTTTCAAAGAGATTTCAAATTCGCTGAGAGATTTTGTTTAGTTTACAAAAGATATTTGCCGCATATTTTTTACAGCCAAAGTATAAGCTTAACGAACATTAAGTAAGAACGTTATAATAGTTTTAAAGTTTGTAAGATTTTCGAATTTATTTAATAGGTACCAGAAACAACCGGAATCTTCATAAATTATTAAATAAGATATATAAATTAAATTAAATAGATATAACTTTTTTTTATATTTCTTAACCAAATTTCAATATAAATGAAATCTTTCGTTTCTTTTGTTAAATCTTTAAGATTTGCTAATCTTTAAATTAAATTTTAGATTTGCTGAATGACCAATCCAATCTAACGTTTTTAAATCGGAAAAACAGATTTCAGACATGTTATTCAGGCTTATAAGATAACTCCCAAATAAAGCTTTCAACAAAATTTTAAACTGAATGCTAGATTTATCTTTTTTTGAAATCTTAATAGAAACTTCATGTATGCCGAAAAATGTAATTAAGGTTGAATACCAATATCTTATTCTTAATGTTTGTTACACCAGCAATTGGAGTATTTTGGGTTATATGTATATGATATCTGAATATATAATTTTCAACCAAATTTTAAACTAAAAGAAATCTTTCGTTCGAAAATCTTTAAAAGAGATTTCATACTAGTGGACGGATGTTTTTCTGGCTATTTGTGGGTTAAAATTATTTTATAATTTAAGCAAGGCATTTCAAAACTTTCGACTTTTTCAATTATCTCAAATGACATACGCTTAAGCACTTCAGAAACTAAATTTTCTACGCTTTTCATATCTTTTTATAATATTTATAATGGTGTTGTCTTTATCTCCAGTTCATCAAATTTTGGAAACAAATTGTTTTCCGACTTTTTTCGCTTATTTTAGGACCGTTTTTTTTTTTTTAATTTCTATGCTCATCAAATGAAACCTATAAATCGAAACTTTTGCAGAAGGTAAATAAGAAAATAAAGGAACTATAAAAAGCGGTATAGGTCAAAGACCCGTTCGGTACTTGAAACCATTATTATTATTCATCCAAATACTTTCTATCTTATGGTCTTAGAGATGTAGATCTTGTGGGCTACGAGCTAAAGGATGTAAGAGAACTTTTATTAGAGACTCGTTAGGTACTTGGAACTATTTCATTATTCATTTTTCTTTATCTTATTTCTTTATATTCTATGATCTTTTAACTCTTTTAAAGCTCACCCGCACCGATCTCGCTTTTTCCCATTAATTTATATTATTCATTAAATAGAAATATTTTACTTTATGTTTTGCTGGGAAGTATAGTTGCTTCATTTTTATACCCTGTACCGATGGTACAAAGGGTATATTAAGTTTGTGCAAGCCGAAAATGTATGTAACATATAGAAGGATTCATCGGAGACACCCTAAAATTACCTAAAATATGATCAGGGGGACTAGAGAAGTCGATATACCCATGTCCGTCTGTCCGTTTGAACGCCTAGATCTCAGAGATGGTAAGAGTAGAGTAACCAAACTTTTACATTTCATCCCATATTATTCCATAGGATACAAGTTTATTTTATTTTATTCATATCGGGGTTAAATTATATAGCTCCCATAGGGGTGTTTCAGACGACCTTGAAAAAAACAAAAGTTTTAGATGGACAATTCGTTTATTTATGAAGATATCATAACCAAATTTGGCATTCGAAAGTTTTTTATAGTTCCCAAGCACTGTGCCCAGTTTGATCAAAATCGGTTGAACATATCATATAGCACCTATAGGGCAGATCTTCAAAAAAATCGATTTTTTAACCAAATTTGTTGTGTTTGGTTTGTTTGTAAAGCTATTAAAAACCAAATTCGGTATTCGTAAGTTTTTTATAGTTTCTAAGCACTGTACTAAATCTAATCAAAATCGGTTGACTATATTATATAATTCCCATAGGAACGATAGGTCCAAAAAATTGTTGTATACAAAATTCGTTGTGTTTCGTTTGTTTGTAAAGATATTTGAACCAAATTCGGCATTTAGAAGTTTTGGAGAGTACCTAAGCACTATACCAAATTTTATCAAAATCGGTTGACTATATTGTATAGCTAAATAGGAACGATGGTTGAAAAAAAAAATTATTGCTAAAAAATTCTTTTGATTTTGGTTGTTAAAGAGGAAATATAATTTGGCGATCAAATGTCTTTGGTGTTCTTAAGCAATATACCGGATTTTATTGCAAGTTAGTGGTACAGGGTATCGCAAAGACCTTACGTACAGGGTATCGCAAAGACCTTACGTACGCGATTTTAATAGATACATCTGTTTCATAATCAGAAGCACTTGGAAATAAAACGTTTTTGTAGTATTACATGTTCTTTTTTTAAGAAACATTTAGTTTTTGTCATGCTTGGTTCCATCCACGATATACGATATTTTTCTGGGTGTACACGCAAAGTTTAGGGCATTGAGTGATTCTTTTTGTGGCTGTTTCTTTCTTAAAAAAAAAAGTTCGGACGAAGTCGCCGTCGCCGCCAACGTTGTTTGATGGAACGAGTTTCTGCGATTCTGTTGCCATCGCAAAACGTCAAGCGGAAAATGTGGGAAATTCATGGAAACAATTTTTGTTGTTAAAGGTTTTAAACGTTGTCGGCGTCATTGCATTTAAGTTTCTGCTGATGCTCTGATGCTCGTGAACTCCAGCCCATAGACAACATTTTTACACTTTCCAACACACAACGGATGATCAGCATGACAGCTGTTGTTAATTACTTTCATACCGAAGCCTGAAGATCAGAAGTTAAAGGTTCTCACGTCGAGTCCAATGGTCTGGTTCAAACTGGCTAGTTGAGCCATTAGCGTCTTCTTACACAGAAATTGTTCTATCTTGTAAATAATTCGGATTTAAGGTGCAAATTGATTTAATTTTATGTTTATACCCTGTACTTAAAAGTACAAAGGGTGTACTAGATTTGTGCAATGTATATAACGGACAGAAGAAGGCGCGGCAGACCTCAAGTCCTCTATACCAAAATGCTTATCATAACCTCGGGTAGCGATTGAACCATGTCCGTCCGTCCGTCCGTCTGAATGAACGCCTAGATCTCGAAGACTAGAAGAGCTCGAAACACCAAACTTTACCACCTGGTGCGCATATTTCCTGAAAAAATGAAGTTTGTTGAATCATGTCATGCCCGTTCTCCTAATATTTTCCTCGAATAATAATTTTTGGTAGGCGGATTCATGTGGCTCAAATGAACAAATCCACAACCAAATTTTATCGATGCGGACCCCACACACCCCGCTAACGATTTACCGTGTTTTCTCCCACACTCCTCAACATATCAACTTGAAAATTACCCCATATATTTTAAATAACTTCTATGACGTAACTTTCGATTCATTACAATCGGTAAACATTTACGGAACTTATGGGTGTAAATATCGAATTTCACAAAAAAAAATTAATTCCAATCGGAAAGTTCTTAGTAGGAATATGCACAACAAATTTTATCGAGAGAAAAAGTACAGGGTATACCACTGTCGGGCACCGCTTCGACTGTACTATATTTTTTTATTAAGGGTTTACAATACTGACTTGACGTGCATGTGAGAAGAGCTTTCTTATTGCCATATTCAAGGCTTTTCATTTTTAAACAGGTAACTCTGGGTTAGATTACTCAACAGAGTTCTTAGATCTAAAGCGTTACTAAAACAATTTTCACAACACTTGACATCATGGGCTATAAATGCAAAGTTTTCTTAGCTTTTCAATAAGATGTACAAACAATGTTGGCATTTGGATAAACGATCTGGAACCCCCAATTAAATCTGTTAAACGCAACATTTAACATCGCTCTAAAAATTCCAATCTGATAATAACTGGGTATTTTTTCTTAGAGATTTTAATAATACAATACAATAACAATAATACAATTGCTTTAAAGCACTTTTAGCTTAAAACATTTTCCAAAAAATAGGCAATAATCTTTTGAGGAAATTCCCCCCGGGCAATTATTGTTTATTCTCTTAACAACTAAACCTTTTAATTTGGTATTAAAGTGCTGCCTGCTTAATATTTCGCTAATTAAGTGCTTCTTAATAATAATTGACAACACTCAATTTAAAAACAATTCCAACAACAATTAGAAATTATCAAGTCCATAAAGCAAATACAAATAATAAAGTAGTAAAAAAAATATATAAAATTTATTGTGTGCTTGCATGCAATCAACGCTTAAGCTTAAATTAAAACAATAGAAACAAAATTAATATGATAATAATCATAATGAAAATACGAGCAAGATTATTATTACGAGTATTATTTTATGTGCACTTGGCACTACTGGCCGTCATAATGAAAAGTTGGCAATAAACTCACATTAAAAAAGATGTAAGCACATAAATAATAATAAAAAAACATACAAGCAATGAAAAACAAAAGAAAAATTTAAAAAAAATTAAAAAAAATGTATGAAAACACGCAAAGCTAAAATCCAAGACCAAGACAAGGCGCGTACTGGCCAACTAACTGACTTGGCCAGATACTACATGCCTGACTTACTGATGGACAAATGACTAAACGAGTTGAATACCTGCACGCAGTCATAGTAACAACATATACGAGGGTGGATTGATAAGTTTCCGGCCTGACCAAGAGATGGCGCCACTATGCCTCCCTTGAGGTGGCGTTCTATAGTACCATCCTTAGATAGCTTCAACCCGATCGCCATGTTAGTTTAGATTTGAGAGCACACTGAACAAGACGCCTCTGTGATTTTCTTGACGAAACTTGGGTCCACCACTACACTCCTGAAACCAAAGAACAGTCTAAACAGTGGATTGAACCAGGGGAACCAACTCCAAAGAAGGCAAAACCAATTTTTTCAGCGAACAAGGTTATGGCTACTGTTTTGTGGGATGCAAGAGGTATTATATACATTGATTACCTTGAAAATGGTAAAACTATCACTGGTCAATACTACGCAGACTTATTGCAACCTTTGAGCCACGAGGTGAAAATTAAACGACCTCATCTGGCGAAGAAAGGAATCTTGTTTCATCACGATAACGCACCAGCGCACAAGTCAATCGTTGCGATGGCTAAAATCGACGATCTGAAGTTTGAATTGATGCCGCACCCTCCCTACTCTCCAGACCTAGCACCGAGTGACTATTATCTGTTTCCTAACCTCAAAAAATGGCTTGGCGGTAATAGATTTGCGGACAATGAAGAAGTAATCGAAGATGTAAATGGGTATTTTGAGGAGCTTGACGAATCAGTCTATAGAGATGGCATTACTAGACTAGAACACCGCTATGATGTTGTATGTATGTATCAGCCTTGGAGGAGATTATGTTGAGAAATAAAAAAAAAATTCTTAAAAACGTTGTTTTTCTTGGTCAGGCCGGAAACTTATCAATCCACCCTCGTATGTATATACGTGTTCGACAATGTAGCTAATAGTATTAGTAATATTCAAATGCAAAACTTTGCAACACTTGAAGCAAGTGAAAGAAAAAGTTGCAACTTGTCTATCGCACTCTAGCCAACTGCTCAAAGTGGCTGAGTTTCACTCTTACACGTACATCTGCACTTAAGTGCTATTAAAAATTGTGCAAAAAGTCATCATCTCATATCATCATCTTACATGCTTGTTGCATCCTGTTGTTAGGGTGTGTCAGCTTGACTTTATTTTTCAAGTTCACATTTTAGTAGCTGCTAATTTATTGACCGACCACACCCCCATGTAAATGCTTCCACATTTAATCTGAACTTTTCGAGTGACCTACTGAAGGTTGTATATTGGTTCAAGTACACAACACGTCGAGAGTCATACAATTTGTCGAAAATATAATATTTAAAGTTACCGGATGAGCTTATTTTTCGTCTAGAGATAATCACAAAAAAATTTTTTCAACGCTATACGTACTTCTATATGAATTGATCCGAACGAGTTGTGAGTTTTTTGGAATTCTAATATTAAAAAAGTTCATTCGGATAAGCTTATTTTTTATCTAGAGACGATCACAACAAAATTGTTCAACGGTAATAATGGCATTAGGGAGCATTAGGAATAGATCCGAACTATTTGTAAGCTTTTATGGTTTTCTACTATTGAATAGCTGTTTTATCTAAAGATGATCCAACCACATTTCTCAATAGTATACGCATTAATAATGTACAGGAATAGAAATTGATCCGAACGATTTGTTTTTTTTTTTTGGGATTCTACTATCGAAAAAAGAAGTTCTCTCCGATTAGCTTATTTTTCATTTGGAGATGATCACAAAAAAATTATTCAAAGGTATACGTAGTATTAAAATAACAAATATCAGTCTATTTGAAATGATCCCAACGATTTGTGAGTTTTTTGGGAAATATGGATAGTCTCAGTAACAAACTGAGTAATAATTTAATATTGACAGTTGAGATTCTGAAATTTTCACAAACTACTAATGTGTGATCCCGATCGCATATTATGAATATCAAGCATTACCCTGTCCATTCTGAGCATTCGATACCAATAACTTGGTTCTTTATTGACGATCTAAGCTGAATATTGATTTTTTACTTTCGTTTGAGATATAACTGATAATTAGCAGATAATTATAATAATAAATAATTTTTCATTTAAAAAATCCTCGACGCAACATAGATATTTTATGAAATTTCCTACACTAGCAGACATTTTTGCCAAAAATACAATAAATTTAATTTTTTCAATTTCTTACATTAATTTTATGCATTGTTTTTTTTTAAGACTATCAAACTGTATTAAAATGAAGATTGTTCATAACTTTTATCGATCTATTGGCAATAGCTGATGATATCGATAATAATGCCGATGATTGTGATGTCAGCTAGAGCTGCAGGTTTAAAGTTGCTAAAGGGGTTAGAAAAATGGGTCAAACATGTGCGCTGCTGCCAAGTCAGCTTTTACTTTACAGGTTTGAGCCGCTCGCTGTACAGCAACTTGGCCAAAAAGAAAGAAAAACATATAAACAAAATGGCGTACGTAACGTCGGGCGCGGACGACTTTGGGATACCCTGCACCTCTAGCTTGCAATAAAATCCGTTCCGAAACACAACGAATTTTGTATAAAAAACTTTTTTGGACCGATTGGTCCTATGGGAGCTATATGATATAGTCAACCGATTTTGATCAAATTTAGTACAGTGCTAAGGAACTATAAAAAACTTATGAATACCAAATACCAATATATTAACAAACAAACGAAACAACGAATTTTGTATAAAAAAACGTTTTTTTGGACCGATCGGTCCTATAGGAGCTATATGATATAGTCAACCGATTTTGATCAAATTTGGTACAGTGCTCGGGAAGTATAACAAACTTTTAAATACCAAATTTGGTTTTCATGAACAAACGAATTATCCATCTAAAACTTTTTTTTTTGTCGAGGTCATTTGAGACGACACATATGGGAGCTATATAATTTATCCCCGATATCAAAAAAATAAAATAATCTTGTCTCCTATGGAATAATATAGGATGTAATGTGAAAGTTTGGTTTCTCTAGCTCTTACCATCTCTGAGATCTAGGCGTTCAAACGGACAGACGGACATGGGCATGTCGACTTCTCTATTCACCCTGATCATATTTTAGGTAACTTTGGGGTGTCTCCGACGTCTCCTTCTATGTGTTACATACACTTTCGGCTTGCACAAACTTATATACCCTTTGTACCATACGGTACAGAGTATAAAAATATTGGCAACTGCCAAGACGTCGCGCTTCGTTGTCTTGCGCCATAGTTTTGCACGCTTTGTTGCCACAGTTAACCGACTGCCTGATGTTATTGGTATTGGTATTGGATACCACCACCACCACGT
The DNA here is from genome assembly GCA_037043745.1 of Chymomyza amoena. Taxonomy (NCBI): domain Eukaryota; kingdom Metazoa; phylum Arthropoda; class Insecta; order Diptera; family Drosophilidae; genus Chymomyza; species Chymomyza amoena. Next base: position 157,039 of record JBAMAX010002782.1, on the reverse strand, counting down.
TGCCCCACTACCCAACTAGCAAAAGTGAAGTTTCATTTTCGCTTGGTCGCTCGATGGTCACGTTTAAAAGCCGCCAAGCCGCTAAATTGCCGGCAACTTTCGTCACTGCGGCACCAAAAGAGTGGCAGAAGGAGGACACAAACAGTAAAATGGGTGGGGGGCAAAAAAAATGAGTGGCAATATTTTGGTGGCGTTTGGGCGGTACTTGTAAAATGTTTTGGGCCAAGGCACTTCCGTGGATGGATTTATGAAAATCTTAATACAGAATTTTCACAATGATAGGATGACTAAAGAGGCACTTAAACATATGTAGCCTATATGGCTAATAGGATGCATGTCTCCCAAAGCGATTTCTATTGTATAATGGATGGATAATAAAAATCAATCAAACAGCAAAAACTGGGAGATTCATTCGAAGAGGCTGTTGACTGTTTGGCAGTCGTGATGGTCATGTGACACTATAGGCTGTATGGCAAAAAGGATATATGTCACCAAAAACGATTTCTGTTGTAAAATGGATGGAAAGAAAAAACTCGTTCAACAGCAGTAGCTGGAAAGACTATTTGGAGAGATACAAACTGTTTTGTGGTCACCATACCACAGGCTATATATCTAGTGGGATGTATGCGCGTGGCAGAGTACATTTAAACAAAAAATAGAAACAGCCTTAAATCTAATCAATCCATTCTAAATAGTACTCAGCTTTATGCTCATATTGCCAAACATTTTTTCTGCCTTCTCAATGACGTCATAGTGCTACATTTTTGTGACAAAATTGTAGCACAAGCTTATTTGAAAATTTAATAACCATCGCCATTTATCAGTGCTAATAATATACAAAAATTAAAAATACAAAAAAGTAGGAGTTCCCGCACAGCTCGCGTTGCTTGCCATTCTTTTTCATTGTAAATAAATATCGATGGAGAGTGGAGACATTATTTTTTTTTGTTAGCCCCAACATAATTTCACGAATATGACTTATATAGAGATATACCAAGAAGTGGGAATTTCCGGACATGAACAATAAGTCAATATGAAGGCATCAATTCAATTAAAAGGTTGCAGCATGCGCTTTCCTGGATATACAGGGTGCTTTTTATAATGCCTCCCACGAGGATGCCAACGCATCACTGGTCAGAAGGGGCCTAGACACAGCCACCAGCAGATGAATAGCTTCACTACTGTCATCCAGACAGGCCACAGCATCTATTGGGGAACAATCCACCACAGTAGTAACAACAAGAGGCTGTCCTCAAGGCGGGGTATTATCACCCTTCTTATGGAGCCTACTAGTAGATGAGCTGCTGGAGACACTAACGAGCAGAGGCATACTATGTCGAAGCTATGCTGATGAGATTATCATAGCAAGAGGAAAGTATGAAGAAACACTCTGCGACATTGTCCGGCTAGGTCTTAAAGAAACTAATGACTGGTGTAAAAGGCAGGTCTGAGTCTCAACCCTGCCAAGACTGTCATAATACCCTTCACAAGAAGGATGCAGTAAAGAAACGAACAAAGAAGTCAAGTATCTTAGAGTGACCTTTGACTCCAAGCTTAACTTCAAGACTCATGTAGATAACACGATAAATAAGTGCTCAAGGGTTATCTTTATGAGTAGAAGTAATGCCGGGAAGTGGTGGGGCACATCACCACGAATATTAAGATGTCTATACCTCATGGTTGTCAGACCCATGCTAATGTATGGGACCATAGCTTGGGATAGTAGAGCGTGCCTTAGCACGACCAGACAAAAAAATGCAGAAACTGCAAAGAATGGCCTGCATATGTATGAGAGGAGCTATGGGCACCTGTCCTACTGCTGCCTTAGAAATTTTAATGGAGATCACACCGCTACATATCGTTGTCGATATGCGGCGAAAAGCCACATTAATAAGTATTGGGAGGGTAGGGGATGACTTTAGCCTCACCACGAAAGGATATGCCTTTGCTTCGGCAGCCAAGGGATGAGATGCTAGTTGAGTACGGGTTCAACCAATATTTTGATAAAAAGTTCAGCACAAAAGGGGCTTGGACCTCTCTTGCGGCAGTTCACCCTATGAAACCACATACAATAAAGTGATACACAGACGGATCAAGCGCTGATCAAGAAAAAGGCCTGGGGGTAGAAGGACCCAGGACTAAATGTTATGAACCTCTAGGCAGACACACCAGCATTTTCCAAGCTGAAGTCTATGGTATTGGAAGATGTGCAGAATTCAATCTGCAAAAGAACTACCATGAAAAGGATATTTCCATCCTGTCTGATAGTCAAGCATCAATAAAGGCATTAAGTAAAGCCAAGATTACATCAAGGCTTGTTAAAGAAGTGATAACGTCACTGGATAACTTAGGATCCAGGAATAAGGTCACGATTAGATGGGTTCCAGGACACAACAATATTCCTGGAAATGGGTTGGCAGATAAACTTGCAAGTACCGGTGCAGCAACACCGCTAATCGGCCCTGAACCATAAAAAACGACTGCTTCACTGGGCGCAGATACCAGGGCTTAAACAGTCAAAAGCCCTCCTTTCCAACTACAACCGTAAGAGGTTCAAAGTCATGATAACGCACTTGAAAAACACCGTGAGAGTCATGACGACCCTTCTGAGGGGACATTGTAGGCTTCACAGCCACTTAAACAAAATTGGCATAGTGGATAGTGGACTATATCGCTTATGTAGCATAGAGAAAGAAACTCTCGCCGGTAAAAGAAACAAGCTCCTGGGCATGTACGTTCCCTCACCGGAGACCGTTGTTATTGTACGTCCAAACAAAATACTGCAATACATGCGGTAAGGGGGTACAATAGATCCACCTAGGTCGCAGTACACTTATACACCAAATAATAATATTATATAGATATTTATTAATACGACTATTTCTAAAAGAATTCTCTATCTACAAGAGCCTCTTCTATCTTAAAGTTCATGTTTTTTTTTATTCTCTTTATTAATTAAAAACAGACATAAGCCGTCTAAATAAAAAGATAAATAATTGCAGAAGAGAGAGAGAGCAACTCAATTGGTATTGGACTCATTATGGAAGTCGCTTAAGGGAATATATATTGCCATGGGCAAGGGCGAATACCAAAACGATTTGTGCCTCTCAAAAATGCATAAAGGAGTGAGTCAAAAAGGGGGCCCAACTCTTTCAAGTGTTGCAAAGTTGTATAGACGATTTCTGTTTGTGTGTGTGTTTGTTGTATATTGCATTAATGCGTGGCACGTAGAGCACATTCTGAGCAAAGCATGCGTGTTCCGCTTGATGCATTCATGAGATCCAGCTCTCCCTCAATCAATGGGAATACTCGTACTCACAAAAAAAAAAAACGCAAACAATCAAAGCAAATGCAATGATGAATGGTAATGGGTGGGTATAGGGGTTGGGGATTGGGGCTGGTCACTTGGCGTGACTTTACAAGGCGTTGCAGTTGCCGCTGCTGCTACTATATATTATTACTATTATTATTATTTTGATTTTTTTTCTAGTTGTTGTGAAGCAAAATCATGCGTAACGATTTACATAAAGCCAAACACGCACGCTTTGTTATTTCCGGTTTTGGATACATTGAACAGGGGTCGGTCTGAAAATGCATTGTACAATGCGGTTCCCTACAATTGGGTCAAGTAGGGGCTTCCCGACCGTGATCCGAGTGCTTCTAATGAGCGAGTTAAATGAAAAACAGATTTTAGAAAATGAAAAATATACTACTCCAAACAAAAGCATTTGAACAAATTCAATTTTTTTAAAACTTCTTAAATTTTCCATCTCTTACGAACATATGCTGTGGATATAATTTTATAGATAATTCCAGATTAATACAATTAGATAGACTGAAGTGGATTTTAATAAAGCGTTGTGCAACATTCCACAAAAATTCACAATTTGTTTTTAATTCTTTTGAGAAAATTTGGCAACTCTGCTACTTTGCTTAAAAATTTGCAACCCAGACTAATATAATAGTTATGGGCATAACTCATCTTCTAAAAAACAATTTTATTCCATTTAAGAGTTAGACTAGGTCGAAATTTTCTAAAGGCTCATGAGTATATTACATATATTTATACAAAACAAAAAAAATATTCCCAAGTCAAATTATTTAAAAAGCTCAACCTATTAAAACTCAGTACACAGCTAAAAATAATGCGATTTTAAGCATTCTTTAATGCATAGATCTTAAAATAACACCAAAAAATCAAAAAACACGATTGAGATTTGGATCCCGCTTCATTTTATGCTCGAACATTCTTATTCTTATAGACATTTCTGTATCTTTTTTAGAAATGTGAACATCTTAAAAAATCAAATCTATAATTTTTGTATTTAAATTAATAAAAGAAGAACTACAATTTTGAATTCAACTTTCTGAAATCACGCTTTAAACGTTTTAGTCTCGTGCGAATATTCTTATTGCACATAACATATATATTGGTTTTAAAAGAAGTCATTCCATTTCTAGAAATTATGTATTTTTCTTAAAATGAGTTCCAAGATTGTTGGAAATCGGTAAATAAAACAGTATTTTTGTCTTCAATGCCTTTTATTCAATAATTTATAGTATAGTAATAACTTATTCTTTAAATTAGCCAGACAAATATTTTTTTAAAATCCGAAATTAAGAAATATTCCCATTTTAGAAATGATTCCAACTCCCTGATGTCGTTTTATAAAAACTCTACACACAAATCTTATTGCAATATTATAAAATATCTGAAAATAATATTAGGAACAAGATTCAAGAAAAATATTTTTTCCGAGATTGTTCAAAAATATAAATACAAATTTTGGGCTTGGCTTGAAGATACTTAACTTCAATTTTTGTTCGGTATATAATTTATATTTTCTTTGGTTCCCGGTTTAATGAACAATTATATTAAATTCTGAATCAGTATAAGGTCTTGAAAAAGGCATTTGCATAGTATTCCCTCCCGATTGGTTGTTTTTTTTTTAGAATTTAGAGCTTTTTAGAAAAAGAGACCCGCTAAAGGAAAGCCAATTTTGTTCCGATATGTTTTCAATTATAATACACCTTTCCCGCAAATTTCTTCAATAAGTCACTTTTTTGTAGACTCGCTTCTATCACCCACTCCAACGTCTTTCCCTATCAAATACATTCATTATATACATATTAAAATTCCAAGCACAATTCATTTTCAGGATATTAACAAGTACCACATCCCTGCTCCTATATTTAGCAAAGTAAATAAGCGTTGCATTGACTTTGTTGCAAAGCAGTCTTGCATTGCATTTTGTATTTCATTCATTGATTACTTACGCACACACACACACAGTTGTATCTTCTGTGGATGCAACAAAACAAACAAATAAACAATATTACGTTGTGTGTGCGCCTTGGAACCAGCCAAAGACCTAACAACAACAAAGAGCCAGCAATCTGCTCCGTCTTGTGTTCATTCATTCATGGGAGAGATCTTTTCATTCATATATTCGTATAGAAGATATAAAAATTATACGCACTCGCACACAGACCCCATTCACAGACATGACTGAAAGTTATAGTAAAAATTTTTATTGTTTATTTATTCTAAGTTTTTTTTTTTCATTTCATTTTTTTGCCACGCTTTTTCGATTGCGAAGTCGTCGTCGCCGGCAGCCGCCATTTTCAATTAAATTTCAATTTAAATTTCTTCCTGAAATGCCAGCCAACATTGGGCCCCCACATTGGGTACTACAGCACCTCTCCAGCTCTCGCATCCAACAACTATGCTTCATTGTTGTTGTTATTCTTGCTTTGTTGATATTATCAGCAAGTTAAAAAGAAAAAAAAGAAACCAAGTGGCTGACGATTGTTGGAACAACACGACTAAGATATGCCCTGTACCAGAATTTAAGATTTTGGTTCGAGCTTATCAGCATATTTTTAAGCAAGATTGTATTACTAAAAGGTAAAAGAAATATTTTAATTTTGTTCACTTGAATATACCTACCTATTTTTGGTGGCAGTAGCTTTTTAATGCTTTTTTTTATTAAAAGCGTTTAAAATTGGGATATTTTTGAGATCCCCAGTTCTTATAGGATTTTGGTTTTATTAAAATTTTATGATAATTTTACAGCAAAAAGTTATATCTGTTCCAAGACTTTAAACATGAAATTGCATATGAATATCCATCCATTAAAACTAACTTTATTTTCTACAACAAATATTAAAATATTTACGATATTTTTCAGAAGTTATCCCACAAAACAATTTAAAATCGAGAAAAATTATAGGGGAACATCGATGTTCAAGAGATCAATTATTTAGTTTCTTTATTTTCTCACAAAAATGTGGGTTATTTTTTGGGTGTTTATTATAGCCTGTACCGTATGGTACCAAGGGTATATTATAAGTTTGTGCAAGCCGAAAATGTATTTAACATATAGAAGGAGACGTCGGAGACACCCCAAAGTTACCTAAAATATGATCAGGGTGAATAGAGAAGTCGATATACCCATGTCCGTCTGTCAGTCTGCCGTGTGAACGCTAGATCTCAGAGATGGTAAGAGCTAGAGTTACCAAACTTTCACATTAGATCCCATATTAATCCATAGGAGATAAGTTTATTTTATTTTTTTGATATCGGGAATTAATTATATATCTCCCATGGGGGTGTTTGAGAGGATTTCGACAAAAAAAAAGCGTTTTAGATGAATAATTCGTTTGTTTATGAAGATATCATAACCAAATTTGGTATTCGAAAGTTTTTTATAGTTTCCAATCCCTGAACCAAATTTGATCGAAATCGGTTGACTATATCATAGAGCTCCCATAGGACCGATCAAAATAACTTTTTTAAAGAAAAATTCACTATATTTCGTTTTTTAATAAATATATCGTAACCAGATTTGGCGTTTGGAAATGTTTTAGACCACTTAAGCAATGTGCCAAATTTGAACAAAATCGATTGACTGTATCATATAGCTCCCATAGGTCCGATCTTCCAAAAAATCGATTTTTGAACAAAATTTGTTGTGTTTCGTTTGTTTGTTAAGATATTGGGACCAAATTTGATATTCGTGAGTATTTTATAGTTCCTAAGCACTGTACTAAATTTAATCTAAATCGTTTGACTAGATCATGTAGCTCCCATAGGACACATCGGTCTAAAAAAACGTTTTTTATACAAAATTCGATGTGTTTCGGTTGTTTGTAAAGATATTTGAAATAAATTTGGCATTCATATCTTTTTTAAGGTATTTAAGCACTGTGTCAAATTTTATTAAAATCGGTTGACTATATCATATAGCTCCAATAGGAACGATCGGTCAAAAAAAAAATTTTTGCTTAAAAATTCTTCTGTTTTTAGTTTTTTGTGAAGAAATCTGACTTTATTACAAGGTAGTGGTACAGGGTATCCTAAAGTCGTCCGCGCCCGACTTTACGTACGCCATTTTTTTATTTGACAAATTTAGAAAAATTTAACTTAAAATTACGAATTTTATAAACTTGCTCTTGCAGTTAAGACCAGTGGACATTTATAAATCGATTTCTTTAGTCTTTCTTATTATTTTAGTACCGACTTTGTGGGCTCTTGCTTATTAGCGCTTACGCCCTAACTTTTTGCGTAAAGTGTATAAAAAAAAGAAGTTCTTGAGCATGGAATTCGCTGTGATTTAATGTAGTTGTCGTTTGTTTTTTTTTTCAAGTAATTAAAATTCAAATTTGGTTTATTATTTTAACGAATTTTGTTTTTGTTGTTGAGGTCTTAATATCTTATTTTTTTTTTGTATTTGTTTATGCGACACTCACTTGCGTGAGTTTCTATTTTTCCCCCTGTTTTTAGCATTGGAAACTTGAAACCGCAGTAAGCACCTGACGTGTAGGTGGTTCTTAACGTACCTCAGTGTACATATATATATATATATATAATGTATAGCCCCCCCTGTGAAGTGTGTGACTAAGCTTGGTACTTACAACTTCTAAGCGCGTGGCTAGCCCGACCGGCTTAGTTGGCCCGTTTTGTTGAATATCAGTCATCGGTGTCAACGCCCATGCCCCCAAATGGCAACTGAAATTGGCCTGACCAACTCTAAACGTCAAGTGTTAAACTGGCGAAAGTGGAAAGTTTAACAGAGCCCCGCTTGAATTGCGCTTGAATTACCAACAACGGCAATAAAATGCAACAACAACAGCAACAAAAACAACAAGAGCAAAGTTTTTCTAATGAGACGACGGTTTGGAAGCCCTTTTTTGGATTTGTGGTTAACTTGGGTTGGTTTGCCTCCATTGGCGCCGTAGTCTTAAGTAGTTTACAACTTTGGATGGCATATTAAAACTATGCGAAAGATGCAGAAGATGGTACGTGGTACACTCGAAAAAGTAATCCGCAACGATTTGAATTCTAGGATTTTAAAGAAGGATGCGCGAAAGATTTTTAAGTTGTACCAAGCACACTTGGAAGATTTGAGAAACTCGTCTTAGAAAAAACCGTAACACGCGGTATGTGTACAAAGTACACTTGAAAAAATAATATGAATCAAATGGGATTCTGAAATTGATAGGAAAGATTTTCAATGACGTTTTTTCAATTTCAGAAGATTTGGGAAACTACTCATAAAAATAAAAAATTCGTAATATTTTCGTAGTCCCATTAAAAAAAAAACAGCATTTGCGGGAAGTTTTGTTAGGACACTTTTTCGCAAAGAAAACCGCTCCCGAAATTCATCGTTTGCTCGTGGAAGTTTATGGGGAATATTTTCTATCAAGAACACAGTGTTTTGATTGGTTTCAACTCTTTAAAGTTGGTGACTTTGATGTACCACGTAAACGAGCATACATAATAGTATACATAATTAAAAATAATAATAAATTGAATAATAAAAATATAGACGTCACTGTGAAATTTACTGCTACTACTTGTATAGACTATTGCTTAAAGCAGTTGTGAATTGTAAGCAACATTTTATAAAATTTATAGCTAGGAAGTTAGTTCAATGTATTTTTTTCATTTTAGTTTTGGCTCATTTGTTATGCTTAACCAAGCATCTACGATAGAACCAGTAAGAAAATTTTGGAAAGCCGTACTATACCGGTCAAAAAGTTTTCCGGAATTTCGATTTAAAAGGCGCGCGCAAAATGAATCGGTATATTTCTATTTTTATTAGGTTGGTAGGACCGTTTTTGACATCTTGTCATAATTTGAGCGCAATTGCCTTAATAGTATTGGTTTGGCAGCTGTTGTTGTTAGTCAAAAAAAAGAACGGTCTTCGATTTTTGTAATGGAAAAAAACGTGTATCAACGAGTTTGTTTGAAATTTTGCGTTGCGAATAAATTTTTGTGTGCCGATTCGCATAAGATGTTGCCAAAGGCCTTCACTTAGGACTGTATGTCCAAAACACAGGCATACGAGTGGTACAAATTGTTCAGAGAGAGTTGTGAAGACGTCACTGATTTGCCTCGTTCCGGTCGTCCTTCAACATTAAATACCGAAGAAAACGTTGATGCAGTGTCTTCACTTTTTTTACGATTTTGCTCGAAAATCGTAGTGTCGGTCAGACCTTGGCATCTCATATGGATCAGCCGAACACATTTTGGTTGAAGTTTTGGGCATGAAACGCGTCGCGGCTCGACTCGTGCCAAAAACGTTGAATTTTTTTCCCATTATTTTGGAATTTTTGGTCAAACACTCAACGAATGTGGTCGATCAGGCTCCGTATTCACTAGATTTGGCACCGTGTGACTTTTTCCTGTTCCCCAAACTCAAATTGCCATTAAGAGGGAAGCGTTTTGACACCATTGAGATCATCAAACAAAATTCGAACAAGGAACTCAAAGCCATCCCTGCCCAGGCCTACCAGAAGTATATGGATGATTGACTCAAGCTCAAATTATGACAAGATGTCAAAAACATTCCTACCAACCTAATAAAAAAATAAATATACCGATTCATTTCGATTTTTAATCGATTCTTGTTAATATTGGGATCATTTTCAGTCAAGCCACCTGTTCAAAATTATCACTTATTTATGATAAAAAAAAACGTTCCATTATGTATAGTAATATAGTAATTTTTTCAGTCTACATCTATATGTATTTAATCATACGACTTTAAAAAAAATTAATTTTAATTGACAAACAAATTCTTTGGAAATAACCCAGTTTTCTTGGTTCATATAGACCAATTTCAAACGTATATTACTTATATACCAAGTTTTATATTTGTGTGAGTTTACCTACGTATTCGTGTTCAATATAGACCAAATCAGTGTTATTTGGGTAATATAGATTCCTCTCTAAAAGTATCTTCAACATTCGCAATTCTTAGTTAAATTTTTTTTTTAGTGTTGTTGCTCTTGTTGTCAATATTACATAGTAGAGCAGGAGAAAAAAAAAAACAAAAACAAACTGCAATACAAAATAGAGAGACAATGGAATGTTGGGCTCCAAAATGGAGCTAACCAACACCAACAGAAACAACAACACTTTTGCTGGCAACTCTGGCAACAATTGTCTTGCGGTTGGATGGCAACCACAGCAACAACAACAAAAGCAAATATGCAGACACAGCGCGTGTTTTGCAGCTGCGAAAGTCGCTAGCAACTTTGGTGGCATCTGTGGAAAGCAACTGTTGCAAGTGTTCAAATACTATGTGGCGTCTCCGGGCCAGGCCAGAAATAACAAAAACCATCAACAGCTTTGCTTAGTTTATGCATAGTATACAGAGCTTATTGTAAGTAGGAAATATTGCATAATTTATGAGGGGAAATTGTAATAATATTTCAAGGGTTTGTTTCTTTTGCTTTTTTTAGCGGCCTTGAATTGTTTCTTAACGTTAACAAAATAAGGCAAAGTGGGCAACAAGACCTAGAATGCTAATAATCCAATAGGCTTGTTCCGGATTCCGAAACGGTTTGGTTGGCAAAAGCGATTCGCGATTGTAATTCGAATAAATTTCGATCCCATAGGAGTCGCGCTGCTCATTGGTTGTATCCAAGCGTTTTGGAGTTCTCTCTGATTCAAATAGATTTCGTATGCTATAGATAGGAGTACCTTTTTTGTTTTTTAATATTCTTAGCAATATAAGTTATTTGTGAAAATAAAAAAAATTTAGTTCAGAGCGGCCTGTAGGAAAAACAAAGAAGATCTAGCTAATGCTTTGGTTCGAGTTTCTGCAAAGATGACGATAGGATCAATGTCAACATCTTCCAATAATTTCGGACTATCTTTTTTTTGCTGCATTAAATATAAAAAAATTGTGTTAGACAATGAATCACTTGTGAAAGGAGTTTGTTGGGCTATTTATCACACTTTATAAAGAAGATAATTGGACGTCGTCATCTTTACTGACGCGTCTGGACCATTTTGTTTGCATTTTTACGTTAAATGATTCATCCATGCGGATAATAGCTGCAACTTTTCGGGCATCAAAGACAACATTGAGCTAGATTTTAGTCGTAATGCTTGTAAGAGAGATTCAAAAATATATTTTTAATATGGAGCGCCCAAAACGTTATCCTGTTCAACTTTTCTACGAAATAATCTGTTTCTTTTTATTTTTTTTTTAATTTTGCAAACCAAACTCTGTAAAAATCATCCTATATATTTTTGAAATTTTTTAAATATATTACTATAGATCACTGAAAATATGGCTCTTCAAAAATCATCCTATATATTTTAAATATCTTTGAAGAAAGCAAATTGCTACAAGCTATTTTTTTTTGTATATTAAATTGTAAATTGCTCTACTTTTCATCCTAAGCGCACATTGGACAACTCTGTGTAATATTTCAGAGATCTGCTGCTGTACATAACTCTACTGCTTATCTGCTCTTATAAGATAGTTTTCTTTTTTAATCGTACTCAAGAGCACCAAGGCCATGTGCTTAGCTTGTATAACCGGCACAGGCCTTCCTGCCCGCCCTAGCAACAAAAGACACATGAAAAACGCTTGAAAAACGCGTTGACGTTTTTCGTTGCAGTTATGTATCTGTGTATCTGCAGTTCTTGTTGGCGCCAGCATTAGGAGCCTAGCCATATAATTTGTTAACTAAATTGCCATATGAACATTAATTCATGATGATAAACAATTAATTTGACGGCAACAACTACAACAAGAAAAGATACAACTGAAGGACAACCAAGTTATTTGCAAAGTCGCTGCCGGCGTCAGGCCTGGCGTCGCTGCTTAGGCATATTTGTCAGCCAACAAGTTGCAGCTAAGATACTTAGATACATTGGATACATTTAGCTTAGATGTAGATACAAATCTTGAGCAATGTGTATAAAGTGAAATATTTGCCAAAGTTATGCGGCCCGGCATGGGTGGCAGTTGAAAAATGTGCAAAAGATTTTCCAAACAACAAAAATTAGAATGGCAAAGTGAATGGTGGCCAAGATATAATTCTTATTTTTCTTTGTTTTTTTTTTTTTTTGTTCAGAAATTGGTCTAAACAATCAATTATGTCAAACTGCAGTGAGTTTATCTAACCAAAATATGTGGCTGTAATGTTTTTGAAAGAAAAACGTAAGCATCGTAAAGCTTAAGGAATGTCAGCCAGAAACCCTTTCTAAATACCAAGTCGGTGTCAAAATTTCAAAACTTTTCATACGCCTAAAGCAATATTGTTGTAATAAGCTATTTTATTAAAATAAAAAATAACAAATGATATACAATTTTGTCGGGTATGTGCAAAAGTGCTCCACCAAGGGCGTGAGCAACCGTAACGACGCGACGATGCAACAGCGCTAGACTAACGACGTAAGCAACAAAAGTCAGCTGTTTGAATGCTTAGTTAGCATGCTTGTTTTGGGGAAAAAATCGCCTTAAAAAGCATTAAGTTCAAGTTTTGTACATTGGTAATATTTAAGGCCAATGCTCTAGAAGATTTATGATAAATTTTGTTCGCGGGATTAATATGTGATAATTTTTTTTTAGTCATATGTTTGATTATATTCATAGTCTACCCAGAAAAGGTTAGATTACCGAAGACGGAATGACCCGGATTTTCATGAAAATTTTCAGATACTTAATAAATTAGCAGATCGTGAGCAACTGCAATAGCTGTTAAATGTAAACTAATTCCATTTGGTTTCAAACGAACCCAAGCTATAATCCGCTTTCAAGTACTTTATTTCATTTTCATCTTACTAAAGCCTGTTTATAGATTTTCTGACAAATCTTAAGAATATGTCGTTGAAATCCAATAGCTATAACTCAACAACAACAAAAATTGCACTTTTGCAAATGCCGTCAAGTGAGTTTTGTTAGCAAAAAGAAAAAAAAAACATTCAACAAGTTTTTTTTTATAGCCTGTTCTGAGTTTTAAGACACGGCGCCCTAATCTCTCCATATATTCCCCCCGCTCTGCTGGCTACGCCCATGTCAATCAAGCGTGAAAAGTTTTTAATTGTTGCTTGCCCTTAGTTCTTAGCTGATTTCAGATAGTTTTCCAGAGTTTTGGCTTGAATAAAAATAATATTCCATATGGGCGCTACCTTCAAGAGCTAATTGCAAATACCGCAGGCGTTGTCATAGTCGTGGTTGACGTTGCCGCCAACGTTCTTAGCTCGATTCTGACACGGCTTAGCTCTTAGCTTATGATTTGGTTGATATAATAATTACTGTAACTTGGTGACAACAATTGTTGGTCAGCTACTGTTGTTCGGGTTCGGATACTCTGCATCCGTGCAATAAACGTAACATTTTGGCAATGCTCACAAAATGCAAACAAAAGATATAATTCTTCCATTTCAACTTATTTTTATCCGAATAGTCCAAATCGATAAAAATGCGTCGACAAAAAACTTGCACTTGGCATGTTAGAACCAATAAATACCCCCCCAATAATATTTCTCAAAGATGACAATGTTTTTCTTTTGAGTGTGTCAACAAAAGAATCTCTGGCTTTCAAATAGCTCGCCAGTAAAGAATAAAAATGCAACTTTATATACTAGACAAGACTTTCAAAATGTTATTTTTTAACGCAATTTGGCAATACTCAATAAAATTTCTCAAAGATGTAAAAATGTAACTTTAAATACGAAACAAGACTCGCAAAATGTAGATTTTTTTTCGTAACGCTATTTTGCAACACCTGCAAGAAAGAACCAATGAATACCCTCAATAGCATTTCTTATAAAAGTAGTAGAGCATCAAGAGTTTTCCTTCTGGGTTTGGCCGCCAGTGTGCCGTTTTGTGCCAAGCTTGGCATTGAACCATTGAATGTTTTTTCTGTCTTCAATCCGTCAAGTCCGTCGGTTTCACATTGCTGCTATTTTTACCATTTTGAGTAGTCATTGTGCGTCGACTTTGCTGTTGTTGGTCAGAGGTAGAAAAAAAAATCAAAGCCAATAAAAAACAGTTCAACGATCCAACAACAGACCCTCTCTCGCGATTACATAATGGAAGAAGACAAAGCATTTGCCATTGTTTCTTTGGCCATTTTGTACTTTTATGCAATTGTTTTTGTAAGTGTAAATTTTTTACATATTAACAAGACGTCGGCAGCGCAGTTGGCAGCGTTAAGTAGCGTTAAATTTGGCTTCGTTTTTACTTTGTCGGAATACTCTATGAATATAGAAGCTTCTAGAGTGCTATAGATTTGTGTGACTTGGAATATGATTGTTAGAAAAGTTATAAACAAGAGCGCTCAAATCATAGAGATTTTGCGAAAGATTGGCATCCTTACAACTCTCACCATCTGCTGAAAATTTGAAAAGTCAGAGACAATCTATTAAATTTTAAAGAATTAAAGTAGCTGATGAAAACTTTAAAAGTTAATGAAAATCAATCACTCTATAAGCAATAGTCTTCAAGTCTAGTATGCAGCTCATGTGAGCCCTATAAACAAGAAATTGTTGAATTTTTTATGGCAATAAACTCGTTGCCTCTAGCAGCGCTAAAATATGATTCTGCAGGGTATTTTATAGTCGTCCATCTGACATGCCTTTCCATTGTAATTTTTTGTGATGGATACGAAACAACCTTCATCAAATGTATAATAACGTTTTGTAAATGCAGAGAGTAGGGTAAAAAAACGTTAAATGATTCAAAGTGGAATGAATGGGGAAACTTGAAGGTTGGCAGCACTTTGGCACTTTTCCGCTGAGCCGCTTTCTGCTCATTTTCTGATTTATAGTGTAATTAGAGACCTGCTATGTAATACCTTTAACATATTTAGCATGCATGCATCATGATTAAGTATTCTTTTTTATGTAGCGTTTAATGTTATATAAAAACGATAGCATAGTAAAATCGGGCTCATTAAACAAGTTCTATAGAAATTTGCGAAATTTTTCAAAATCAATTAATTTCAGTGTAATTGTTGGCTTAATCGGCATGCAGAACTTTATCAAAAAGTGACTAAAGTTTCCGAATATAAACATTTTAAAAATCTCAACATGTTTTCCATAATTTTTTATATCGTCAAACCAAACAATACTAAAAAACTTTTTAAAAATCAAATAATTATCAATTTTTTTTTTTATTGACGAATTTTTTAGTTTTCGCAATGGTAGAGCTGACTATATGGGACTATTTGCTACTAGTGGGACCGTAGCTAGACCTCGCAACGTTAAGTTCTGAGGCCAACGGTCTTTCATACCATCTCTCAAATTATCTCAGATAATTTTGCTTGAATTATAATGATGTTTGGTATCAATCGAAAGTTTGTATTATTTTCCGCATTTATCTCATACACACTTAAGATATAAATTGTGGAAATTATTGCGCTATAATAAATATAATCTGGCTGGACATATGAGTAGTCCAAATGTCAAGTTTGGTAATACTAGCTCCTAAACTCTTCAAGATTTAGGCGTTCATACAGATATTTTTTTCGCCTATATAGCCTTTAACTTATATACTTGTTCTTACATCGCTGGAAATATATAACGATTTAAAAAAAAGGTTAAGTTCTATGTACACAGCCCTTTATTGTAAAATTAAAAAATAAACTATTGCAAAATGTTTAACACATTTGGGGCCCGTAATTTTATTTATTCATTTGTGGGTCGTCAACGGCGAGACTTTCGAGACTGAGGCGGCTAATTGAAAAGCCAATTGCAGTTAACTAATAACCATTAAACAATTAACAATTTGGTAGCTCTTGACTGCTTTTCACTTACACTCTTTGTATATAACTTATAAATATATACAATATAGTTGTATATACATAGCTACTAAGTACGCACACAAAGGGAAAACAAAAACCCTTCGAGAAGAAACCAAAAAGGTTGAATAAAAAGCGGTTTGTTGTTCTTGGCCTAAATAATTTTTTGACCAATTCAAGTTGCTTTTTAATATAAAATAATTGACAACTTGTGCGCTTCTTTTAAGGCCAGTAACAAAAGTAGTCGGAACAAAAACCTGTCAAGTATGTGATAAAGAAAAGTTGAGGGAAAACCATAACGGAGGAGTTACTACGAATTTCAGATACTCTTTTAGTGTATACATAGAAAGGTATAAGGGAGCTTACACCTGAATAAGATTCAAATAAATCAATTTTTTTGTTTTAACAAAGAGAAACAAACAATCAAGTTTTAGAATTCGATTTTCAGTAAAATTTTGGAATGTCATTATATTCGAAAAACTTCGATTGGTTTTCAACGCAAAGCATCTACGTTGTCAGCTATTTATCATCTTAAGCTTTTATGTACGAAAACAATATTTTTTTAGAAAGCTGGTATTTCAATTGACGAAAAAATTAACGCTTCAAAAATTGTTTCTAAATTTCTTGCAATCGAAATTGGTTTACTTGATTTCGATTTTAAACAAACTTTTTCGGTTTCTAGAGAAATTAAAATGAAAATATGCCATTTCTATTATTTGTTATCAAAATTTATTGTCTTGAGACAATATCTTACCTTTTATCGAAATCCAGAAATACTATAATATTCTTCGTAATCTGTAAAACTATCAATTTTTTTTGGTATTTAAACTGTTGAAAAACTTTTTAAAAAAATTCTTTAAGAAAAACGATTGTAATCAAATCGATTTCGTTTCCAAATCAAGACGTTTTCACTAAGTGTCTGGGATTGGGATAGTCTGTACAAACGTAAGCCCATAATAGTCTATTAAAATATTTTAGGCGCACAATTACTTCCATATTAAAAGGAATTATATTTATTATTCAAACGATTATTATCGTCTGTAGCAACAATTATTTTAAACGTTTTTACATTTATTGAGAATGCAGAACCGGGAATTTTTTTTATTTCAAAACAATATTTAGTATCTCATTCAAAACATCGTTGTTGATTTAAAATAACTTTAAATCTGTAATCGAATCTCAACAATTTGCAAATTCGAAAACTTTAATTTTGATAATAATTAAATTATTTTTCTTATTGAAGGGTAACAAAAAAAAGTGGGAACTACCCCTTTAAAGACTATCTGCACCTAGTACTTATAACAGAATCTTTTGGAGTGGACCCCAAACAGCTTAAGGAAAATAGAAATGAAAAGCGAGAGACAAACACACACACATACACAAGACATTGACCAAGTTCATGTCCAAGGCGCAGAAGAAGTGTCAACGACAACGATCTGGCCAAAGTGGACGACAAAGTTACAGGTTCGAAAAAGAAAGTAGTGAAAAAAAAAAACAGAGACGTAGAAACTTTCTGTTTGCACAAGTCAAAAGAAGCGAAAAGAAAAACACTAGTCAGTAAAAAATGAAAGACCAACAGCAGAGTCTAATAACTTCCAGACAAATGACGCAAATTATGAGACACTTTGTATACTTAAAACTAATCTATTATTTGTTATTATTATTGAAGAAATGCGCTTTCCAGACATATGTAGAGAAATTCAATTACCTCGAAAAAGATATTCTATGTTTGTCACAACTCGCACTCATTCATTAGATCTATTATTTTCTTTTTATAGGATACCCTTACACGACATATCATATCCCGTCTTTTGTTAACCGCTCTGCCTAACCAATTAAAAATATATTTCCAACTACTCACAAAGTGACATCTGTGCAATGTGTTACCTACCCAACTGTGAGTATAAGTATTATCTATGCTTGGACGGCATTCTTTTGACCATAATTAATTGACAGCCTTAAAAACTTATCGACCAGCATCTTAATCCATCCTTCTATCCATGACACATTCTGTAGGTTGCTTACCTGCAAAAACAAAAGGAGAAAAAAATTAGTTTTATTTTAATAGTGTTTTCATTTCTTACAGATAAAAGCAGAACTTTAAGGCTAGAACAACAAAAACAAGCCCAGACTTAATCGTAGAAAATGACAGTTTGTTACCAAAGAACAAGAAAAAAAAAAAAAAAAACAGAAACTAGAAACCAACAAGATCCATCCATTGCCACAATGCAATGCGGGCGACTGTCAAAGGCATCTTTCAGTTTCTTGGCTCTGTTCCGTTCCGATCCGTTGCGTAGATCGAGGGTTTGGTGTCCTCAATTTGCGTAAAATGGCACAACGAAATAATTTAAAATGCAACAACAATTGTTGGAACGAAGACGCATATCACACAAATACATGCACGAGAAGACACATATTAATAATGGAGCTAGGCACTGGGAGCTGCCATGACAAGACGATAACGGAAACTACTTGCATTCGATATCGGTTTTTAGTTCCCAGTCGGAACTGACGGAACACAAATTTTTAGATAAAACAAAACGCATTTTAATGTTGATTTCTACAAGTAAAGTGAAGGGATGTGGGGTTACATAAAATACATCTCGACAGAAACAGGAAAAAAAAAAAAATAAGCAATCTAAGTTATGAAGATTTTGGGAAGTCCCGTTGCTTTGCTTTACGTAATTAAAAACAGTAAGGAACAACCGAAATAGCCAAATCTGAATTCGATCGATAAAGCGAGCTAAAGGTAAAGGCTAACTAATCCAAGAATCTAAGAAAATTCCCGATCAGAGCAATGGAACCAAGGATATGCGTTGTTGTCTCGAAAGAGACGCACAATTCTGGCAAATATCTAGAGTAGATTTTCGTGCAGTCATCAGCTTCATGTTCTACTGGGCTCCCTTAAAACAGTTTTGTTATCGGCAAAGCAATTGCAACAAAAAAAAAAAAAAAAATCGAGTAATTGACAGAAACTCACACAAATGCGTGTGATAACATTTTATGCCCATTGTGCAACTTTGCTCATATCTGTTCTATATAATATAACGATGAAAATACATGGAACATACGAGTATGGGTAGAACTACGTGAAGCGGATCATTTTCGTAAAAATGTAACGTCACGATAAAATGAAAATGCGCTTTTTAAAGTTAATTTGGGTAAAAACAAAAACATGAAAATCTGAGCTAAAGTTGTTACAAAACATTATTGCCCTCCTTTTTTCCCCCCTTCCCCACCCTTTTTTATCATAGCATTTTTCTTATCTTACGTTCTTTAATTGTATTTTTTTGTACCCTTTCAATAAATATTCCCAAAAATAAAAAGAAAACTTGCTTGTTAGTTTGAAAAACTAATAATTATATCATAGTAGTTAAGTAATAAAACGATATAAGTTTATAACAAAATAATAATAGAAACCCTGGATTGTTAGGTAAGGTATTCCTTTTGGGCACAGTCAAAAAAACATTCTGATATGGAAATTCTCTATGGAAAAGTTCAAAAACCAAAACGAACTATTTGAAAGTTCTATAAAAGTGTTTGGGATCGTTTCCGATACTGTATTATGTTTTTTGATTGTTTGATGTAAAGCTTATTATAAAAACAAAAAAACAATATATTTACCAATTCGTAGTTTTTTTTTAAACTAATAAAAAAACATATATCCAATTTTTTTTTTGATGATTCCTGGTTTCTTTTAAAGGTTTAAAAGCAAAACTTTGCATAGAGACTATATCGAACACTATTTAAATAGTTATTCATCTCCCACTACTGTATATAATTATTTTTATTCTTTAATTTACCATTTTTATGAAGTTTTCTTCTACTCTCATCTCACAGCGTGCTGAAACTTAAAAAAAAAAAATATTTGCTCCAACTTGTATAACTTGTGGGTGGGTTGTTCTTTTCTACGGGTTTCTCAACACGTTGTTGTAATTGTTGCTGGTAGACTTTACTTTTAATTTGCATTAAGCAACAACAACAACTGCTGCAATAACAACAAGAAGCCGCCACAAGGGGCGCTTGTCATGGGTCGCCTCGTTGCGGCGGCAAAACTTCAAAGACCCATTTGGCGTCTTTTTTATTTTTTCTTGCATATTTTTGTTTTT
The DNA here is from genome assembly GCA_037043745.1 of Chymomyza amoena. Classification (NCBI taxonomy): domain Eukaryota; kingdom Metazoa; phylum Arthropoda; class Insecta; order Diptera; family Drosophilidae; genus Chymomyza; species Chymomyza amoena. The sequence goes on along the minus strand of JBAMAX010002782.1, from coordinate 136,877 downwards.
TTTTTTTTGTTGTTTCAATTTAAATGCGCAGCAAAAGAACCTAGAGGCGGTGCACACAATATAGAAATCAATTTATGGATATTTGCACGACTTTGCCAAGAACTTACTCAACACTCATTTAAAACGTGAGAGCAGCCAGAGGGTTACCTGTATCTGAATCGCAGTTACCTCCCTCCCACCACTCACCACTATGCACTCCGGGGCACGTGTCAAATGCGTTGCACGTGTAAACGCATGAGGATGCCAGCTTTTTCCTATATAAATACGTATATAACAACGCACTCTTGGCCACCTCATGTTACACAAGACCCAACAATAGCTCAGCCAAACCAACTGGCCCGGCCAACTGGCGTCATTGCCATTGGGTAACTCTTTTGGAGCAGCGCGAACTCGACCACCCGCATCTTAAATCTTGGACACACACAAAGACTGCAGACTGTACAACACCAAAAAAAAAAGCAAAAAAAAAGTCCGCGCAATAAACTTAACAACAACTAAAAATTGTTATACTATTTTTATTTTTTAATATTTCATTTTTTTTATTAAATATTCGTATATATTATACTATATATAGTATATATATATATTATTTTTTTCCTTTGTACAACAAATTAGCTACATTTTGTGCAATTAAGTAAACGGGGCCAAAACGCAGCGGGTCTCTGTCGTTGTTTGGTGCGTCAACCAAACGCATGAAAAATGGCTTAAACCAAAATTTTTGCGAATCAAATGTTAGGTAAGAGCCAACAACAACAATTGCTTTTGTTATTGGCCATGTGAAATAAGTACCAGAGGCATACTATTGGTAACTAACTTAGGTACATATCCTGTGGGAGAGAAATAAAAATTGTCTGTTCACAATAAATAAAAACGCGTTGTAATAGTGTTGCAAATTGAATCCGCTCCTGCTTGTACTGGTATTGGACTTTGAATACACTCTTTCCCTGATGGATTTTTTTTTTCGACGGGTATGTTCCATATTATGTATGCTTAACAGCCAAACCAACGATTTTGGAAAAAAAATGTTGCCTTAGCTTTAATTTTCCTAAACCTAACCTACATTTTTGAGATGCCCATAACTCCTCGGTTTTAAGCAGAGAGCTCAAAAAAGTACCCTATCTTAGACTTTTACCACACGTCTCTTACTAAGTTCAAGTACGTTTGGCAAAGAACTCAAAAAAGTACCCTATTACATCTCTCTTTCTCACAAAGCTACTACAGCGCGTTTTTAAACGCGTGTACTCAATTCCGCGTGGGCGTAACCGCAAGGGTGGCTTAGCCGTTGCTGACCAATGCCGCATTACTGGAGACAGAGGCAGTAATATAATAATTAATGGCTTCACTTTGATGCAATTATTACATAAATATATAGTATTGTTAAAACAATAAATATTACCACACATATCGACTATATACATAATAAATAAATAAAAATATTAATAGTACTAAAGTTATTCCTACTAGAGTCGCAAATAAACAAAGAATTTCCCTTCACCCACTCTCGCACTAGTTGAACTAGACGACTAAAAATTCGTTCTAATTTAGTATAAAGTCGTTTGGATGGCTGCACTTGGTGTTTTATATTTTACGAGTACTCATAAGAGATTATAAAGATATTGAGTTTGGCTTACACTCTTGTTATTATTTCAATAGATAACGAAGAATTTGCTGCAAGAAAAGTTTATCTCAAAGTCTTCCCTGCCCAAAATTTGCGAAATCTTAATAAATTCTATTTACGCGCTGAAGAGAGCACATTCATACAGATTCAGGCGCGCTATACATTGTATTTCACATCATATTTATGTAGTTTGATGCAAATTGCTGTTACTTATAGATAAACTAACACTTTGCAGCTCTGTAACTCAACCGGAAGATATGCATATATTAATTCTCCGATTTTTTTTATCATTGACTCATAAAATTCTGTTGATCTTGAACATGACTCATACTCGTAATTGTTATCTATGGCGCATGTTGAAGCTACAGTGTCTTGACTGCGTCTATGCTGGAAATTCATTGCTACTTGACGCACTCGCGTTCCCAGTTTCCATTCAGACTGACCTAATATACACAATTCCATAGAGTTCACATGCCGCCCAGCAATTTGTTGGCTATCAAAAAAGCGTTGCAAGAATTTTGCAACGATTCCAATTTTAAACGCCAACGTTATAGTGGTCTTTGTTGTAGCAGCAGGTCAACCGATATCCGTTGGGGTTCAGCGAAAAATTCAATTTCAACTGACTCTTAGCGGCATGTTCCGCCATGTTGCAAATTTTGTAAGCAAGGCACAGTGGTTGAAATCATCGATTCCAGCTAGAGAAAATTGAGAAACCACTGATGATGATGATACTTTAGAAGGCAGTCGGAAAACTTTAGTCAAAGTAGCATCATGGAATGTACTATATAGTGACAGACTGACGAAGATTCGAGAGGAACCATGAGCAACAGTGTTACTTAAGAGAATACTGTCTCGGTATTATTGAAGGATAATAGAATGGCAGTTTAGAAGGTTTTTAAAGGATTTGGGAATACGATTCATTATAGCGAATACCAAAGGGGCAAATGAGACCGTGCAAGCCATGTGTCTGAAATGAACTACTACTAGAGCAGCAGGTTCTTACAGAAACATTGCACTAGCTTAGGAATTTTCAGTTTCAAATTTACAACAGCTAAATATCGCATTTGGAACACTGTAAAATGCAACGCTTAATAGCAAACAGCCTGCCACCAGTTGGCCTAGTCCATCATTTGGTGGAGGAACGGCGGCGTAGTGAGTGAGTCAGTTGGACATCTTGCAGGAGTCTGGTTGCAGTTTTTAAGAAATTTTCGCCAGTGAAATTTTTTCTACCATTAAAATATACTATTTTGCTAGCGTCAGGGTGTCTCATAATTCGAAATTCTGAATGTCACTTAACCAATTGGTCAGTCAGTCAGTCAGCCAATCAGTCTATCAATTGCAAGTGAATTACTGACTCACTTATGTGCCTACTTCCTGATTATCTATGCACCTTTTGTTTTGCATAAATAAATAAACTTGTAGATTAGAGAGAGACACAGACACTCACCCACTTAACCCGATCCGATCCCTCAACGAACTTTAAACGTGTTTCACTATGGAATTTACCAGACTAGTATAGACCCAGAGATTGAGACTGGGTTGTGGGTAATCATGGTTGTTGTTGTTGTTATTGTAGTTGCAAGACAAGTTTATGGATTGTTACGGGTAAGGCGGAGACAGACGGTGGGGCGATTTACGCCATTGGCAGTGGCAACAATTTATTGAACGTTTAAGTTTAAAGCTAATTGAAGTTTGACGTTGCATTTAGCCACAAAAGCAACTAAATGCATGGCATCCATCCAATAGATGATAGTGCGATGAATGAATGCTTTGGGTATGAATGTGAGTGTGAATGTGAGTACAAGTATCGAGTATGAATGCATATATGCATGTGAAAATCAATTGCGAGTTGACGACGACGACAACGTTAAGGCGTTTTTGAAAAGCCAGCTAGACGCATTTGAGCCAGTCATCGCGGCCAGTTCGACCCATTCCGTCATTCACTCAGTCAGTCATTCAGTCAGCCGGGCAGGCTCTAAATGCAAGCCACTCAGTCACGGAGTCTGTTGGTCGAATCGGACGGACTTGTCTTGGTCTGGTCCAACCAGGCGGTAATTTGCGTGCACTATGCGCTCTGGCACTATTATTAAAGAGTCACCAAATGCCAACGCACACGTTAGCGATGGTCGCGTGCCTCATTTACGTGTTGCGTGTTACTAATTAGATTTGATAGTACCAAAGTAAAATTTAGTATTTTCATTACAGACCCCAAGTCCTTTATACCAAAATGCTTATCATAACCTCGGGTCCGCCCGTCTGAATGAACGCCTAGATCTCGGAGACCAGAAGAGCTAGAAACACCAAACTTTACCAGATGGTGCGCATATTTCCTGAGAGAATAAAGTTTGTTGAATCATTTCAATATCTTCACCCGTTCCCCTCCAGTAGGTTTTCGCGGTTTTTGGCAACACCGGTTAATATTTTCATCCGAAATTTAACAGAGTGCTGCCACGCATGAACACATGAACATGAACGGACAAATACAGCAAAGTTATGGTCAAAAAAAAAACGAGCTGCGTCAATTTTTACCTAGTTATGGTTACAAACGACCTTGAATCACAAATTTTGGTAAGCTGATTCAAGAGGCTCTAATGAACAAATGCACATCCAAATTTAATCGCTCCGCACTCCCACCCCCCGCAAACAATTTACCGTGTTTTCTCCCACACTCCTCAACACACTCCTATTTTAAATAGCTTCTTTGACGTAACTTTCAAGTTTCATCACAATCGGTAAACATTTACGAAACTTATAGCTATAAATATTAAACTTCACCAAAAAAAAAAATCCAATTGGAAAGTTCTTAGTAGGAATATGCAAAATAAAATTTGTTCGAGAGACAAAGTACATGGTATTCCACTGTCGGGCACCGCCTCGACTGTACCACATTTTTAATTATTATTTTTTTTTTTTTTCCTTTTGTTACAAATCTTGGGAGCTTAGGGCCTCTAAAGAGGTTTCCTTCTATTGTATCGGTATTAAGTAATTGCATTTTATTTTCACCCGATTCGGTGAATTGCCAGATAGTTTTCTTAATTATTACTGTCCAATTATTTTCCCCAAAACAAAATAAGTTTTCTTGACCCAATGAAAAAAACGATTATTAATAGTATCTCCTACAATTAGGCTCATTGCAATTTTTATACCCTGTACCGTATGGTCCAAGGGTATATTAAGTTTGTGCAGCCGAAAATGTATGTAACATATAGAGCGAGACGCGGAGACACGTCCACAAAGTTACCTAATATATGATCAGGGTGAATAGAGAAGTTTATATACCCATGTCCGTCTGTCCGTCTGTCCGTCCGTGTGAACGCCTAGATCTCAGAGATGGTAAGAGCTAGAGTTACCAAACTTTCACATTAGATCCCATATTATTCCATAGGAGGCAAGTTTATTTTATTTTTTTGATATCGGGGATAAATTATATAGCTCCACGGAAGTGTTTGAGACGACCTCGACAAAAAAAAGCGTTTTAGATGAATAATTTATTTGTTTATGAAGATATCGTAACGAAATTTGGTATTCGAAAGTTTTTATAGTTCCCAATCACTGTACCAAATTTGATCGAAATCGGTTGACTATATCATATAGCTCCCATAGGACCGATCGGCCAAAATAACTTTTTTAAGAAAAATTCGCTATATTTCGTTTTTAACAAAGATATCCTAACCAGATTTGGCGTTTGGAAAATTTTAGACCATTTAAGCAATGTGCCAAATTTGAACAAAACGGTTGCTTACTCCATAGTATAGTCCATTGATCTTTCAAAAAATCGATTTTTTAACAAAATTTGCTGTGTTTCGTTTGTTTGTTAAGATATTGGGACCAAATTTGACATTCGTGAGTGTTTTATAGTTCCTAAGCACTGTACCAAATTTAATCCAAATCGTTTGACTAGATCATATAGCTCCCATAGGACCAATCGGTCCAAAAACACGTTTTTTATACAAAATTCGATGTGTTTTGTTTGTTTGTAAAGATATTTGAAATAAATTTGGCATTCATATCTGTTTTAAGGTATTTAAGCACTGTGTCAAATTTTATTGAAATCGGCTGACTATATCATATAGCTCCCATAGGAACGATCGGTCAAAAAAAATGTTTGCTTAAAATTCTTCTGTTTTTGGTTTTTTGTGAAGGAACCGGATTTTATTGCAAGCTAGTGGTACAGGGTATCCTAAAGTCGTCCGCGCCCGACTTTACGTCCGCCATTTTTTTAATAGAACCACAACAAGCTGAAATTGCTATCATATAACTATTATTGCTTTAAAAAAATGGCGTACGTAAAGTCGGACGCGGACGACTTTAGGATACCCTCGTACCACTAGCTTGCAATAAAATCCGGTTCCTTCACAAAAACCAAAAACAGAAGAATTTTAAGCAAAAAATTTGTTTTTGACCAATCGTTCCTATGGGACTGTATGATATAGTCAACAGATTTCAATAAAAATTGACACAGTTCTTAAATACCTTAAAAAAGATCGGACTGCCGAATTAAGTTCGAATATTTTTACAAACAAACGAAACACATCGAATTTTGTATATAAAACGTGTTTTTGGACCGATTGGTCCTATGGGCGCTATATGATCTAGTCAACAGATTTGGATTAAATTCAGTACAGTGCTTAGGAACTATAAAAAACTCACGAATGTCAAATTTGGTCCCAATATCTTTACAAACAAACGAAACACAACAAATTTTGTTCACAAATCGATTTTTTGGAAGATCGGACCTATGGGGCTTATATGATATAGTCAACCGATTTTGTTTAAATTTGGCACGTTGCTTAAGTGCTCTAAGAAATTTCCAAACGCCAAATCTGGATACGATATCTTTGTTATAAAACGAAATATAACGAATTTTTCTTTAAAAAAGTTATTTTGGCCGATCGGTCCTATGGGAGCTATATGATATGATGTGATTGGGAACTATAAAAAACTCTCGAATACCAAATTTGGTTACGATATCTTCATAAACAAACGAATTAATCATTCAAATTTTTTTTTTTTTGTCGAGGTCGTCTCAAACACCCCTATGGGAGCTATATAATTTAACCCCGATATCAAAAAAATAAAATAAACTTGTCTCCTATGGAATAATATGGGATCTAATGTGAAAGTTTGGTTACTCTAGCTCTTACCATCTCTGAGATCTAGGCGTTCAAACGGACAGACGGACGGACATGGGTATATCGACTTCTCTATTCACCCTGATTATATTTTAGGTAACTTTGGGGTGTCTCCGACGACTCCTTCTATATGTTACATACGTTTTCGGCTTGCACAAACCAAGGGTATATGGTACAATACGGTACAGGGTATAAAAAATGTATATTGGAGGTGTTGACTGCACTTGGTGTTTCATTTTTTACGAGTACTAATAAGAGATAAGAGACGTGATTTCTACATTCGTTTTATACCATTTATAATAAAAAAAAAAACTTTTTTCGGAAAAGTAATATTTAAAAAAATATATATTACTATTAGTATCTTCAGTAATTAAAAATTAATAATAAACATAAAGTTATTTGGTAAAATTTACGTCTATTATATTTCGAAAAAGCGCAAAATTCCTTTGTTTGCTAGCAATAAGTGCAGTACGCAGAAGTCCGAAATGCTTGCAAGCAAAAATCGCTTATGAAGAAATGCTTTAACTTTTTATTCTAGTAGCTCCAAGGTTTCTTCTTTTTTTCCAAAAATTTATGGAAAATTTATTTCGGGCTGCTGTGTACCGGCTTTAAAAAGATGAATATGCAATAAGACAACATTGTTTAAAATTTAAAAGATTCTACTGATAATAGTCTACTAAGTTTCAGATCGGTCGTAAAATCTAAAATTTAGGAGTTTTTAAGTGCAGTGTTCAGATACATTACAAAATTATAACTTTGTTCCATTAATTTTAGGAAACTTTTGCTCTAAAGGTGAAAAAGGTATATGCCTGAAACTTCTTTCTTGTTAAAGTGTTCAGTCAAAATAAATATTTACAGATTCCTCTGTAAAGGGCCTAAGTAAAACAGAGACGAATTGCTGTAGGATTGATATTTGGTTGAAATAAATTGGGGCTGCACTACTAACAATTTTTTCTTGTTGCATAAAACTTCAACTCACTTATATGCAAAGCAAGATCTATCGAATCGAATCCCAAGCCAGTCCCGGTTCCATCTCTAACTCGTCATACTATATACGCATGCAAATATTTTTTAGTTTAGGCTATTTGCTTAGAAATATTTATGTTGTTGTCTTAGCCACATGTTGCTGCCAATTGCTTTGTGGCCATTTTTGGTTGTCAGCAACACGGAAAAGGCAATGAAAAAGACAACACATCTAAATGTATCTGTATCTGTGTGTATGTGTGTATGTATGTGTATGAATTGTATGTGTGTGTGCGAATGTATCTTTATTTGAATCTAAGCTGGCATTGTGCGGGTGGCTGCTGCTTTGCTCGATGCCGACAAATACGCGACAAACATGGCAAACAAAACGCGCCAAAAAGTGTTCTCTTATTGCAATTAAAGTAATAAGTTGTAATGGAAAGCGTACTATATAGTTTATGATTTATTATCATCATTATTATTATTATTACTACTATTATTGGCTATTGCTATGGTTCGCTGCCGTCTATGGGCAGCAACATATTCGATAGAAACAACATGTATCCATAAGGCAGCAGCGGCGGCAGCCTAATGGAAACTAATTTGACACCCAAGACCTGCCCGATTCCAGATCTGCGATGTCTGTGCACAGATCGCTGTCAAATTAAGCCAACAACACTCACTTTATACCCTGCACTTAGAAGGTAAGGTGCGTATTAAGTAAGTAGAAAAACAAATGTGATATATAAGAGGAGATCTAGAAAGTTGATAAGATCCCAAAAATATGTGAAAAACAAAAGAAATTTGTATAGACATATACGCGTCTTTTCGGTTCAACTGTTTCTTTAACTACACATGATAGAAAACTGTTTTGAAGAACTGGAAGAAAACCAGGAAGCCCCCAACGTTATCAGAAACACAATATGTACTATCGAAATTGATTTGGATCAGTCTGTTTCTCAAACCAAAAATGACAAAAAAAATTGTTTGTGAATCCTACAAGGCAACGAATAAAATCTTAAAAATGTCCCCACCTTTGTCCGGATTGACTTGTTCTCAAACCAAAAGTACTAGTAGAATATAGTCTTGAGATCCAGAAAAAAGCAAATAAAATCCCAAATATATCAGTACAAAAGTCTGTCAGCAACACAATAAAATCGAATTGGGCATTTCCACCTATTTGTAAGACCAAAATTTGGATAAGATGGTGAGATCAATAAAGCAGGCAAAAAAAATCACTCCGTCTACGAGATCGAAAAGAAAACGAGTGTAAGATCCCAAATATCACACCAAAAGAAACCAATTTTCGAAACCAATGGTTCGACGGTTACTTAAACGAAAAGAGCTAGAAACAGTTTGTGAGATCTAGTAGGAAACGAATCTTTATAATATAAGTTCATCTGTCCGGAGAGACTCTCCAACTATAAAAAAGGTAACAAAATGTAGTCCTTCCGAACTAGAAATGCTATTTTCGAAATAATATGTGTGTATAACCACTTCAAGTCATCTACAACTTTCCGACTGCTTTTTGTTGGATAATTTTTCGAAAATAATTCTATTTTAATTCCAAACTAGGATATTTTAGCCCCGAACTTCATCAAAATATTAAAAAAATGCAATCTTTTAACAAAATAAATCAATAAAGTAATACTTTTGGTTTATCTCAAAATCTCCATGTAATGACTTGGAGCAACAAACACATATTTTTTTTAAATATTTAAAATCGCAATAAAAACATGAAAATCTCGCCGTTTACTATGTATACGAAATTCGGGCTATACCGGACTTTATTTATTTTTTTTTTTCAAGTTTTTCTGCGTTGTTTGTTCGTATAATTCTGTTTAGCATTTGCATGTAAATTATGCTAATTAATACTATACAAAAACAGCAACAACACCAACAACCACGGCAACGTTAAAGATGTTAATATTGACAACTTGTTGAAGATTTCTTTTGAAAGTATCTACATTCGAATTGTATATACACAAGTATATAGTATATACATGCAAATATCTAAAAAAAAAACAGTTGAACGATAGGCAAATAAATTGGTATACTACTAAATAAAAAAATAACTTAGGGCCAATCAGAATTATTCCCAAGTTGTTTGCCTTCAGGAACTGTGTCAAATTCCCATAGAAAAATGGGCAAACAGTTATGTAGAAACTTTCGCTGGGTTAAAAAAAAATGCAACTACAATGATGGTAATTTCGGTAATATGGAAACATATAAAGTTGTCGAAATTTTAAGGATTTGGTTAGACAGCATTAAAGAAAAGATTACTTATCGTTATGAATATATGGTTTCATGGTAATATACCTGCAATGAAAAAAAAAAAATAAAAATAGTAAGTAATATATTCTTCTAATATTATAATAAAATATAAATAAATTGTCAACCTATAACCAGTTTAAAACCATCGGAGACAATTGCTAATAATAAATTCTTTCCTTTTTTAACGCTGTTATTTTTATTTTTTGGTAGCGAACTATACAATTTGATAAGTATCGAAGATACATCGAAATAAAATAGCTGAATACTCAAGGAACCGATACCGCGTAGCTGTAGTTTCATTTTACAAGTTCTCAAGTGTTATAATAAGTCAATTTCTTTTATAACAAAGCAAACATTTCTTGTTTGTTTTAGTAGCGAACTAAACAAATCGATATCTATTGACGATACATCGAGGTTAAATAAAAAAAAATAACTTAAGGGATCGACTAGCTAAAGCCTAAAATTCCAAGTTCTCAAATGTTATAAGTATCCAATTTCTTTTTTAACTGATCGAAAATTGTTTTTTTTTTTGGTAGCGAACTAGACAAATTAAATAAATAAAAATCAAAATATAAAACGGTGCGGATAAAAACAGCAAAAATGCGGGAGAACGGGGGAAGGTATTGACATGACTCAACAAACTTCATCTTCTGAAGAAATATGCGCACCAGATGGTAAAGTTTGGTGTTTCTAGCTCTTATAGTCTCCGAGATCTATGATGCCCATGAGTTCTTTTGCTTATTATTTTTAATCGATAAAACTTTCATCAAAAAGTATGGGTAAAAATAATTCCTTAGAAGTAGATTTACGAAAAAGCAGTGTAGAAGTTTGTCGCATATGACAACTTCTTTTGGCTTCTTAAAGGGTATAAAACCAAAGTTTTACGTTCCATTATAAAGGCAATGGCCCAAATATAAATTATATTTTATAGCGCAAAGGGTCCATGTCGACATTTTTATAGAAATGGCACCCAAGACTTGACTGTATTTGTTATTACGAGTATTACGTGTAACTAAAATGCCAAGCACGAAGCCAAGGTATTACCATTGTTGGCTCCAATGTTAGCCTTGAACTTGAAATAGTTTTATTTTTGTGTTTAAAAAACACATGAATTCGGCAAAAACAAAAAAAAAAATAAAACAAAATCCAGAGAGAGGAAAAACGAAACCATCTCAACTGTTGGCAGCATGGTTGCATGCAGATTCGTAACAAAATATTTGGCAAAAGTCGGCAAATTGTTTTGCCATTCCATAAAAGGGCAAAATTAAAGCTCAGAGGGGATTTGGTGGGGGGTAAAAGTTGGCGATAAAACGAAAAACCGAAGCAAATTATACGATATATATATATGGCTAAAATTGAGTACGCTGGCAGCAGTTCAAAAAGTTGGTATAGATTACGGCCAAGGGGGCGGGCGGCACAGGTACTGCTACCAAAGTTGGCAAAATTAGAAACGCGTCGAGTAACAACTGATGTATGTATTTTCTGCCTTTTGACTGCTTATGGCATGCAAACGATGCCGCCGCGACAACAACGATTATCGACTTTTTGCGACATGATTTGGCGCAATTTCAACACAGCCAAATTGAACACATATTGAACAGACACAGATACAGATACATGGACACACACACACACACACACACACACATACGATACGTAGATGCACACACAGATACACACATACAGCTACATTGTCCAAACAACAACAAAATGTTATGCGGAAAATGGCACCGCAAAGCTGTGCTGCAACTTTGCTTTGTTATAGTGGAAAATTATAAAAAAAAAAAGTTGGTAACTCTGAATATTTTTGTTTTTACCCTGTGGGGCTATAAAAATAAAATGATCTTGTGCAGACAACACCCAATTGCAACACCCCCGAATAAAAAGTGCCAAGTTTTTTTTTTGGCTTAAACTGTTGAGTCGATTCATCTACTTTTCAAGACATCTCGGTAAGATCGATACTGTTTCTACTAGTAGGAAAGTTTTTAGTGATAGATTGTCAGCCTTTTTTTTTTGGGTACATAGAACTTTTGTTTTTCCAGATGTTTGTGTTAATACAGACGAAAAAGGATATCCCATCGAGAAATAGGTACAATAAATTTATATTATATATATATATTATTTCTTTTTGGATTTTAATTTAATAATGCACCATATTTTATAAGCTGGTGTCTAAATTGGAGGACTTATAGAAAACTTCTTTAAATTGAAGTTTCGTACATATCAAAGTCCGATAATCGATTGTAAGTAACTGCTTTTTGAGTCACAGCCTATTATCATTCTTATTTTTACCAAAACTATAAATTTTTTAAGTCGGATGATCTATTTTTAGTATATTCCGCAAGTATTTATACAAAGGGACTGATGACTTCACGTTTTCATATGCTCTCGTTAGGAAATAATAAAAATTACATTTTTACCAAAATTGAGTGAAACTGTATAACAATAATAATACTCTCATTTCATTAGCTTACTTTAGTGTATTAGAATTCGGCTAGAAAATTATTTGCCATAAAATTACGACAATATTGCTTTCCCAGAAAATAGTTCGGACAGTGGTTAGAAATTTAGATTTTGTTTGCGTGCAAGTTCCTAAGCAGCGGCGACAAACCAAAAAAATTCCGTACGTAAAGTCGGGCGCGGACAACTTTGGGATACCCTGTACCACTAGTTTGCAATAAAATCCGGTTCCTTTACAAAAACCCAAAAACAGAAGAATTTTTTAGCAAACATTTTTTTTTTTGACCGATCGAACGATGGGAGCCTTATGATATAGTCAACCGATTTCGATCAAATTTGACACAGTGCTTTAGTACCTTAAAAAGATCTGAATGCTGAATTTAGTTCAAATATCTTCACAAACAGACGAAACACAACGAATTTTGTATAAAAAACGTTTTTGGACTGCTTGGTTCTATGGGAGCTATATGCTATAGTCAACTGACTTGGATCAAATTTAGTACAGTGCTAAGGAACTATAAAAAACTTACGAATACCAAATTTGGTCCCAATATCTTAACAAACAAACGAAACTAAACAAATTTTGTTAAAAAATCCATTTTTTGGAAGACCGGCCCCATGGGAGCTATATGATACAGTCAACCGATTTTGTTCAAATTTGGAACATTGCTTAAGAGCTCTAAACAATTTCCAAACGCCAAATCTGGATACGATATCTTTATTAAAAAACGAAATATAGCGAATTTAGCTTTAAAAAAGTGTCTTTGGCCGATCGGTGCTATGTGAGCTATATGATATAGTCAACCGATTTCGATCAAATTTGGTACAGTGTTTGGGAACTATCAAAAATACCAAATTTGGTTACCATATCTTGATGAACAAACGAATTATCCATCTAAAACTTTTTTTGTTTTTGTCGAGGTCGTCTTAAACACCCATATGGGAGCTATATAATTTATCCCCGATATAAAAAAAAAATAAAATTAACTTGTCTGCTATGGAATAATATGGGATCTAATGTGAAAGTTTGGTAACTCTAGCTCTTACCATCTCTGAGATGTAGGCGTTCACACGGACGGACGGACATGGGTATATCGACTTCTCTATTCACCCTGATCATATTTTAGGTAACTTTGGGGTGTCTCCGACGTCTACTTCTATATGTCACATACAGTTTCGGCTTGCACAAACTTAATATACCCTTTGTACCATACGGTACAGGGTATAAAAATGGATCAACTTGCAGCGAAATTTCATAAACAATTGTGAATTTCAGCATTTGGCCATATCGAGCCGAACTGTGCGCCATTTTGTCGCCGTCATAGTCATCAGTTTTTGTGGAAGCAAGGACAGGTGTAGGCTTACAACAAATTTTAACAGCCATACAACATTGACTCCGTTGCTACCGCTATCAGTTTTTTTTTTTTTTTGGGCCCCAAGACAATAAACAAAATGTATTATAGCATTAAGGTTTTATATTTTCATTATTTTAGGCATGTGGGACGGATTTTAAAACTTTTTTTAAACTCAGTAGTGTCAATGATGACACCATAACCACATACAGTGACCACGAGCACAGTCACGCATACATATGTACATTATCGCGCTGACCAGACCAACCTGATCAAGCTGACGCCGGCTTCCAAAACTCAAAGACTCACTCATCCATATATAATAATATATGATTGCCCACACACTTCACACGTTAGATGAACGAAACGAGGCAGGCATATGGAGAGTATAAAAAAAAAAAAATGAAGCAAACCAAAGCGTAACCAAATAAAAATAAAAATTTAAATATTTTCAACAAACAATTTAAAATGCCTGACACTGTAGAATGTGAAATACGATAAGGTGTCCAAACAAAAAAAAAATACACAACAGTTAAGAGCAACATTTTAGGTATAAAAAGTTAAGCGGTTCGCGAGACTTTGTGTTTTGAGATTTTCTATACTCTTTTCTTTTTTTTTTTGGACGGCATCTACGTAAAAACATTTAATTTTACCAGTACACAAAACATCAGATTAAAACGCCCAAGTACAAGAATAAAAAAACAGTGTTGCCCCATGAATTTTGTAAAAATGTGAAGAAAAACAATAGAAAAAACTAATGTGCAGGAACTTAATTTTTAAAAATTAGAAGAATAAAAGAACTCTACAATATTTTATATCTTCCAAATCGGTTTTTGTTCCTTAGCGTTACGATTTGCTGCTTATTAGACAATAGTCTTGAAAATAATAATTTTATTTTCATTGAATTTTAGAGAAAATGAGCGCAGCACACAAAATAGAGTGAGTCTGAAATGTTAATTTTTAAACAGCCGAGATCATATTAAAATTAAGCAATACGAGTTTTTAAGTAAAATTGGTAATTGGAAATTGGAAATTGATTGCAATTTTTGTAACTCTACCTTTTTGTTTCCAACTTTTAAAGAGTATAAAAACGTTGACATAGTATTATAGGTTTTTTCTCTAAACACACATAAATGTCTATTTTGTGTGATTTGAAATGCATTTTGACCAAATTTATCGTAAAGCTAACGCTGGCAGGCGCCTAAACGGCGGCAAGGTCGTTCAAGGTAGGCCATCTAAAATATTTCAGGCCAACAAGAGAACTAGATACAAATAAGTCTATAGATAAATTGAAATGCAAGCGGCGCATGCTTCGTATGCGTAATTTGTGCACATATACATACACATGAAATTAATCATAGACAACTCTATAGACAGATGCACTAAATAGACTTAAGATGGATAGTAGAGCAGCCAAGCCTACTCGCGTTTTTATACCCTGTACCGTATGGTCCAAGGGTATATTAAGTTTGTGCAAGCCGAAAATGTATGTAACATATAGAAGGAGACGTCGGAGACACCCCAAAGTTACCTAATATATGATCAGGGTGAATAGAGAAGTCGATATACCCATGTCCGTCTGTCCGTCTGTCCGTCCGTGCCGTGTGAACGCCTAGATCTCAGAGATGGTAAGAGCTAGAGTTACCAAACTTTCACATTAGATCCCATATTATTCCATAGGAGGCAAGTTTATTTTATTTTTTTGATATCGGGGATAAATTATATAGCTCCCATGGGGGTGTTTGAGACGACCTCGAAAAAAAAAGCGTTTTAGATGAATAATTCGTTTGTTTATGAAGATATCGTAACGAAATTTGGCAATCAAAAGTTTTTTATAGTTCATAATCACTGTACCAAATTTGATCAAAATCGGTTGACTATATCATATAGCTCCCATAGGACCGATCGGCCAAAATAACTTTTTTAAAGAAAAATTCGCTATATTTCGTTTTTTTAATAAAGATATCCTAACCAGATTTGGCGTTTGGAAATTTTTTAGACCACTTAAGCAATGTGCCAAATTTGAACAAAATCGGTGGACTATATCATATAGCTCCCATAGGTCCGATCTTCCAAAACATCGATTTTTTAACAAAATTTGTTGTGTTTCGTTTGTTTGTTAAGATATTGGGACCAAATTTGACATTCGTGAGTATTTTATAGTTCCTAAGCACTGTACCAAATTTAATCCAAGTCGTTTGACTAGATCATATAGCTCCCATAGGACCAATCGGTCCAAAAACACGTTTTTTATACAAAATTCGTTGTGTTTTGTTTGTTTGTAAAGATATTTGAAATAAATTTGACATTCATAGCTTTTTTAAGGTATTTAAGCACTGTGTCAAATTTTATTGAAATCGGTTGACTATATCATATAGCTCCCATAGGAACGATCGGTCAAAAAAAATTTTTTTGCTTAATAATTCTTCTATTTTTGGTTTTTTGTGAAGAAATCTGACTTTATTACAAGCTAGTGGTACAGGGTATCCTAAAGTCGTCCGCGCCCGACCTTACGTCCGCCATTTTTTAATAAAGATATCGTAACCAGATTTGGCGTTTGGAAATTTTTTAGACCACTTAAGCAATGTGCCAAATTTGATCGAAATCGGTTGACTATATCATATAGTTCCCATAGGGACGATCTTCCAAAAAAATCGATTTTTGTTCAAAATTTGTTGTGTTTCGTTTGTTTGTTAAGATATTGGGACCAAATTTGGTATTCGTAAGTTTTTTATAGTTCCTAAGCACTGTACGAAATTTAATCCAAATCGGTTGACTAGATCATATAGCTTCCATAGGACCAATCGGTCCAAAAAACGCGTTTTTTATACAAAATTCAATGTGTTTCGTTTGTTTGTAAAGATATTTGAACTAAATTCGGCATTCAGATCTTTTTTAAGGTATTTAAGAACTGTATCAAATTTTATTGAAATCGGTTGACTATATCATATAGCTCGGTCAAAAAAAAAATTGTTGCTTAAAAATTCTTCTGTTTTTGGTTTTTTGTAAAGAAAGCGGACTTTATTACAAGCTAGAGGTACAGGGTATCCTAAAGTCGTCCGCGCCCGACTTTACGTCCGCCATTTTTTTTTTGTTAGTGTTATTCAATCTTTTGGCTTAAGTAAGCTGGTTGTTTGCTTAGTAGTTCATTGAAATCTTGGTATCTTAAATAAAAGACTAAAATGCAAATTTAGTAGAATTTAAGATGCAGGAAAAAGAAACCCATAGCTTATGATAATTAACCAACTTTGTCTAAATGAGGCACGGCCTTTTTATTATACCCGATATTGTTAACATTTCTTTTACTATAAACAGCACACAGTTAAGGGGCCGAACTAATCAGAATTTTGGATAATTTTTTAAAAGTAGAATATTTTGAAAGTATTCGCTGACAAATCGAACTTTTCATTTTGATATACACCTGTACCTCGGCGGTTTACGCGGTAGAATCAAACATTTTTATATGGAAAAACCGCGTAAGGCGGTTACAGTTAATAAAATATAAAAGTAACAAAAAAAAAACAAATGTACTTCATTATGTATAAAACAAAATTTGAAAAAGTACCTATAAATACGGCTCAGCCCTTTTTTTAAGCCAACTTAATCGCTATCAGTTTCAACGAATAGTCTTTTTTTTACGAAATTGTATAATATCTTACTCATTACTGGATAAAATCATCTCAGATTCTGCATCTACTAATTGTTGCTTTTGTTTTAGTCATAGTTTGAAGAAGATGAAGAGAAAATATTCTGAAATAAGCTATTGTTGCTTATTTTTATTAGTCATATCTTTGTTGACTTCTTCATATTGTTTGAATAGATCATTAACATCTCGTTGAAATTTAAGACCACGATCTAAAATAACATCTCCTCCTTGAAAATGGTTTCCTAGTTTTCTTCCTAGTACAAGTCCCTCGTGAACAAATTTAGCTCTCAATACATTGGGTTCATTGTTTTCGTTGTCAGCTTTAACGTCATGTCAACACTACATTTAATTCCTGATCTTGCATTCATTCATTAATATCCGATTGAGTTATATCGACAAAGCCTTCTCCACCCAATTCTTGACCCAACTTAATTATCTGAGAAAACTCTTCTTCCAAAGATGTCTCAGGCCATAAAGATTTCCAAAAGGCATGTAGCGTTGATTTTTTTGTCGCGATATACGACATGCTTATATGTTTGATACAATCTTAAATCTGAATGACTGTTTTATACACACAGGGGGCTTGCAAGTCGAAATTATCTCTTGGTCTAGGGGTTTCAGCAAAGAAGCCGTATTTGGAGGTAAAAACACAACTTGAACATTTTCATGCTGCAAGTCTTGAAGCTGTCCTGGAGCATTATCAAGAACTATAAGGACTTTAAAAGGTAGCCCTTTTTTGATTAAATATTTATTTACATCTGTCTCGAAAATGTTATGGAACCAATCATTGAACAACGTCGCGGTAACCCAAGCTCTTTTATTGGCTTTCCAATAAACGAATCCGCGTAAAACGAGTACCGCATAGACCGAGATAAAGGTGTACATATATAAATATTAATTACTTTAACTCCGGTTGGAGCGTAGTACATATCGTGTATTTAATAAAATATTTTTTTTATGTTTTATTTTTAAAAGCAACGTCTTAGAGAGGTCTAGCCGCCTTAAAGTGTCTAGAAAGGTATAAGCCTTAAAAGAAATATGTCAATAACCCAAAAGACTGGCCCATTTTCGGGCTCCTGTGACTGAAGAACTACGCAGAAGCTGGATATTGTGAGAATTTTGATATATTTTTTTAATTAATGCTTTTTACAAATCTTTTCCAATCCCTTACAATTAAGTAATTTAAGAGCTAGCTGTAACTTTGTGTTAATTATAATAAATAAAAATTTGCAAATACTTTATTTGCTGCGCTTTATAGAATTTTAAGTACCACAACCGCTTGAAGATATTTATAAAAAAAAATATATATATAATATAATAATATACTTGTTTTTGTTTAATAGGATCTTTACATTTAAAAACATTTCAAACGAAGTTTCTTAGCTCGTTTGCTGATTCATCCAAATTTATCGCATTAATCATTGAAAGTTGTCTTTTTTTATTTATAATAAATGCTCCATATATTATTATGTTTATTTCGATGCTTATATTTTTATTGAATATAATTAGATTTTATTTGAACATGCAAACATTTTAAATAGCATTAATGATAGGATAACTAGCTTTGAAGAATATTATTGGGAATTTTAATTAAGTTTTTTTTTTGCATTTTTTTCGGGAGATTTGGAGGATTTTTAGTTCCCCATAGGGAAAGTCTTTGAATTTAAATAATAATAATTTAGATCAATATAACATAGTTTCGTCAGAGAACTTTTAACCTTTATTTAAGAGAACACAAATGTGAACAAAAGGGTATCTGCTTTAAGCGTAAAATAAAATAGTTTAATCCGAATTAAAAAAAAAAATGGTAAAATAAATTAATAAAAAACATTAGTTTACTCAAAAAATGAACCTTTGTAAAGTGGAATTTTTAGGATAATTTTGGAATATTGAAGAACAACTGCAAAAAGTTCACAAACACATTTTTTTTTTTTTTAAATTCTTGAAATCGGTGCTTAAAAAAAATACAACACCTAATTTGCGAAATTCTCGACCCAAAATTCATTCGATGATTCTTAAATTTGTAAACTAGTGTAAACATCATAATATATTGGAGTTAAAAAAATAATAGCATTTTATTCAAAGGGTTGAGGTCCCTATAGTTCTGGGATACGCTCGAAAGATTTGAGAAACTTATTTATTTCAACATAATCTGATCTGTAAAACCCAACTTTATTTGAAATCTTAGAAATTTTTTGCAAAATTTAGTTGTTGACTTATTGGTTATTCTATAGATATATAGCTCTGGTATAGCTTCTATTGCGCAGTTTTTACCTTCCCGTCTTTCGATTTTGTACGTTCTCAACTACATTCTTAAACAAATAAAAGTGTTTTTAACAATTCAATTCAAGTCAAGTCGAGTCAATTCAACTTAATGTTATTCAATGAAATTCTTTACATTGTTCCTATTCCTTTGCCTTTAGCCCTAAGGGTAAGTACAATTACGAATTTTCTGGTTTGTCCAGAACGGGCGTAATAACTCATCTCTAAACAAGATATTTGTATTTGATAGAAATTTCGAATTCAGCGAAAACAAATTGATTCTAGTTTTAATAACCATATATTTCCCCCCTTCTCAAGACTTTTCACATTCCTTTACAAATGAGGCATTTATCATGTTCATACGGGGCATGCTTTTTTAGAGGCTGATTTAACAGCTGATACTGGCTGATTGTTGAGTGTGGTTTGACATTTAATTATAGATAAACAAACAAACAAAAATTTTATTCTCCGAAGAAGCCTATTTTCTATCCAATGAAGGCCGTTTCTTTGTTATTAAATATATATTTCCTGTGTTACTCTAAAGAAAAAAAAAAACCTTTTACCTCTTTCACTCTCAATTTGCTCAGTCAGTTGTTAGTTGACTTTGATACTTTAAGAAATGCTCGTCGCAGAGACGTATCGTTAACTTTCGTGTAATTCGACTGATTTCGTGCGTGATGTGTAATGTAGTGTCGATATTTTTAAGTGACATGCATTTTATTCGAAAACCAACTTTTAAGTTTTTATTTACGTTATATTGCTGTTGTTATCGTTTTATCGAAGTAGGAAATTGCGCACGTTTTAAATATCATAATTAAATGAAATAAGTAAGTATAAAGGCGCTTCAATCAAACAATCGATCGATCGATCGATCTTGATTGATTGAAGGTGAGCGCCGTCGCTTCCATACAACAAATACAATTTAAATTGTCGCTTTTGTTGTTGTTGTTGCACTTTATATCTGTGAGTGTTTGGGTTGCATTTGTGTGTATGTATGAGTGTTGGCTGCGTTTTTATGCAAATAAACTTGAAATTTATATTTACTAAAAAACATTTTATTGTTTATGGTTTTTTTTATTATTTCTCGCACTCGCTCTATCTGATATACATACTTCAGTCTTTTACAAATATATTTTTATATTGTAGCTTTATCGTATAGTCGTCGTATAGCTCATTGGGTTAGTCATTATGAAACAATTAAAAGTAGTACCCATATACACATACATAACAGGTGTGTCAAAAAGTCTTTGGCCTGACATACAGATGGCGACTCCAGTTGATTATCCTTATGATTTTTCGATACTACCAACCTTCAAATGCATCCTGTCAAAATTTCAAGCCAATCTGTTTATAATTACCCAAGTTTCAGACGTTCAAGTGACGCTACTTTTGTGTTTACAAAAATCATGGATTCAAAGCAATTTCGTGGTTTGGTTTATCATTGTTTTTTGATGGGAAAAAATACCGTCACAGCCCACCAATGGCTTGAAAAGTGTTGTAAGGAATCTGCACCATCAAAATCAAGTGTAAAATACTGGTTCGCTGAGTTTAGACGCGGTCGTACAGACACCGATGATGCTGAACGCTCTGGACGTCCAAATGAGGCAGTTAGGGCAGAAAACCTCGAAAAAGTCGAACAAATGATACTTTCCAACCGCAAAGTGAAGTTGCAAGAGGTAGGTGATGCCATAAAGTTATTAAAAGGTACCATTTTCACGAAATCCTCACGCGAATCCTCAAACCAGAAGAAAAACAACACCGAATGAAAACTTCCCAAAGAGGACAAAATCAACGAATTGGGCTTCGAATTGCTTCCCCACCCACCGTATAGTCCAGATCTGGCCCTCAGCGATCACCACCTTTTCTCCCAGCTCAAAAAAAATGGTCTGTGGCATGAGATTTTGCTCTAATGAGGAGGTGATCGCCGAACTGAAGCGTATTTCGAAGGCCTCGAAACATCGGCCTACAAGACCGTTATTGAAAGGTTAGAGAAGCGGTTTAATGTTTGTATCTCTGCCAAAGGGAACTATTTTGATGAATAAATATGAATTACTGTAGAAAATTGTGTTTTTCTTAGCTAGGCCAAAGACTTATTGACCCACCTGTTATATCTACATTACCAAGAATTATTAACATAGCAACTAGTACATAAATTTCAAGGGGCTTTAGAAGTGTGGGCGTTGTCGTCGTTGTTGGGCCATAATCAAATTTAATTATGGCTTATAGAATATCTTGGCCAACAAAAAAAAAAAGTGCAAATGCGTTTTGTATTTGAGATACAAACACAACGATGGCCAAACAAAAAGCTCTGGCCAAAAGCCGTACAATCTCACTTTTTGGCATCGGGCATCTTCCGAATTTCGGTACGATATGAAAAACTAGACAATTAATTGTATATTACGTATTATTACTAAAACAAGACTGTTTCTTTGAAGAATTTTTCGTTCTCTATTTTTCTAAAAATCTCTTTTCGAATACCAAAACTATTCTGGACTACGTAGAAACCACTCCCAGACCTACTCTGATTAGCAAATCTTTTACTAGGCGAATGCATTGCTATAGAAATTTACACATCTTCAAAAGTTTCAGGAATACTTCTAGAGAGGGGGCAGAGGCTTTAGGCACTATTTAAAGTTTCCTCAAAGCTGATACATAGTTAGGTAGACTATCTAAATCTTTCAGCCGATCTTTTTCTTTACCCAGCGTCCCAATTATGGTATCAATTTAGATTCTTCTAGATTTGCTCGTAAACGAATTCCGGAACAGACTTCAATATTTCCGCCTTGTAGCACCGTTATACTACTTAAGTACATTTGTATATATGTATATGTACATATGCTTGTATATGTATAGAGCTCATGTGCGTGTGAGCGAGTGCCTTAAAACCAATAACAATCAATTACACAAACTGTCAAATGCGGCTTCTATAATCATATTTCATCAGACTGTATCTCTATTTCAGAGCCAGAGTCATGTTTAATTTACTGCAAAATCTCTTGCTGCTGTTGCACTTCTCAAAGCTTAATTTATTGCAAAATATTATATGAGCATTATTAATTATTACAACAACGAAAACAACCACAACAGCTACAGCTACAGCTAATGGCAAATTGTTGCCAACGGCGGCTGTCTTTGTGTCACTAATTAGGCGCTCGGCTCGCTGAAGTTCCATATTTTCATTTTTATTTTTAATGTTATTTTATTAGTTTTATTTTTTTTATTTTTTAAGTTTTTAGCAGATTGCATAATAATACATGTAGTATATATATATATATATATATATATATATTTCAACTATGCACTTGGATTAGTTATGCGAGCATGCGACCGACCGACCACAAAAACAAATTGTGAAAGGTAAAAAATATTTATAAAATAAATAAAATTAAAAACTATTGATACATTAAATGTAACCTTTGCCCATAAGAAAAATAAAAAAAAAACGACAACAATGCCATTGTTTAATATTATTATTGTATGTATCTAACTTACTATGGTCAGTTCAATAAACTATACGGAATTCCGCTCTATTGACCCAAAAAACGTAAAACGAGAGAGAAAAAAAAAAACACAGTTCCCATTCTATCATATGAATATCGCACAAAATCATTAGCAACAGCAAAAGAGTTTCAAAGAAATTGAACAATTGAGGGTACCCCTAAAACTCTCAAGGTTAAAGTTACAAAGCAGCCAGCAGACAAACGCTGCAGATGAAGAAACTGCGAAGATTTAAGCAAAGAAGAGCTTTTTATAAAATATTTTTATAATTTTTACAAAAATTAATCATAAAAAAAAAAATTATAAAAAAATTAAGCTTTTTTAAAAGGTGCAAGCAACAGAAAGAGCAAAGAAGAGCTATTTGAGCTTACATCAACAATTCAAGACTGACTATCTAACCGAACGAGCTATATATTTTTTTTTTTATATAATAATTCTATAAAGAAGATGATTAAACAACTTCGAAGAATTGCACTTAGTGGAAACAGTAGAGTAAAAGAGCTTTTTATGCTTATACAGGGTGCGCCATTTGAATGTGGTCGATGGAAATATTGAATAACTTGAACAATTCTCAATCGATTTTGAAAAACTATTTTTATAAAATTAGTAGCTTTACAATTTTTTCCATTCAGTTGCCAAAAACAACGTCAATCAAATGACCTCCTTTATTGCGGATACAAAATTCAGCTCTTTTTCTGGCATTTTCCATGACATTTGCCAGCATCTCGGGTGATATCGCAGTGATTTCGGCTCGAATATTGTCCTTAAGCTCGTCTAAAGTCTTCGGATTGTTGGCATACACTTTGCTTTTTAAAAATCCCCACAAAAAAAAGTCCGGTGCCGTTAAATCGGGTGATCTCGGTGGCCAGTCAATATCCCCCTTTCGATACCACACGTCCTGGGAACTTTTGACGCAAGAAGTTCATCGTTGATTTCGCGGTGTGACATGTCGCGCCGTCTTGTTGAAACCAAAAGCCTTTAAGACCTTTTTCACGCATTTCTGGTAAAACAGAGTGTTCCGACATTCATCGATACCGATCCCCATTGACAGTTTCCCCAACTCTGAAGAAGAACGGACCGATGATGGTTTTTGAGCAGACACCGGCCCAAACAGTCACTTTCTGATCATGCAGTGGAGTTTGATGGATAGTATGAGGATTTTCTTTCCCCCAAATGCGGCAGTTTTGTTTATTTACAGTGCCAGATAGCATGAAATGGGCCTCATCAGTCATTAAAATTCGCTGCCAAAAATCGGGCTCCGATTCACTCACTCGAATAACGTTATTGGCGTAAGCCACGCGTCGCGGATTGTCTGTTTCCAATAATCTTTGGGTTAACTGCACTTTATATGGAAACATATCCAGATCATCTTTCAGAATCCTCCTCAAAGTAGTTCCACTGATGTTTAGTTGCTGAGACCGGCGGCAGTACGAGACAGAAGGATTCTCTGCAACACTCCGTTGAACAGCTTCAATATTTTCATTTGATCGTCGAGGACGTGGTTGATTTGAATGTGGACGGTCCGCTACAGACCCGTGATTCTCGAAATTTGAAGCTAAGCGACGAATAGTGTCACTTTTAGGCGCAGAACGGCCGCGATACTTTTGACGATACGCACGCTGTGTTGCAACAACTGAACGATTACATTTAATGAACATTGTCACTATTTCCGCGCGTTCTTTGGGCGTGAATCGATTCATGGTTAAAATTGTAATGCAATAACCTTTCCAAAATGTGTTCGACGACGTCAATCGGTTGAAATCTGTCAAAGTTATTCAATATTTCCATCGACCACATTCAAATGGCGCACCCTGTATTATATATATAAATATATTATATTCTATTATATTATCTCAAAACGACAAAATCAAAGATCTCTCTTCTGATTTTCACTTTATTTAGACAGGCTTGTAGCATTTTAAATCGAACAATCGAATTTCGCAATATAGTGTATGAGTATGATCTGTGAAATTAATTCAACATTGAAAATTAGAGCAAACAGCATATTATCACAATATAATTATGTCTGCATTAAAAAAGGAATTATTTCCCAACGATATTTCAAATCGAGAAAATAAAGGATCTGAGAAAAACAAATGACCAAACAGCGTAGCGCTATTTCCAAATAAAATGAGAGAACTTCCTATGAAACTATTGCGCCTTTAGGGTTTCCAGTTTGCCATCGATCGTGCACACATATAATTACTTACTTCCCGAACGTTATACATCAAGAGGCTCCCTAGAAGACACGCTCCTGCTTACGTAGTAGTTCCGCACATCTGATGGCTACCCTGCGCGTATTTATGAGTCTGATGAGGAGTTCCCCATTGTTATGCGTCAAGGCAAACCAATATTCATAAATTTTCGGGTCGATTTGTATGCACTTTAATGGGTCTATCTGTCTGTCTGTCCGTCCGTCCGAACATTTCTGGTAGTTGGAAGAGGCTATTGAACTCAACAAAGTTTTCAATGCGTATGCTTTTGTTTTAACTAGTCAAAAAGAATTTACGTAGGTAGGTAGGTATATGACCACTTATATACCTAGTATATACGATAGTATATACCAGACAACATTTAAAAATTACCATAAAACACAATTTTTTGGTTGGCAGAAACAACAATGACAACAACAAATAAAACACGATATACCATAAAACTTGCTCACTGTGTCTCATGTCGTGTATCGAATGAATATGAGTGTTTTGAATGTATTCGTGTTTCGAGTGTTCCGAATGTGTGTGTGTGTGCAACAAAACAAAAAATTCTATGTCAATTAACGGTCTTTTGTTTACAAAAGTTTTGTTTGAACACTCTGCTATGACACACAGTCGGCAGCGCAGTCGCAGTCAACAGCGCAGTTAGCGTCCATTCTACAGTCCAGTCTTATACTAGGTTTGCACTGTTATATACGATAGTTTGGAGATCAGAGCAACAACTTTTCATATCGAAAAAAAAAGTTGTAAAGCAGCGAGTTCATTTAGTATACGATTTTATATAATTGTTGCAGAATTTATGCAAAAAGTAATCGAATGAACCAATTCGTGGACAAAATAGTAGAAATTGACTTATTGGATTTTTTCTTGGAAAGGAAGTTTTTTAAAGAAGATTAGAGTGAATTTAAAGTCGTCTAGAATTTTCTGTTTGACTCTTAATAGAGAGACTTTAGATTTAAATTTTATAACATTTTGTTTCAATTAAATATAATATACCTTAATATTTTTAAAATTTTTCTGCTTTTCTATTTTATCAGCGATTAGTTCTTTCTGGTTCTGTTTACTTTTTTTTTAGTTATTTATGATATATAAGACAGGAACTTTTTCGAACTTTGTAATACAATTTTAAGGCAACGCCAAAAGAACAACACACAAGAATTTGTATATTTTAGTTCGATATTATCGATTTTGTTGGCCCTATGGGAAAAAGTGATTTAGATTTTTTGGTTTTGCTATGTCTATATCACAAATATTGAAGACATAATATCTTGGAGAAATATTGTACGGTTAATCAAAGCGAATTAGATGCATTGGCCACAAGAATTCGAAAGAAGGTGTTTACTCTACGTCCAATAGGAGGCAGAAAAAGAGCCCGACCATGAAGGAGATGGCTTGACGACGTCGAAACAGACCTGAAGACGATGAACGTTCGCAATTGGAAAGATAAAGCAAGGGAGAGAGTGAACTGAAGCTATGCTCCATACCGTACTATGAAGCTAAGAAGAATATCTAGAGGTCTTCTTATTAGCTAAAGTCAATCCGCTTCAGGAACACTCGTCAGCTCTTCCCTTGCCGGGTATGCTAGAGTGACTAGGTCAGATTTATTGAGTGTTGTTGAGGGAGAAAGTGAACTGGAGGAAGATTGTTGCTGAAGCTATGGTCCACACCGGACTGTAAAGCTAAGAAGAATCTCTTGGAGAAGTTTTTTTTTAGCTAAATTCAATCCGTTGCATATAACATTTTAAGTAAATATATAAAAAAGTGCCTAATGTTGCATTGATTGCAAATGTTTTGTTGAGCTTTTCTCGGTCAAATGGTAATTCCCTATGTCCATACTCCTCTTAAAGAAAATAATCACATATTATTACCACACGTACCTAAAAATTTAGCCAACAAATTTAAAAAAAAAATTGTGAAAATCAAATTGCTAAAAGGCAATTCTGAGCCAATGAACATTTTATATCAGTACAATTAACAAATATTTAATTTTTTAGAACATGCTTGACTGCTGCTAATGTGATTTTTACTTGTGAAAATTGTGAAAAATAAAGACAGCTATGCAGCCAATAATAAGGAATTGTTGAGTTCTTGTTTTTTTAAAGTTTTTTCTAATAAGATCTAATGTAATTATTTAAATTTCGGTGAATTTTTTAATTAAATTTATGTGCCTTATGTAAGGTTAGATGTACATTAAATTTGATCAAGTC
This sequence comes from Chymomyza amoena, assembly GCA_037043745.1. Lineage (NCBI taxonomy): Eukaryota > Metazoa > Arthropoda > Insecta > Diptera > Drosophilidae > Chymomyza > Chymomyza amoena. Next base: position 109,252 of record JBAMAX010002782.1, on the reverse strand, counting down.
CGATTCCAATAGAGTCACAGAAAAATTGCCAAACTGAAGCTGCAGTTAGGTATATACACTTTTAACTGTACGAAATTAGCAAATGGTCAACTTAGACATTAAGTATATAGTTTATCGCAAAACTCGACACCAAACAATCCCAACTAGAATTCCAATAATTATTCAATCTTGAAAATCTCAAAAATTCCTGTACCAGACTTTATGTATGCTGTCTCTACACTGAACTAGACTAGTATGGATGGAGTTTGATTCTGTGGCGCAATGTAAACCCAGCATAAGCTCAAAAGATACAACAAAAATTGTTAACAAGCTGCTATTGTTGTTGTTGTTGTTGTTAGTGTTGAGTTCTAAGGTCAGTCGGTGGTTGGATGCACATACATTTATGTACATACATGTATGTATATACAAAGTATATACTAGATATGACCGAGTCTGTCTGTTTGTATATGCAATTTGTTTACATATGCATACAAGGCAACGCGACATACAAACAGACAAGCGCGAAAATAACTTGCTTTGTGTTTGTTGTAACTGACGTTGTTGTTGTTTTTGTAGTTGTTGCATACACAATTCTTGTACACTTTGAGATGTTGTTGCCAAGCGCAGTCACATTGGTTGGGACTGTGGCATGGAACAATATACAAAAAAAAAAAAATAAGATACTCTTACAAACAAATAGAGATAAAAAGCAACGGGCAGCATTTTTTTGAGGCCAATACTATGTAATGCAATTGCAATGACTAAGTCGGGGCGTATATAAATTGTGGGCGGGATAATCAACAAAATTGGCATATACCATTAAAAACATCTCAAGTAGCCAGATAAAAAGCATTTTTATGCTCTTCAAAATGCACTTCATTTTAGACCAAGTCATTTTATAAAACTAAACGTTCTTAAATCCAAAGTTACTTTTTGTATAGAGTGCGTTCCGCCGACAGGCGCTTAAACAAATTTTTTAATGAAAAAAAATTTGGGGCAACACTGGCATACAAAATTCATATTTTAACAAACATTTACTCAGTCTGTGTCTGCTTATCAATAGAGCTTCATCTGAAGTCTACTTTTCCACCTACATGAGAACAATGACAAAAATGTTCAGTGACAAACTTAGATACATATCTATCTTTATGTACATATAAAGTATAGAGTTAGCTACATAAACACATATGCACACATGTTTATGCATTTAGTTGTATAAATATTTTATATCTTTTGCGTTAAGTAAGAATGTAATTAAAAAAATAAACTATGAACGAGTTTTGTTTACGGCGAAACGACCAGCAAAAAAACTTGAAAATTTATACTAATGCAAACATGGATACTACGGGTACCTATTAAGATACAGTAAAATATTGAAGTTTTTGTTAGCCGAGTGGAACGCTTTTTTCCGGCTTAACCTTGGATTACCCATATATAAAATTCCTAGTTTATTATTTAAGTTAGATCTTTTGTTTATTTCTTGTTGTTTCAGTAAAAAAAAAACTTTTAACTCATTATATCTTCGGAGATCAATTTTCATTCTTTCGCAACTGACTTGCATATTTTCACAATTGCTTAAAAACTTAAAAAAAAAAACATTGTGCTAGTTACAAAATGCAGAAACACTTCCTTCATTTCCTATTTCTGCTGAAATGTGTCTTGCGAAAGTCAAGTCGATGGTTGTTTCTTTTAACGCTGTTGACTTAGAAACGTTTGATACGCAATCAAGATTAAACGTATATTTCATGAAATTAAGAAACGACTTGTCAGACTTTACGTTTTTGTTAAAATCACCACACAGAAGAATCGGCATACCAGAATCAACTTGCACGAACGGTGGCACGTACTGGCTGTTGTGAACGTACGGACCGAGTCCTTGCCATAGTAACATTCCAATGTCCTGCATACTAGCTCCTGGATGAATATATACAGCACTGAGTATAAACTTGATATTAGTATTAGCGGTGAAGCAAGTAACTTCAGTCATGCACATGTCACCCTTGGTTTTAATGACACGAGTTGCGTCTGTAATCGCAACTTGGACCACTTCCGCCCTAGATGTCGATAATAATTTACCATAGATCGCCGCTCCGCCAGCCGCGTTGGTATTTGAGTTACTTCGATTATTTTCCCTGGATACGCACTCATAATCCTTGATTGGAGTTGGTTCACAAGTGTCGCACATCCACGTTTCAGTCAATACTAAATAGTCGGATCGTGGTATCACTGTATCTGTTTCAATGTCCGCGGCATGGGCACTTAAACTTTGACAGTTGATGTTCGTTACAATAAGTTGTCCAGCGTCGGTTGCGTCGTCACAGAATTTTACGGTTTGTTTGGTAGTTGTGTCTAGAGTGTGTCCACGAAGTCGTATGTATTCATTGCGAATATCTCGAGTAGTCTGTGAGTCGTTTCTATCTCGGCCATGTTTGAAAACCAATGGAGAGTGCTTTTCTGTTATGATGTACAATCCATCGATACTTGTGACGCGGCTCATGGCTACATATACCAATTGCTGTGGTTGCTTTGAGGAGTACTTGTAAACAATTGTAGTAAACGTCGCACCCTGGGCCTTGTGGATCGTAATTGCACAAGCAGGCACGCAAGAAAATTGTTTTCGCTTGCACTTCACTGTTGTCAACGAAATGTTTACCACTTTCTTGTGCACTGGCACCCAATCGACGGATAAGATGTTTGGTTTGCTGTGCACATGTGGTCGACATTTGATTTTTGCTGTGGTACCCGTATTTTTGTCTTCAAACTGGAACCATAGAGTGGCGATTTCATCTTCAGCTGGCGGCAAACTTGTGCTGGTCGATGGTCCTCCTGGGGCAGAACGGTCATCTGCATTGGCTGGCTGACGTTCGATGTATCGCAAAACTCCAATAGCCCCATTTACCAATCCATCGGCGACGTCTATGTTAGATGTAATCATGTACGGATATCCTACTGCTAATGGCAACATGTATGGCAATCCGTCGGTTTCTGCAACCGACATCTTGTGAAGTTTCCCTTGCTCCCGGCTCTTTTCAGGATTGCTGGAATACCCGAGCATAATATCAGTGGCGATACAGTTGTGTGCGTTTTGAATTGCCTTTCGATTGTATGAATCTACTTCATGGTTGCTGTAATACAATCTGACAGCGTCGGGTACGTTCTTTTTGCACCAGGCTTCAGATTTGTGCCTGGACTCAATAAGTGCGATCTTATTGACACTTAGTTTGAGTCCATCTCCAATTTCGGTGAGAATCGTCGAAAACAGCTCGTCAGTTTGTCGGACAACACGGACTAATGGGAAGTAGTTGATGCTTTGCCAGAGTACAGGTCCTCCGAGTTGGTTGTGTGGTACTGTGTAACATGGAGTAGCGCGCACAGGTGGCAGCTGTCTGAAATCGCCGCATGAGATCGTGTGAATGCCAAGCTGCTTAATGTTGGAATGAGTTGGTAAATTTGTTGCTATGGGTCTCTCTCGTTCGGTGACTCACCGTAACGTTACCGGGCGTTACACACTCACCGTAACGCTACCGGGCGTTACACTTTTTCATAAGTGACACCGAGACCAACCTAATTTAAGACGTTGTCACGTCAAAAAATCGATAATCGAAAATACGTTGCCCGCGAAATTTGAAAAGTCTCCTTACTTTTTGAACACACCTCGTATACTCCCTAACTTAGGTTCAGGGCAAAAAATACTATAAAAAAAGATAAAGCAAAAAGAAAAAACCTTAATGTCTATCAGGGTTGCCAGTATTGGCTATTTATAGCCAAAGTGGCTATATTTGATCAGCTGTGGCTAGAAAAAGTATCATTCTTGGCTATGGCTATTTTAATGGCTATTTTCTCAAAATCTTGGCTACTTTTTGGCTATTATTCTGATTTCAGATTTTAAGCAGAGTCTAAGCAGTTTATAAGCAAAGATTTATTGTACTTCTAAGCACAGATATTTAAACAGAGATTAGTGAAGATAATTTAGCTCTGTTAACTATAAGATTCTTTGCGATCCATGTTCCTTGAGGTTGTGACTTGACCAATAAAAAATTAGAGCACTGAATTTTTTCGTCGTATTCCCAAAATTAAAGTAATTACCCAATCCCAAAATTAAAATAATTACCACCAATAACTACGCAAAACATAATTACTAACAAGTATGTATGTAAAAAATTTTATTACATAACTTAATATCCACAGTATTGCGTAAAAAGTACTCAACTATCAAAAAACCGTTAGAAAATAAATATGAGAGTTAATTTTCGATTCATAATTTAGCTATTTACTTTTAGCTATTTTATATAGGAAGTTGGCTACTTTTGGCTATATTCCGTCCGCCAGATGGCTATACTGCCGTAACTTTTACTGGCAACCCTGATGTCTATTGAGAAGAGCTGGTTAATTAAAAAATCGATTTTTACCAAATATTGAAAAAAATGATATTTTAAAAATAAGTAAACAACTTAAAACTTTAATGCAGAGTTTTCCACAACTAAAGTGTTTTGTTTAAGTATTGTACAAAGTAATATTTTATGCATAAAAATTGTTGCCAATTTTCACAGTTAAAAGGAAAAAAAAGAAAAAGATCTTAGGCAATTTTTTACAAATTAAATATTCATGCCAGAGATATAAAGAAAACTTCTTGGAAAACTTAAAACGCCAAGTCAGCAATAACAGTCGCTAAAATAATACATATATACTCGTATGTATGTACATATGTATATATTTATATGTAGCACATAGAAGTAGAAGCTACAAGCGAGTGAGTGTGAGTGAGTCTCGGGCTAGTTTCAGGTTTATGGCAATTGTGGAACAACACAACGAGCTCGTTTAGAGCTACGCAAAGAGAGCGGCGTCGTATGTTGCCGGGGAGTTAAGGGGAGCAAACAGACGGAACTGCGTCGGAGCACGTTCACTTCGGGCAAAACATTCACAAGCGCTGCTTGGAAACGACCTTTGGAAATATTTGCCAGTTTGGAGCACGGACTGAATGCTTTGGTGTTTTTTTTTTCTTTTCTTCACTAAAGTGGGCGGCATATGTGGGAAAATTTGCAAAGGCGCTGACTTATATAATAAAGCGGAACAAACAGCGAACAACAGAAATCAGCAGCAGCAGCACAGCAGCAGTATAATTAATAGAAACCTGGCATCCGGAATGATGCACAAATACAATAACACCCAGCCACCCCCGGGAGTTCTCTGCAGCTCCATACTGTCAACATACATAACGACGCTATAAAGCAAATGCAAAACCAATTGAATTGATATCGACATTTAAACCAAAACCAAACCAAACTTAACTGAAAGTAATCTTGGTGCTGTTTTGAAACTTAAGACTTAAGACCGGCCATGGATTTGAAAAGTGCAGAGTGAAAAAAATGGCAAAAAAAAACCAAAGAAGAAATTAACTTTCACCGAGCGACAAATAATAAATATAAATAAACAAACCGAATGCTTGGTGTTGGTAAATGGCAAATGTGTAGCGACAAAAAACGCTAGCAAAACGCGCGCGCAGTTCCAAAAAAAAAAACATTAGAAGCCTGGCCATGAAGTCAAAGCCACAAACGCATACCAAAGCACAATGTCACAACACACTTGATTCCATTCAGTACAAATCTGATATATTTGAGCCAAGGCCATAAAGAATCATTGCAAATTGTGGCAAGTTAGTGAATGGCCAGAGCCGGGTTCTCAACTCTTAGTTTGAGGGGGCAGTTAGGGGAGTGTGTGCGTTGTTGATACCTCGTATCTTAGAAAGTTTTGTGATATGATGTTTGACCAAATAGGAAATACAATACGCGTCAAGTGAAGGTTTTCCATATGATGGCGGCAATAAACTTAACTCGCTGCCGCCTCTACGTCAGTGAGAGCGCCCTAATGACAGCCAAAGAGAGAGAGAGAGAGAGAGAGCCCTAACTGTGCACCCAAAACAGCTATCACAATTATCATTAGCACTAGATGGACAATTTCTCCGTTGGAGCTTGCAATTTAAGGGGTAGGGTGTGGTGTTTCCTGCTTTTCTCTCGACAGACAATCTTAAAGCCTAGATCTGTATAAACTCACTATGGCAAGTTCAAGCCGTAAAGATGATTGTAACAAGTTCTACAAATAGAGAACACACACACACACCAAGGCGACAACACCCAAGAACATGAAAACCAGCAAACAACAAACAAGAAAATTCAAAAAGAAGTCAAAGTACTATAAAGCACTTTGAACTTTTCCAGCATGTACATGAGAATCGCTTGAGTTCTGGTTCTTCCCGCAACATGTCTCCCTCTATCTGGCTCTTAAGGTTCGCTTACTACCTACTACCTACTACCTCAACCCTCTCCTCTCTGTCACTCTGTCTGACTCTACAAATTGTGAGCACTTTCTAAAAAGCAGCAACAGCAACAACAACATTGTATAGAACACGCTCAAGTACCAACAAGCACAATAACAACAACAACAACAAGAATAATAACAACCCAGTTAGTAAATGAATAGGAAAATTCTTAACAATAAAAAAATAAATCTCAAATAAATAAATAAATATGATGACTTACAACAAAGCTGGTAACTAAACGGTAAAATACACTCACACTCACACACACATCCAAAACTATTGCACAATTGAAGATCTTTTTTTTTTGTTAAGTTTCTCAAAAGTCAAATTGAACTCGTTTGAATTTGTTGACCATGAAAGAAATTTTACGGTAATTGATTTGAAATTATTGTAAATATAGGGTGTTTTTTTTGCTGGGCTATTTGATTGCGAGATGGGTTCTTTACGATACGCTATTAATTTGAAATTATGGTTGATATAGGATTTTTTTTTTCTTGGCTATTTGATTAAGAGATGGGATTAGGAACAAGTCATTTAGTTATAATTCCGGTTTTGTCTACAATACGGTAATAATTTTAAATTATTCTAAATATAGGGTAACTTTTTTTTGGTAATTGGGTACTTAAAAACGGTATTAACATAGAAAATTTGGCAACGTTCGAAAAAGAAATTATTTAAAATAATTGAAAAAATAGAATGTGTTTTAAAATAACATCGGGTAGACAGACAAACCCGTCCGACTTCTAACATAAGTGTTTTACATTCATCTGTTTTGTAAGCCTTGATTTAAGTAGTTTCAAGTTTTTATCCTAATTGAAAATGTTTCTTTAATTTTTCTTAAATCTATTCACAAACGAAGCTCTAATAGGCTTGTTTTCTTAAGAAATATGTATATATATGAATACTAGCATTATATAATATCATATCAAATATCAATTTTTCGGGATGCAATGGTGACTCATGGAGTACGTGTGAATTGCTGTTTGACCAATAACGAATATTTTGCTTATTGACGAAGCCATTCAGCCAGGAATGAGCCTCATCCCTGAAGATGATTTTTCGATAAAAATCCGGATCATTTTTAAGTTGTTGCTGAGCGCAATTCACGAACATAATACGACGCTTCTGGTGGTCAAGCGGCTTAAGTTCTTGCGTCAATTTGATAAGGTTGATGTAGGCCAAGATCTTTTTGCAAAATTCACCAAAACGACGTCACAGAGATGCCCAACGCTCGAGAACGACGTGTGAGACTCTAATTTGGGTCTTCCTTAATTAATGCGCTAGCGGCAGCAATATTCTCGACGCTACGGGCACTTTTTTGCCTTACTGGTACGGGAACATTTTGTACTGTGCCTGTGGATTCAAATTTTTCCACTAGACACTCAATTATTGATCTGGCAGGACAATTATGACGACCATAAATTGGACGTAGCGCTATTAAAGTTGAGGCCACTGACTCCGAATTTCGGTAGACAATTTTAATAATATCGACTTGTTGTTGGATCGTATATCTTTTCATGATGAAATGGCAAATCTTACTGAAGTCTAAACTGAAATGTCAAGAGAGCGGGAAAAAATATGGCATCTGGCTGAGCTCAGACAACTCCTCTCGGCTATTACAACTTAGAATAAAATTTCAGAAAGTTTATTCCAATCTATTAAGAACTGTTAGTAACTAACCTACATGTAGTTGTAGACTCTCTGTAATTTAGATAAAGACGAATCTAGCATACGATTTTTACGGACACAGAATCCTCCGCTCAGATAATAAGGTCCAGCTTCAAATGGGAACTGACTAATTAGCTTTCAGACTGCAAGGATGCATAATAGAATCGCATTATAGTACCATAAAATAATAATTGATTTTAAAGCGTAAAGCTAAAAAAACACCCTATAGCATCCATTTGCTGTTTGGTACAACGAAACAATAACACACACACACACACACACATACTTACACACAAAGTGATCATCAAAAGAGACAAACTGACGAAGTCTTCAAGTTTCATAGTTCAAGTTTATTCTATTGCATGCTATTATTTAGTTTGGCAGATGATTCTACGTAATTTTTCCTTAATCGTAACGCATTGTTATTATTCTTTCTACCTTTGCTTAGGGGCCCTTGCAGTGCCACTTCAGCTCAACTGATTGATTTTGTTGGCTTTCAGCCAAAACAGTTAATGACTTTTCAAGTCATGCAGAACGAACAACGGACGATGGACGTCGGACGACAAACAAGAACCCCCCTTCCCTTCGCTCCCAGACTACCCGCGAGAGATCCAACCAAACTCATTCCAACTAATTCCAGCTTTGTTGGTTGTACTTAACGTACTTGTTGTGTAGACTATAAAGCGATTCTCGGTGCCAACATGTATCTAACTGTAGTTTAGTGGATTCTCTCGGTCTTGCTCATTAGTACCATTAAAAAGTTCCAAATAACGTGCGACATTTGTCAGTGTCAGCTTTGGTTCACAGTTTTTGGCCAGTCGCTCGTCAGTTTTTTGACAGTTTCGTCAGATTTGACAGTTTCGTCAGGTTTCTCAAGCGGGAAATTACTCACATCAAAGTTCAATGTCAAGATTTGTTTTTTTTTTGTTTTACGCACAGAGTTTATTGAACTGAACTGAACTGTGTGTGGTGTGACATGTTGTGAAGTGCTACATGGAAATGTAAATGGTCTGTGGGTCGCTTGAAATGTAACTTATTTCTAATATTATTTAGAACAGATGCTCTTTTTTTTTTGGTTAACTGGGAGGACTTTTCCCTCTTAAGAACGTTGCAAAGGGTATCTTTTTGCAATGAAATCAAGCAATGTTTGTATACTTAGTGATGATATTGGTCTGCTTTTTTAAACTCAGAGGACTTTTGTAAAGGGTGTTTCTTTTAGCTTTTTCGACATTGCTCCTTGAATTTGCCATAGAATCAAGTAATTTTTGTATAGCGATAATTTTGTCTGTAAAATGTGTTTTATTTTTAAACTGCGAGGACTTTTGCTTGGTAAAAATGTTGTAAAGGGTGTCTTTTTTTAGCATTTTCGATATTGCTCTCGAATTAACAATGAAAACAATCAATTTTTGTATTACGATAATTTTGGCCTGTAAAGTTTTTTTTTGCAATTTCCTACTTTCAAAACGTGAAACTTTAAACTGGAATTTGTCAGTAGCTTGACAATCCTATACAAAATTGAAGAGTACGCAAAGTTACATTTTTCAAATACCCTATACAAAATCGATAGTTCGCTAAGTTCACATTTAAGTGAATTCAGTTCACCAAATGTTAGTGAAAGGCTTGGTTGGAAGAGTTGATTAATGTTGTGATAGTGAGAAACGAAAAGTGTCAAGCTTGCCTCCAAAGAATCATTTTAATTAAACGTTGATGATCAAAATTTGTTACTTTTAAATACTGAATTTTTAGAACCGGAAAACTTTAGTTATGAGCTTTAAGAACATTTTTTCAACAATTATCTCGCTCATAAAGTAAAATTATAGTGAAAACTTTGTCATCTCATAGATTGCAACAGCTGCATCTCACAAATCTTACAAAAATGATTTCGCTACTAAATCAAGTTGTAAATCAACTGTTTCGACCTCAGTCGAGTTATAGACCGCTTAGAAGGTTGACAATGGTTAAGTATGGTTATGGCTTACCGCTAAAATGTCGTGTGATAGATACCATACTTATAGGCTTGGTTCCAGCAAAACAATCAAAATAAACATACCTGCAAATAAACAGAATAAATAGAAACAGACATTAGTATAGTATAACAAAAAATATATACCATTTTTTTTTTCGAGTACGCCAAACAAACCATGAAATATTTTCTAAACTTTTAATAGTTATATATTACGTATACGCATATTGACTTAATACGGGCGGGCATTTGAGCCAAATGCTAACAATAAAACTTTAATTTATGCAAAAGTTAAAGCGGCTTTAATGAACAATAAGCAAAAACTTGATACACCCCCGACTCTGCGGCAAAAAAAAGTGCCCTATCTGCGTGTGCTTGTTTTTGTTTGGTTGTGCTATAAATACACAGATACACTCTGCATGTGTTTGTTTGCATTATTGTTTTTTGGTCTATAAATAAAATGTTAACCTCTTTTGGCCAACAACGTGTTCTTCGGCCCGTTTTAGAGAGCTTCATTTTATATCATAATTATTTTGCGCAGTCAAAAATTCCGCTGGCCTTGAGCACAACTCACCCCCACCTTCGGCTGAGCACACATGAAATCCTTTCACAAAATTGTTTAATTAAGCAGACAAATTTTTCCAGAAACCAGAGTTACATATACCGTAAGTTTCACTTTGGAGTCATAACTTTTACCCGTCGTCGCAAGTTCAAAAGTTCAAGGCAACTTCCAAAAATTAAAACTCAATACATTTTTTTTTTTTTTTTATAATTAAAAACAAATTAGCGACTGTTCGTGGCTTTTGTGTTGTTGTTGTTGTTGATCATAATTAGCATTTAAAAGGGTACGAAAATATATTAAGACTTGCAAAATCGATTCGAGAAAGAAATTCCGAAGTTAAAAAGTAAATTGTGCGCAAATTATTTTTAAAGCTTTGCTTTGCTCTTTTCATGGCCAATAACAATTAAGGATAATAAATGTTATTTAATTACCCCAAGCAAACAATAATATCCCAAAACAATAAACCCCGACAATAACAAAAACAATAACAATTTGCAAATGTCGGGGCTTTAAACGACAAAGGGATAATACACCCATTTTGAGCGCCTATGTCAAATCCGTAACTTTTTTCGTTTCTTAAGCTAACAAAGTTGTACATCACGTCGCAAAGGTCAAAGCCCATCCATTCAGAAATTGGTATTATATTAGTAAAGCTACGCTAAATATCACTTTAAAACGAAAGTCAATTCTCATATTATAATAATAATCTTCTAAGATTGGGAGTAACGTTTATTTGTTGAATAGATTCAAATTTTTTTTTAAAGAATTTTTATATGAAATATTTTTATTGAAAAGTTTTAATGTAAAATTTCTACTGCCTAAATCGAGCTTTATCGAAGACATGCAAAATCTTGAAGAAAGCCTTTGGCGATCTGGCTTTATAAGTTTTGTAATGAAAAGAAACAATATAAAGGGTGTTTTTTTTTCACGAATTGCACGTTCTGATAATAAGATAATCATCCATCTGGTCCATAAATTGTACGAAGAGCTGTGAAAGTTTTTACAATGGAACACAGATTTTGGTTATAAATTTGGAACATTTAAACCCGTTCTTGTAGTGTGAATCTTACTACATATGATGAATTGTTAATCCTGACTGAAATGTACTGATATGAAAATTTTTCAAAATCGACAACTGGTTTCGTATTAAAAAAACACGCTTTATTAAATGTTCTAAAAGTCCATGTAGACTAAACACATCGTTAAAAAAATCAACAGAAGGACGACCAAAAACGAAACGTACATCATAATTATTATTATTTATTTATATAATTACAAAGAAGAAATTAATTCTAAATTATGATGGTTTGTAAGCTGGAGCAACGTAGGCCTTCAGGCTGGAAAAAATCATAGTATTAATAAGAGACATAACGGATAATCTACCTATTTAATTTAAATTGGTTCGGTTCGCTTCGCTTTAAAAGAACGAGTCAACACATCGAAAATACCGTCAAAAATATCAACAGAAAAAATGGAAATGTGGGAAGAATCATAATAATTAAAGACTTAACAGAGAATCAACCTTTATAATTTACTTCGCTTCAAAAGGAGTCAAAACGCATTTGATTCCAAAATCATCTCGACCCATCATCTTTTCCTATATAGGTTTTTTGAAAATATTTCGCTAAAATACGAAACAGTATTGTTTCTGAACTATCATATTTCCTTGAAAGAGCATCATCTCTTATTATATTTGTCATTCAAAAGTTTTAAGCTCAAATTGCCAACAATATGGTTTCTCATTTATAATAGATGACTAAGAAGATGGAAGAAAAATAGGTCATTTGAGCCAATACTGCTTCGAGAACTGGACAGCCGAACAACCCAATAATTTTTTTTTTTTTTTGACTTCATGTCAGAGCCCTGACGTGCTAAGGTTTTTAAGTACCTTGTATTATATTTTAGCGAGCCCAAAAACATGCAGTTATGATAAACTCTAAACTCTTTATGTGGCTGTGTAATCTTTTGTATTAAGATGATCAGGAAGAAATCTTATCGGTACCCCAGCCGCTGCTGAGCATTGTTACAAACTAAACTTAAAGTCTCTTTTAAATCTATAATACTCTTGGCCCAGTGTATAAAAAAAAAATCCAATACTGATATGCAATTCGCCAAAAAGCATCACAAATCAAGCCAAGATCCCAAACAGATCTTAAATCAATGTTGTTTTCGCCAATGAACTTTATTTTTCATCCGCCACACAACACCTTATATTAGTATTCGTCGTAGTATTTGTTGGAATTTTTTGCACTTATTTACTTGGTTCTTTCGAAGGTTCAAGAGCGTCAAAATCTTTTTAGCGTGCAAATGATGTAAACTACCAAGAATTCAAAAATCATTGTATGTCTCTTAAATACTCTGTGGATGTTTGGCTGCTGACTTGCTAAATATGTTTATCCGAGGGTCTGTCTTTCGGTCCGTTTTACTGTGGCTTCCGTGGTCATGCCAAAATCTTTGTTTAAATTTCGCATACAGCAAAAAGTCTTATGTACTTATGAGGCTAATTAGTTAATGTAAAAATACATAAAAAAAAATCGTTTTTAAATAAAAACCGTTTATTCCGCATATTTACTTCCAAAGCTTTCATAAGTTTGTTTCTTATATAAGAATTGATTTTACGAGCACAAAATGCTCTTTGAGAGTGTTCTTAAAAAAACACGAAAAAAAAAAACAAAAAGGGTATAATATTTTTGGCTAATTGAAACGCAGCTGATATTTCTCCATATTCTTTTTTTTTTTTGAAAACCCAAATCAAAGTTGGTGGTGGGCCTGGCTTTCATTTGTACAGAGCAAAGCTTCTGATTGCTGTCAACCTGTCGACTGCCAGAGCGATCTCTGTCTCAAATGATTGCAAGTTGACACACAGCCTCCTCGTGGCGCCTCCTGGGTAGCTATCTTAGCATCCGCTAAATAGTGCAGCATCACCCGTCTCGTTAAACAACAATCCAATGAAAACCACAACCAAAGCCTCGGATAAAATCCCTCCTTATGTTGACGACCACCGCAAAACGAAAAAGGACAATGTTTTGAGGATATGCACCTGGAATATCCGGACCCTCAATAGCGAAGGTGCCTCTATCCAGCTGGCGGATGCCCTCGAAAAAATTAAGGCTGATATAACCGCCACCATCAAGAAAATGAGATAGATAGTACAAGGTTGCTTTAAGCAAACAAACTGCGATATTTACTATAGCTGCCATGCCGAAAGAAGCGAATTCGGATGCGGATTCGTGGTCAGCCGGAGACTTCGTCACCACGTCTCTAGATTCACACCTGTATGTGAACGGCTGGCTACAATCCGTGTCAAGGCTACGTTTTTCAACACTCAGCCTAATTTGCGCGCACGCCCCGACGGAAGAAAAGGACGACGCTGTTAAATAAGCGTTCTACGCGAGACTCGAGGATACATACGACCGCTGCCCAACCCAAGACGTGAAGATCATCCTCGGGGACTTCAATGCAAAGGTTGGACGTGAACGGATCTTTAACCCCAAAGTCGGTCAGTTCAGCCTCCACGAAACCATCTCGAACAACGGTCTCAGGCTGATCGATTTAAGCACCTCGGCATTCATAAGGCCACATGGCTGTCTCCTGACACCGCTCACCCCTTGGGAATTGCTCCACCAACCCAACTCCTTCCCTGATGATATTGGCGGACTTTGGGCGCACATATCCCACTCCATGCGCTCTGCCGCTGAAGACAGAAGAGGGATAAGGGGAAGGAAGAGAGACGCCTTTTCAGACGGAAGAAACGGGAGCAGGAATAGCGCGATCGTGAGGATCTCGAGGTGTTACGGGGCAGAAATGATGCTCGAAAATTCTACCAAAAAGTCAACCGTCTGGCGCAAGGTTTCAAGTCCGGAGCATCAAACTGCCGAGACGCAGATGGGAATCTGGTTACAGATACGCAGTGTTCGCTGAGATTATGGAGGAAACATTTCTCCAAGCTGCTTGCAGGCGACGACGCTACAAATATCGCCATTGAGGAAAACAACCCGATACCACCGACCAACGACAATATGTGTGTCCCACCGCCTAGCCATGAGGAAGCCCGAGTTGCAATAATGCGGCTCAAAAACAACAAAGCAGCCGGTGCTGACGGACTGCCTGCTGAGTTGTTAAAGGCTGGTGGCGACGAGCTGATAGGGTACATGCATCGCCTCCTATGCAAAATATGGCTAGCAGAAAAACATGCCCGACGATTGGAAGCTCAGTGTCCTTTATCCTATATTGAACAAGGGTGACCCGACGATATGCGCCAACTACCGGGGAATCAGTCTTATTGCCATCTCATACAAGATCCTGTCGAGCGTACTATGTGAAAGACTGAAGCCATATGCCAACACACTGATCGGACCCTATCAGTGCAGCTTCAGACCTGGTAAGTCCACCACAGACCAGATCTTCTCTCTACGCCAAATCCTGGAAAAACCCACGAAAAACAGATCGATACTCATCACCTCTTCATCGATTACAAAGCTACGTTCGATAGCCCAATAAGGGATCGCCTAAACACCACCATGTCTGAGTTCGGTATTCCTGCAAAGCTGATTCGTCTTTGCAGAATGACATTGAGCGGCACCATCAGCTCTGTCAAGGTAGGAACAGCCCTTTCCGAACCTTTCAATACTGTTCGAGGTTTCAGACAGGGCGACCCTCTATCATGCGACGTCATTAATTTCGTGATGGAAAGTGTACTGCGGAAGGCCGGTGTACATCGCAATGGCACTATTTTTTACAAGAGTGTCCAGCTTCTTGCATACGCTGATGATATCGATATCATCGGGCGTTGTAAGCGAGATGTTACAGCTGCATTTTCCGCAAAAACGAGGGCAAGACGAAGTATATGCTGTCTACGAACAGGAACGCTCGGCGTCTGGGCTCCCATGTTGTAGCGGACCGCTATACTTTTAAAGTGGTCAAGGAATTCACGTACCTTGACACCGCCGTTAGCACCGAAAATGAAATCAGCCTGGAGATAAAGCGGAGAAGTACATTTGCCAATAGGTGTTACTATGGTCTCAGTAAGCAGATGTGCAGCAGAGACCTCTCTCGAAAGATAAAAGTAACACTCGTGCTCTTATACGGCGCAGAAGCATGGGTTGTGTCACGGACAGATGCAGCTGCTCTTGGGGTGTTTGAGAGGAAAATTCTACGCAAAATCTTCGGTCCCGTACGTTTTGAGGACGGCTATCGCTTACGGATGAGCCACGAGCTGTACGAGCTCTACGACGACATGGATGTTGTCCAGCGCATCACAAAACAACGTCTGCGCTGGCTCGGCCATGTCGTACGTATGGATAACGGTGCTCCAGCGAAAAAGGTATTCGAAGCGAAAACCGACGAAGGAAGACGAAGGGGACGACCACGACTCCGATGGAGAGATCAAGTGGAGGAGATCCTATCCTCCCTTAAAATTTCTAATTGGAGAAGGCGCGCGCACAGCAGAGGCGCCAGGCGAGAGCTGCTGAGGTCAACCGTAACCCGAGAGCGGGTTGTAATGGTCACGATGATGATGATGAAATCAAAGTTGGTTAAAATATTATCTTGAAAAATTATCCGCCCTTAATTAAAGTTTTAATGGCCATTAATAGTTGTGAAACGAAATATTTTTTCGTACGCTGCAATTTTAAAAATTTTGTACTGACTAACGTAGCCATCAGGAAATGAAAAATTTTTAAAATGTATAAAAATTTGTCGCTTTAAATTTATTTTGTATTACCATTTGAGAATACATGGGACATCTATAAACGCTGTCACGTTCTCTTCATCCGCAAAAATTCTGTGAATGTGCAAATTTATTGCTAAAAATAATTATATACAGGAAGAAACTATACGTGTTATTTATATGCCGATTTAAATCCGCACAAGTTAAAATAAGTAGGTATACATTATACTGAAATCAGTTATAAGTGTTTATTTTCGATGTCTATGGTTATGGTCAAACTAAAAAAAAATACATTTTGCAAAAATTAAACAAAGGTTTTGGGCTTGGAATCGCTGCACAAGACAAATATTGGATATTTTTTTGGACTGGTCACACTAATTTTAATTTTGACTATAAAACATAAAAATATCTTATATTGGAGAAATATTTTGCAAACTCAAAGAAAGATTTACTTCGCCATTTTTAGCATTGAAAATCAATTAATTTTTATGGCACTTTTTTTATTTTCATGATCTGGTCGCACAAATTTTAATTTTGACTATAAAAAATATAAAAAGATCCACCTCAGCTTGGGCAAATATTGTGCAAGCTTGCAGAAATACAATATGTATGTATTTGGCCTTTTTTGAAAGTTATAATCAATAATTTCAATCATCAATTTGTGAATCTTTATGGTCATTTCGATTTTGCTTCTATTTCTAAACATTTTTGGACTTGATGAAAAGGGATTACATTATTTTTGTTAGATGGTAGGCATGGTATGGTATGCTACTTTTTGGAAATACATTCCTGACACCTTGGAAGAATTAAACTTTTCCAAGTTAAGCCATTTTTGTTTTGGGTAAATTCAAAAAGGTGATCGTAAGATCTTCTAAACTTGGCAGCTAAAATTATTTTTTTTTTGTTTCACTGCTTTTGGGTTTTTGCAGCTCCCGTTGCTGTTAAGAGTTCAGTAGACCCCAGTGGGAAGGCAGTTCGTCAGCCAGAACAATGTGAAAACAACAACAACAGGAACAACAATGAAATACCTTAAGATGCATATCTCCATATAGTATGCATTGGCTGGATGGTCGTCCAACCACCGGCGACGGAGTTCAGCTTGAGTGCATCATGAGTGCAATGAGAGCAGGTGAGGGGACTGAGGCATTCTCGTATTCACATTCCTATTCTGAATCGCGTATTCGCATTCAGTCAGTTTGTCTCAAGGCGTTCTGCAAACGACCTTGACGCATGCTTCTTCTCTATGGGCTCTTCTAGCCAGCCTCTTTTGGTATCTTTTTTTATTCAGTTCTTCATCTGATTTTTTTTGTTGTACCTCGTTTTTTTTTCTTTAGTCATTCGGTTGGTTCGTTCATTTGCCAGCAACTTAAGCCGCATTCTTGTGCACCCATTTGATTTGATTTGCTTGCTTTTGCCAGACCGCCTTAGAGTAGATCTAGAGTCTTGAAACTCGAATAGGTTTTGAGTTTTGGTTATGGTTTTGCTTTTTTTGCTATTTTTGCTTCCTGCATTCCTTTGATGATGGCGTAAACCCAAGCCAGCCTAGCCCATATGGTCGGGTCGTCGGTCGGTTGTGCCAGTAGACCCCCAATTCAAATAGTACGTCTATTATATGTCTGATAGCCGGCGGTCCGGTTTGTATATGGATACCATAGGTATTGTAACATTTAAACATTCTCTTTGTGGCACTCTTTTGTTTTTTCTATTTGTCTGTTTGTCGCTGTGTCTGTATCTTTATTTGTTGTTTGTTTATACTTGACATACCGCTGCGTTTATAGTGCGGAACGCGCTGCGTATGGCAATGAACGCAAATTTGCTTAGCATCAAGTACTCACATCATTTGTAAATCACATTTGTATGCATATACATATATATATATATTTATATGGAATACAAACGAGAGCAGTGTGATCCGAAATTGGAGAGCTACCATTTTGTTTCTCATCGAATTTAGCCATTTAAGGGCAGCTATTGTTGGAAATGCAAAGAAAAGCATTTTTACGTGTCCCACTCCATTTATTCCGTTCCTGGGCTGGCTTAAGTTTGTTCCATCCCCGCCGATTTGTTTCATAAAATGTAATTTACATTTTCGGAACTATAAAGGTATAACCATGGTCTTTCGTCACGATCCCATTCGCTATCGAAGTCAACAAGGAACAAAAAGTATCAAAAACGAATTGGATGGTAGTTATGGAGACCATCGATTGTTAACATTTTCTTTGGCCGTCCAAGTGACGCCACTTCAACACACTGACAAGATCCACCAAATGATCACGAACGATCACGAACGAGTGAAGGGGGATTTTCATCAGTAATCTTTTTTTTGGGAACGCTTGGAGAGCTAAAAGCTTTTTGGGCCTTTCTGTAGCTGTGAATAGAACTGTGACGAGCTACTGAACCCAACGTTGGGGGGGAAAAAAAGTAGAAGAGCTACATAGGTTCAAATAACCTAAACAAGAATTTGCATTATAAAAAGTATGCCAAGAACAAAATTCTTCTCTCAAAAAAAAATTGTTGTAGTTGGAAATGCTTTATTGGAGATTGTTTGGTATGATTTTAAGAACAGATGCGGGTTTTTGTTTAAAAATGCATTTCGCAAAAGACATTTTAATCTTAATTTTAAGGTATATTCACAAATTTTTATTAATTCTAGAGTAAAACAAAGAAGAAGTACTTTTAACGAAATTTCAAGCATACATTAGGATGGGCTTCTTTTTTTAATGACGGAGCACTTAAACCAGTAAATCTTTTCTTGTGTCTTATATCGATTTATCTTAAAGAAGACAGTAGGTAAGCAAGAAATGCTATGCGGAGCTATTGTATTCCATTGTATTTTGAATAAAGGCTGGCATATTGTATTGCACAGGTTCTTAAAATTTATCCTTTGGCTTTTATAAACTATATTACAAAACAAAAACTGCAGGAGAAACGGAATTTCCCTTTCATCATATCGTCATCGGAAAAAGCATAAAAATTACGAGTTTAAATAAAAAGAAATTAAATCTATAACTTTTTAGCCCGCCCTCGTATAAACACATGTGCATGTATGAGTACGCACTTGTGTGTGTGTGCTCTATTGCACATTGGCGCAATCAACGGCGCCTGTAAAACTATCAATGACCCCCTCTCCCGCCGCCGCACAAATGCAGAACCAAACCCAGGGCACCACCCCATCCATAAAAACGCATCGGGCACAATCAAATGCAAAATGTTAAATGCAAATGCAAAATTTCAAATGCAATTGAGTATTGCACTCAGCTCACTCAATTATAACAAATTGCAAATAAGCAATTAATTGTCTTTGTTGGTGGGCATTTCACACACATACACTGACATTTGTTACATATACATACACAAATAGATCCTACACACATGCAACATATGCAACATGTGCACAGATACTTACACCGTTGGCGGCGCATTTCTTGAATAACAATTAAAACAATTACAACAACAAGCCATGCGTAAAACAATTCTTAATTAACAGCAAACAACAACAACAACAAGTCGGTCAAGACAAGCCGACATTAATATACTTTTTAGACTAAAGCGATTCCAAAGCGCTTTGATCGATATAATTTAATAGCCCCACAAAATAAAAATGGACTTACTAAATCCAAACTCCAAACCTAGAAGCTCTAGGACAAGGTTTTTCATATTGTTAAAGCATAAAAGTCCATTGAATTCCAGAAAATGATGTTGAGACTGCAACTTTTCAGAAAATATATTTTCAAAACTATCTGAACTCAAAAAACTCTCGCTACTCTTAGTATATACTCTTAGTATAAATAGTTCAGACAGAATACAAGAAAATGTCAGTAAAATGTTATCGATAATTAACATTCCTTGGCCCATTTTATTTAAAAATAATAATTCATTTAAAATTTTTACCAAACTGCCGTGTTTGATATTTGTACTATATTATTTATTGCCCAACATGATTTAAAAATATTATAACTGCCCCACATAAGTTGTTTTTTATTGTGTTATTTAATTAGATATAATATTTTTAAATTCAATTATTTATTATTTGTCGATCGACTGAAAGTTTTCAAATTCTTTTACGCTTAAAAAATTGGTTTACTCTTTATCCGCTTCTGTGAATGAGTGCATCTCCTTAATATAAATCTGCAGTGCATCTCCTTAAAATAAATCTGTCGGCATACACTTCTTGCAAATTAAGACCCTTTTTGGTTTTCGCTGTGTAATCCCAAAGTTAAAGGTATGTAATGCCAACCACCTCATTGGACGAGCTCGATTAAATAGGAACAGATCTGCACTTAAGGGTAGTCGTCAAAACGCTTGTGCTCCATACACAGAAAATCTTTATTTTACTATTCTAGTGGATTTGAAAGAGGTTGCCATGCTCGGGGATTCGAATGTTAAGGGCTCATATATACCTTAATCCATAAAGGCTGTTAAATATTAGTAACTTTGAATCATCTGCTTCTATCTGTTGAAGATTTTGCAATTACTTTTTTGACTACTTATTTACTTCTAAAATATATCTTAGACAAATTTTCGATTTTGTAATATTTCTGAAGGTATGTATAAGGTTGTCAAAAAAGTCTTGCGGTATTTCCGCAAGCTTGTCTTTGCAAGCGCGTAGTTCTAGTTGTATTCGTCGCATCAGTTCACGCTAGAGCTTTTTGGAAAGCTCTTTTCACGTGCTAACACGTGTTTGATTAATTGTTGTTTGCTTTTAGTCGTTCGTGAGTTATGGCGTCGCAAACATGGAGCAAAATAAAGAGAAATGCAAGGCAAAAATGCATCTCATGCTGCCAATAAAATTTGTGCAGTTTATGGACCCGATACAGTTTTCATTTCCACCGCACAACGATGGTTTCAACGTTTTCGTTCTGGTGCAGAGGTGATCGAAGATGCGCCACGGTCCGGAAGGCCTGTTGTCGAAAATTGCGATAAAATCGCTGAATTGATCGAAAGAGACCGGCATAGTAGCAGCCGTAGCATCGGCCAAGAGCTGGGCATGAGTCATCAAACCGTTATAAGCCATTTGAAGAAGCTTGGATTGAAAAAGAAGCTCGATGTATGGGTGCCACACGACTTGACGCCAAAAAACATTTTTGACCGTATGGATGCATGCGAATCGCTTCTGAATCGCAACAAAATCGACCCGTTTTTGAAGCGGATGGTGACTGGCGATGAAAAGTGGGTCACTTACGACAACGTGAAGCGTAAACGGCCGTGGTCGAAAAGCGGGGAAGCTGCCCAGATGGTGGCCAAGCCTGGATTGACGGCCAGGAAGGTTCTTCTGTGTGTTTGGTGGGATTGGCAGGGAATCATCCACTATGAGCTGCTCCCCTATGGCCAAACGCTCAATTCGGACCTGTACTGCCAACAACTGGACCGCTTGAATGCAGCACTCATGCAGAAGAGGCCATCTTTGATCAACAGAGGCCGAATTGTCTTCCATCAGGACAACGCCAGGCCACACACATCTTTGGTGACGCGCCAGAAGCTCCGGGAGCTCGGATGGGAGGTTCTTTTGCATCCACCGTATAGTCCGGATCTCGCACCAAGTGATTACCACCTATTTCTGTCCATGACGAACGCGCTTGGTAATCGGAAGTTGTCCACAAGAGAGTCCTGTAAAAATTGGCTCTCCGAGTTTTTTGACAATAGGGAAGCGAGCTTCTATTAAATGGGCATTATGAAGTTGGCATCTCGTTGGGAGCTCGTCATCGAACAAAACGGCGCATCTTTGACTTAAATCGCATTATTATAACCAATTTTATGAACAATTGAAAATTCAATAAAAATACCGCAAGACTTTTTTGACAACCTTATATATAACTCCTTAACTTGCAAGGCATTAGCGGGCTTGAAATTCTATATTCGAGCTTATAGTCCAGAAATGTGTTCTTCCAACAAGCAGAAAAAATGACAAACGCATTAAACCATTCCCTAATAGCCGATAATAATTTAAAGAGTTTTAGAATTATAAATCTTTTTTAAACCTTTAAAAATAACTATTCGAAACAATACTAAGCTTCCTCGTTAGATTACGGCTAGGTCATCATTATCTTCCCTATATCTTTTTTCGATCGCCTTGAGCCATTCTTCATGATTCTGTGTAAAACTCAACATTTGTTGGCCATTAAAAGCTAAGACGTCTCGAGGCTTTATTTTTTTTTTTTTTTTGTCCAACGTTTTCGTAAAACATGCAATGAAAAATTATATCTAAAATTGATAACAATAAGCAGCTTTTACACATTCCTAAACAGACTACTTCTCTTAATCTTATATCTTAAAAGTTAACAATGCTGTAATTTTGACTAACTCGACGGAAATGTTCTTAAATTTACTTATATATATGTGAGCACGTGTATTTTGTATGTATTAAAACAAAAAACCTTTTTAAAAACATTATGATATGCGTCATTACGACGCCGTCGCGACGTCTCAACATCATCTTTTTTTTTGTTATGATGATATTGTTGTTTTTTAATTAAGCTGATTTCGAACAAGTTTTGTGTAAATTTTGTCGCCGTTGTCATTGTCACTTTTTGTTAGTAGTAGATCTGGCCAATTTTGGTTGTTATTTTGTTATTACAGCAAACTGTACGGAACGATTTTACCGTTTAGAGAACTTACCGTTTCTAGCTCTCTATTTATCTATCTTTAAATACTTGGCTATCTAACTGCCGCCTCATTAAGACAACAAACAGTGAAAAAAAATGAAAAAATTGGTAATTCTAATTCTAATTAAAAATGATTGAACTTTGTATTCAGTTTTCAGTGTCAATCGACTGATCAGTTCTTTGTTTGTTTCGATTTTTGTTTTTACACCCCAAGCTGACTTAATACGTATAATTAATTACCCGAAATATTTTCATCAACGCAATGTACAACTTCATTAGACTCCTGACTCTTATCGCAAACAACTTTTCTGATAAGCTCAATTCCGAATCAAAATTATGGCAGGAGCAAAGTTCAACCAAGGTGAACGACTTTCGGAGAGCAGGAAATTTTTGACTAACTAAATTCTTAATAAGTACTAAACAGTCCCTCTTTTTTTTTTAATATGTACTACTAAAAATGAAAAAAACCGATTGAATAATTTTGCAACAACTATTATACCCTTGACCATTTGCCTACAGATCATCTAAAGGCAAGGCATACACGGCGTATGCGCAACATTTGCAGCATCTACGTGATTTGCATGCAAAAGATTTCCTAAAAATATACAAAACAAAATAAAGAGGAGTGCGATGAAAGCGCGGCAAAGGGAGGCGCCGCGGCGTTTGGGCTTGTTAGTGTCATCATACGAAATAATGCAAGGAAAAGGTAAATAAACTTATTATTGCTCTGCCCTGGTACATTGGCAGTATCTTCGTATCTTCGTATCTCTCGAGTCTTTCATTTATGACTTGTTTTGTTATAATTTTCGTATGTTTATGTTAATTTCTCTCATTGTTACATTCCTTGTAGGAGAAGTCAATGAAAAACGCACAAAAAAAGAAGAAAAACGTGACAGAGGGTCAAGGGTATTAAAGATTTTAGCCATATTTTGGCACAAAATAGCGTGGCCGCTACACTAAACGTGAAGCAGCTATATCTGTTGAATATTATTTTGTCGGATTGGAAAAAAAAAGTACTCTACTAAGTAGACTGCGTGTCCATTTCTATACGGCTCAACTCTTATCTCGGTAAAGTTTTCTGATAAGGTTAATTCCAATTCAACTGTGACAGGTACAAAGTACAATAAAACGATTAATCGAATTCGAAACGACGTAGTAATTGAAAAACCCAGGCATAAATGTTTTTATTATAAAGTAAGACGAGACTTGAGCGCGCCTGTCTCGAATTTTTACTCGTTTTAGTGAAATAGGCATAACTTTATTCTGGAATGTGTTAGTCGAATTGGCTAAGAAAATAGCTTTTTGTTTTATACCATTTTGTACTCATATTAATTTTTACTAGTTCGTTTTTTGGAAAAAATGGCGCATAGTAAATTTTCACGCATAATAAAGCATCACAGTGTATTCCATTGTCGGATAACGCCTCGAATATTTCATATAACAGCAGTTAATATACGTATTTGCAGCAGCTGGTACTTTAACCCTACCTGACCCTTGCTTGCTGTTGTTTTGCTTGACTATTCCACATAATTTTACCAAAAATGGAACATTTTTTAGCATTACTTGCCTTAAAGCAAGGTAACAGCAACAGGGCAAAGATATGTAATATCTTCCTTCTTTCGGCTAACATCGACGCCACTAAGGAAATCATTTATCCAAATATTAATTGTTTTTTTATTTTTGCATTACATGCAAAACACAAATGTGCGTCATTCACTCAGTCAGTTCATGAGCTCGAAACGTGTAAACCTCGAAATAAAATTATATACCTACCTTATGTACGAGTATATATACTACTTTGTAGTTTACTCATATTGCGACGGATGTACAAAAGTGACAACCAAAAGTTGAAAGTTTCTCACTGCGCTTTTGCAAATAAGTTAGTTGCCGCAGGCGGAATTATCTTATCATTGCTTTGCTCCGGGCAACTGTCGGAACCGCGGAACCAGCCGCTCCGGCTACCCTTAGCCTCATTTGGTTGTTGTTTGGACAAGTTGATAAAATTCCTCAACAACAAAAAAAAATGGCGTACGTAAAGTCGGGCGCGGACGACTTTGGGATACCCTGCACCACTAGCTTGCAATAAAATCCGGTTCCTTCACAAAAAACCAAAAACAGAGGAATTTTTAACTAAAAATTTTTTTTTTGAGCGATAGCTCCTATGGGAGCTGTATAATATAGTCTTATAACATCTTTTCAAACAGACGAATCACAACGAATTTTGTATAAAAAACCTTTTTTGGACTGATTGGTCTGGTCCTATGGGAGCTATATGATATAGTCAACCGAATTTGATCAAATTTAGTACAGTGCAAAAGAACTATAAAAAAAACTTAGGAATACCAAATTTGGTTCCAATATCTTCACAAGCGAACGAAACACAACAAATTTTGTTCAAAATTCGATTTTTTGGAAGATCGGCCCTATGGGAGCTATATAATATAGTCCACCGATTTTGTTCAAATTTGGCACATTGCTTAAGTTCTCTAAAAAAAAAAAAAACGAAATATAGCGAATTTCTCTTTAAAAAAATTATATTGGCCGATAGGTCCATTGGGAGCTATATGATATAGTCAACTGATTTTGATCAAATTTGCTACAGTATTTGGGAACTATAAAAAACAATTGAATACCAAATTAGGTTACGATATCTTCATGAACAAACAAATTATCCATCTAAAACTTTTTTTTTTTGTCGAGGTCGTCTTAAACACCCATGTGGGAGTTATATAATTTATCCCCGATATCAAAAAAATAAAATAAACTTGTCCCCTATGGAATAATATGGGACCTAATGTGACAGTTTGGTTACTCTAGCTCTTACCATCTCTGAGATCTAGGCGTTCATACGGACAGACGGACATGGGTATATCGACTTCTCTATTCACCCTGATCATATTTTAGGTAACTTTTCTCCTTTTATATGTATGTTACATACATTTTCGGCTTGCACAAACTTAATATACCCTTTGTACCATACGGTACAGGGTATAATTAAATAAAACTCATACACAAAGTTCCAGAGATGTTAGGAACCGGGTGGAACGAGAGCTAAGCGTTTGATGTGTGTATGTATGCTCAAGAATGCCATAATAGACAAATGATGAGTTTATATATCATAGTATACTCCTTATACATAGAAATTCGACGCCCTATAGAAACAGCAGCTTCAAGGCCAAAAACTCTAATGAGTTTCATGGGCGCCAAAAACAAATCGTTTCGAAATGAAAAGCATTGGAATTTCACGCAACAGCAGCTGTGAATGATAACGATGATGATGATGATGATGATGATGGGGATGAGGCCAAAATGTACAGGGGGCGTTGAGAAAAACATCATTACATAAATGTTGGTAACTTTTTTTTATCTCTTTTAAAGGACAAGTAGCATCAGCTGTAAATAATGTTTTTGATAAAAAAAAATGATTTAAGCCGGAGTTTGATACTTGAATGACGGTTTTTGCACGTTTCGTACACGCTCCCTTTATAAAACTTTTTATTATCTTCTTTATCACATCTGTTAGCTTAATATAATTTGTTTCTCGTATTCTTAAAATTTTGTAAGCCTTTTTGGTTCATCTAGAACTTTTTGGATTCGAGTCAATTTGCCGTTAATACGGAATTTTTGAATTGAACTGAAATCGTTAGAACAGATTTTTTGAATAGAATAAAACTTGCTCTTAGTTTATCTAGTATCTTTAGTACTCTGTTGTCTATTGTGGTTAATTTCTTCACTACTTCATTCTATTTTTTCTAACAGAAGATCAAACTAAGTTTTATTAACTATCTAACTAGGTTGAACTTTTTTTAATTTACGTATTTATTATTAAAATTGTTTTCAAAAATGTAACATTTCAGATTATTTTCGGTCAGTTTTTTGCAACTTTTGTGCGGAGAAGACAATGAGTGAAAGGGAACAAAGTGAAAAGAATAATTAAAAAGGAGTCAATTGCACGATAGAAAGAAATTAAAAATATTTTGGAATTATCTCAAAAGGATTTTAAAAATGGTTTCAAGATTAACTAATAATATTTAGTTACATAATTTACATAAGTTATGGATCTGGATCTGGAAAACAAAGACTACAGATCATTATATAATTAAAATTTTCCCCTTTTTTTAAAAAAAAAAGGAATGCAACAAAGCATATTCGATTTCATATTATTAATATGTTAAGAATCTCGAATCTTCAAGCGATTTTTATATAGTAACAATGGCATGATCCGACAGTTTTAAAATTCCTGCGCTTTGATAGGGAAATGACAGAGTATGGAAATTTGATGGCCATTTAAAGCTGACAATTGAAAAGTCATGATGGGGCCATGGCGCCCGGAACGTACGCTCACAGCTCATTAATATATTTGCTTGGGATGTGCAAAAGTCGTATCCCAAAAAAATAAGAAGCATGAGCAACGTCAGCAACATTAACCAAAAGACATAGAACGGAAATAAGCAATCAAAAAGATTCTGAAGTACAGAACAACTTAAAACATAAATTAGGCAGGAAAAAACACTAAAAAAAAAAAGATGAGAGAATCGTAAAAAACATTTGCAGGCATGCAAAATATGCAGGGCAAGGCTGGAACAGGGTTGCAGACAATTGCATTTCAAAATAGTCCAAAGAGAGGCACCCACACAACTGGGGGACAAAGAAGCCAAGAAGAGCTCGAAGTTGCATCAAATTTGTACAAAATTTCGTTAAGTGTGATTTAATGTTTTTTATGCACAGAGAAAAAAAAATAAAGAATTTCGCAAAAGTTACAATAAATGAGTGATTCGTACGATGTTTAGCTTTAATACTGAGATTGAGAGTATTAATTCTTTAAAATACTAGAACAAAACAATATTGTTTTAAGTAAATCCGAACTTCAAATTCGATCGGCACTTTTTTCTGAGTTTGTCCATTTCTATCTGTTTTCTCGATATCTTTAAAGAAATATAAAAAAATTTAATATCTGATAAAATCAATCAAAACCGCCAGAAATATCTTTTAAAATAAAATGCAGGAAGATTTCTTTACAAAAGACGCACCTTTTTTAACTTTTCAGATGGCTTGTAACTCCTTCGATTGATTGGGATTGCATGAAGAGTTAATTAAACTAATTCTGTAAGAAATACGATTTCTTAATAAAAAAATCTATTTGGAAACTACATGAAACATCAAAAAATATAAGTTCCTAACAAATTTATGCCTAAAGCAAATTCAAATATTTTCGGAATGAAGTGCCTTAGCGGAGCTGGTACTTCTCCAGGCTATAGACGAAACCACAGCCTAGTTGTACAACCAGTCGCAATGTGTATGTCTAGGGTTTCGAGTGAAATTAATAAAAAAATCATCGCGCAACGAAATGTAATGTCAGGAGAAATTTTTATAAATTTTACATATGCTTTTATCGTATTACACAAATATTTTGAAGAATAAGCGGAAAGAAGATCTTTTCTGTCGGGGATTCCTCGAAACTAACAATGTAATGAACACGACACATCATATTTAAAATCTATTTTTATATATCAAATATGTATATATAGTATAACGTGTATTTTTTAAAAGTCCTATCAAGAGCTTGATGAAACTTTAAGTTGAATTATGCGAGAAATGCATATTTCCGACAGAGTCAAACGATTCATTTAAACCTTTTACAGTTCCGATTGCCGCCTTTTTTTAACTACTGCAATTCCTAGAAAAATCAAGTTTGAAATTTAAATTGCTTTCAGCTGATCAGTATATCATTCAGATACCTAAAGTGTATTGAATCTTCGATATCCGTAATTCAATTCATTTGATATCTTTTGGGTTATTTTTTTCTTTTTTGTTGGGGCAATATTTAAATTGCATGCAGCACTTCCGCTGTGACATCTTACAGATTGCCAACAACAACTTGAACAAATACAACAATGGTAGACTCGTCTTTTATGTTGCCTGGTGTTTCTTTTTTTTTCATCTTTAGTTGTACTTTTTCCAAATTATCTTGTGTGACGTCTTCATCTGAAGAGCAGCGAACTGTAGAGCTTGGCAGTGTTTGATTTGAGCAACTTTTTGGTAGACAATCTCAAGGTTGCTCTTTAGAGCAACATTTTCTAAAAATTTTAAAGCTAATAATAATGACAGCCCAGTGCAGAGCAAAGCAGAGTTAATGTGTTTTTAAGGCAACCTTGACTAACAACAACCACAAAAAAAGGTTAAAGTTCAACTCGCACAAGCGGAAATGCCAACTCAAAACTTTATATACAATATAAGCTCGATAAGTCAGTCTTGCCAACAATAGTAGTAGGCAATAGAAAATCCATTAAAAAAAGTTTAGGGACGCGTCCTTGGCATGCATTGGCCATGTTCAGTGGGTGGCTTTGACTGCATCCAGTGTCAGGGTCCATGTATTATACTAAGTACCAGCCAATAACGAGACAAAGCTAATTTCCATTTCCAAGGAAAGCAAGCAAAAAAAAACTTTTTTTTCATATGAGTTTTCCAAAGAAGCAGTTCTGTATCGAGACAATTATCGCGCGTCTCTGTTTTCTTTTGTTTGGTTTCCTTTTCAAGAGCTTTCTTACAGATATTTCTGTTAGTTTCTTTGTACAATGCCGAACCGAAACGAGTAGATAGCTAGTTAGAGGAAAGTGTGACGCAGCAAAGTAAAAGCCACGTTCTGAGATTCTGAATCGAAACTTTATAAATATAGTGACCATGTCAAACAAACTGTTTCTCATCTAAGCATAACAATTCATCATCCGATTTTTTGAAGTGCTTTCTGATATGGAAAGTTCCACCTAAGCTATATTAAGAGTAAAAATGTTGTTCAAATAGATAGCTTGATTTCTCGTATTCGCTTGAAAATGACTGCTTAGACTACGTTTGTTCTAATATGATAAGCTTACAATAAACAAAATTCCAGATCTTATCATACAAATCCCTGCAATTAATGTAAATCTCTTTCGGAAAAGCAATTTAAGCTTTAAAAACAAACTATTTATTTAAATATCTACTATCTTTTGAGGCAAATATGTTTGTTTACTATCTCAAATACTGAACAGCTGTGTTCAAAACGATTTTAATAAAAAGCTATTGCCTCTTAAATGGATATTACGGAGGTTGTTAAAAATAAAAGGATACAAAAATGCAATAGAAACCCAAAAATGTGGGTCCGTCTAAAACTGAAGGGTTTCCATATGCACTGTAGCAGAGAGACAATCAACGCGAATTGATGTCGGGTATTACGAATTGGTAAAAACGAGCATAACCCTTATTTAAGCACTCTATCGAGCACAATTAATGAGTTTGAGCCTGGAGTGCTCCAGGCATAGCGATCGAGACAGATTCCGACTAGAATTTTTGTCTTACAATTTAAAAGAACAAAAATTCTGACAGTAACACAATGGTCACTTCTTATATTATCTTAACTTAAACTTCGATGTATCGATACATCGATGTTTTCTAGATATAACAAAACTATACATCTACAAAACAAATGTTCGTCCGCATGTTACGGTGCCGTTCGAAATCTATTAGGAAACACTTAAAATAGTTCTTTCGACGTAGTATCCGAATAATGAATAAGAGTAGTGCTTATAATGGACAATACTTTGAATCAAACCTAATGAATGCTTTATGGAATAAATTCATAAATTTTCATTTATTTGGATAGCTTACTCGCTATCTTACCAGCTTAGATGAAGGGAAATCATTTTAATTTTGTCAGGATGGACTTTATTCCATAAAAAAAAAAAAATAGCTACATCAAACAAATTTTGACCGTATTTTATAGGCCTAGCTTAATAAAAGCCGGAATTGTAGTCAGGTGGAAATCAAGCTCTTTTTTTTTTATTTAATGTTTTTGCTGATTTTTTTTGTTTGTGGCTATTTTTTATGTTAATTAACATGGTGACAACAACAATAACAAAATATAATAAAATCAATGGCAGCTGTAGAAGTTGCCGTAAAAGCAGAAGACGAAGCAGCAGAAGAAGCAGCAGAAGAAGCAAAACAAGCGCATGAGAAAGTGTAATCAACAACTTTATTTTAGTTGTCTGCTTAAGCGGCAGCGGCAGCAGCAGCAGCAACAACAATTGCTATGAAAAGTAAATAGCAGCATGCAAAGAGAGAGAGAGAGAGAGAGAGAGAGATACGAGAGATGCAGAGAGGCAGCAGGCAGCGCTGTCAACGTCGCAGCTTATCAAAAATGTAAACATTTCCTTGTTGTTGTCTCTTTGTGATGCTGCTGCTGACGCTCGTTGTTGTTGTTGTTTGTAGTTGTTGTTATTGTTGTTTTTTTGCTGTCTGATGTCGTCTGTAATTTCACTCGTTTTTATAAGTGCGCCACTTTGTTGTTGTTGTTGTTGTTGCGCATTTCCCTAACTCTTCTTTTA
Source organism: Chymomyza amoena (assembly GCA_037043745.1). Classification (NCBI taxonomy): domain Eukaryota; kingdom Metazoa; phylum Arthropoda; class Insecta; order Diptera; family Drosophilidae; genus Chymomyza; species Chymomyza amoena. The sequence continues at coordinate 78,134 of JBAMAX010002782.1, read as the reverse complement.
TTTGACTTTGCTGTTGACGCATTTAAATAGCAACAACAACAGCAACAACATCACCATGTGTTGCATTTTTCAAGGGGGGTTGTTTGTTGTTTCCAGCCAACGAAATTAAAACAATGCAAGTTTTTATTACTGTTGTTTTTTTCTGGTTTTTTTTTCTTAACATTTTCTCTACAACGATTTTCCAATAAGATTTTCTATTTCTGTATCGACAAAAACGCGGCAGGAGAGCAGCGCACGCATTCATTGTGCGTTGCTGCTTTAATTAAAGAACAAACGAACGAACCAACGTACAACAGCAACAACAGCAACAACAAATCGCTCTTGGTAATGAAAGTGTTGCATGTGTGGCATTCAGTTATTGCTCGCAGTTGGAGGGTTGGAAAATCTAAACAAAAGGCAAAATCATGCCACAAGTTTCGTTTACCAGCACTGAAAATTTAATCAATTTGTTTGTTGATTTGATAGCATTATTCTCAGAAATGCTGGCAAGGGAAAACCGCAACCCTTGGCCATAACAGCATCTTCAACGGAGCGCTCAACCCCAAATAGACGACGACGACTACTCCGGAGGGGGAACTCGAAAAGCTATAAATATTTAGTTTGTGTTGTTGTTGTTGTTGTTTGTGTGTGCATTGAACTTTAATTGCGCTCGTAAATGTCAGCACACATATGGCCTACACTTCCTTACCCCCTTTTTGGCACTAGCCAATTCGTTCTAACTCCTCCAGCATTATGTTTGACTCTGATAAATGCAGTTGCCGCAATGACAAAGGATGTGGCAAGGGGGTGGGCTTGTTTGGGTTTGAGTTTGGGTTTCCACTACCAACTACGACAGCGTCTAACATTTCAATTTGAGCAACAGCCAAACGGCACGATATTTAAACTAAATCCCAAGGCAGACAAAACAGGTACACTAAGAAAAAATTCGACTTTCTCACATAAATCCACAAAGATTTATAAGCGTTGGATTAGAAATATCAGGGAATACTGTCATAAGAAATTGGAACCAATAGCAGAGAGGGATAAGCTATAGAGGCTAAAAGGCCACTGCATTTGGGCTCTGTTTTAGGCTTCGTTTTATCTAGGGACATGCTGTTAAAAAATGTAAATTAATCTACACAGTTTTAGGCAGTGAGACTAGATTTGCTCAATTCCTATGGTAAAGCAGATTTAAATATAAATAGAATTGAAGAAAGACCGACAAACAAATTCCGGACTAGTGTAAGTTTTAGCAAAAAAATTTATAAAAATATTAAGCCATACAGCGTAAAAAGTTATTCAAAATTAACGTTCATAAAGGATTGATTGACATGGTCATTGACACAATCAATAAACATTTTATTAAAAATGGCGTACGTAAAGTCGGGCGCGGACGACTTTGGGATACCCTGTACCACTAGCTTACAATAAAATCCGGTTCCTTCATAAAAATCCAAAAACAAAAAAAATTTTAAGCAAACAATTTTTTTTGGCCGATCGTTCCTATGGGAGCTATATGATATAGTCAACCGATTTCGATGCTTTAATACTTTAAAAAAGATCTGAATGCCGAATTTAGTTCAAATATCTTTACAAACAAACGAAACACTACGAATTTTGAATAAGAAACTTTTTTTTAGACCGATTCGTCCTATGGGAGCTATATAATATAGTCTACCGATTTTAATAAAATGTTGTACAATGCCAAATTAAATTCCAATACCTTCACAAACAAACGAAACAACAAATTTTGTTCAAAAATCAATTTTGTTGAAAGATCGGCCCTATGGGAGGTATATGATATAGTCAACGGATTTTATTCAAAGTTGGTACAATGCTTGGGTAGTCTAAAAAACTTCTGAATGCCAAATTTGGTTACGATATATTTATAAATAAACGAATTATTCATCTAAAACTTTTATTTTTTTTCGAGGTCGTCTGAAACACCCCTATGGGAGCTATATAATTTAATCCCGATATCCAAAAACTTGTCTCCCATGGAATAATATGAGATCTAATGTGAAAGTTTTGGTACTCTAGCTCTTACCATCTCTGAGATGTAGGCGTTCAAACGGACAGACGGACACAGGAATATCGACTTCACTAGTCACCCTGATCATATTTTAGGTAACTTTGGGGTGTCTCCGACGACTCCTTCTATACGTTACAAACATTTTCGTTAAAGAACTAGTAATATTCAAAGTTTAGGTTGACTTCAGAGGAATCGTTGCCAAAGAACATTCATTCATTTAATTCATATCGATTATCTCTACTAATGCTGGAAGCTTTTTCTTAAAACTGACTTAGTTTTTCTTCCAGTGCAAACAATACAGTAACCTGCCCAGAGGCTGCTTTGGAATCTGATATTTGCCAGCCGACGATTTATTTATTAAGCATGTAAGCTTATTCAGCATTAATTTGGCAAATGTTTATCAAGTACGCCCACAACCACGCCCACGCCCAGTGAATGGCAAACCAATAAAACAGTCAGATAGCGAATATCCAAAACTCAATTAAAATAAACTCATCATCGTCATCATCAGCATCATCATCATCGACAACAGCATAAAAATAATCAAAATTGTATCAATAAGAGCAATAAAATACCCAACGAAATGGCGCCAAACGTGGGGCGCCTTAATTAGTCAAAAAGATATTTGTAAATTAATTTGCCAAAAACTGCGCAGCTAAGCTGGCCATTGGCCCTAAATCGCCTGCTAAATGCCCAACTTCAAATAAATAAATAAATTAATACGCATATAAAAAATATTTTTTAACCAAACCAAGCAAGAAGCAATAATTTCATCAACAAATAAACAGTACTAAATTTAATGCAGATGTGGCCATTAAAAGGGTGGGTGGATGCCACTGCAAAATACAAAAAATATTTAAACAGAGCGGAATCATACCGAGTATTTTGTACGCTGTATACTCTACAAATTAGTCTGTTACGTTCATGACATCTTGAGGCAGAGTAAAAATTCTACAAAAATATAAAATTTTCCTTTGCTAAATCTTGATATTTATGGTATATTAACATTGATTATTATTATTATTTAATAGATCCATAAGATATGGATAGGATAGGAGTTGGCTGTAAACATTTAAATGGCTTACAGTAGAAGTAGAATATAAAACATTTTTTCAAAATACACAAAGAACGTTGATGAAGCATCGATAGTCATCTTTACGGAGTCTGCACTTGCTTTTAAACAAAAGAACCATTATAAGAAATGGTACCTAAGCCGCAGATGTGGTTCACTCCAGTTAAAATAAGTTAAACATGTGATGTCAAGAATAAAAGAATAATTATAGTTAGGGCACCTTTGCCCTCAATCTCAATGTCTCAATTCAGTTGAGCATTTTTGCCTGACAAAATAAACAGCTTTAGAATCAATAAACTTAAATTGTTAAGACACTGTTTTTAAAGCATCTCTAGAATAATTTTAAACTAACTTTTACAACAACTTTCTTTTGGAAGAAAAACACCTTAGAAAGGAGCTAGCTACACAGCTGCTGCACAAAAGATAGACGCTGGTTTCTCATTACAATAAAGAAATTGATATCAGACCACGCGCACGAGCTGCCACATCTTAGTTTACCAAATCTAATCCACTTTCGTTTGGCATGCTTGAGTACCCCAAAGCACAGTGCAAACAAGGGCTTAGGGTAGGCTGGGTGGGTTTACTTATAAAGCCAATATATCGATGTTGACTTGGCTGGATGTCAATGTCGCTGCTGCTGGAATGTCTTAGGGCAGGCCAACTTTTTTGAACCTCGCCCACGCACAAAATTGTTGCTGGGTTTTTTGTTTGTTGAACCGACAAAATTGGGCTGCCAAAAGCGACGAAAAACGAGAGAGGGCAATCAACAGAGACCATCATTTAGCATTTACGTCAAACACGCACCACCCTACTGACACTCGCCGCTCTCACTCTCTCTCTCTCTCTCTTTTGGTGTTCTAGATTCAGTCAGCTGTTTGGGGGGGCTTAGGGCGCCCATTTTGTGTGGGTGGCGGCATTAGCCCGGGAAGCATACGAATAAATATACAAGCATACATACATACATACATACATACATACATATATACATATATTTGTGTATTTCAGTTTTTTTTTGGTTTATTTTTAGGGTTGCTAGCTGCAGTGCCTGTGACGTAAGCATTTTGAGGTTATGTTAGGCACAACAAAAGTGAAAAAACAAACAAACCCTTAGTAAAACTTATCTCTGGAAGTGCACCTGGTTTTATTTAGCGTACACTAATTGAATTTTTTTTTTTTTTTTTTGTTGGCTTTAGATATTTCTTACTCTTTGAGAATTTAAAGAGAAAAAGCACTTAAGGAAACAATTGCAAAAGTCAAATTAGAAGGTAACACATAACGAAGCTCTGTTAAACATGTTTCTCTGAAGGCAGCTATAAGATTTTGATTAAAAAATTATTTACCAGCTTCGTTAAAGCGTTAGAGCGTACAATTTTCGTATCACTTAAATTCCACAAAATTCATTTTATTTTTTTGCTACACGTTATGCAAGCGCCCACTGTGTCCCAATTTTCAATTTGAAAGCCGGCCAACAGCAAAAACCACAATTGCGTTCAAAATTGGCAAAAAAAAAACCTTAAAAAAAAACCTTAAAAAAAAGTTGTGAATTACTGAAGAAAAATTGTCCACCAACCTAGACAATGTGCCAAGTCAGATTTAGTCAATGAAATGCCAGCCAGATACACCATGACGCTACAGGTTCCGGAGAGTTTGGGAACGGCAACAACTTCAAGCAGCTTCAGCTTTGTCTTTCAGTCAAATTTTGTTGGTCAGGTTTTGTTGTTGTTGGACCATAATCCCACCAACACAACCAAAAACTAACACCCATACAAAAAATAACATCAGGCACTTCAATCATACTTTAATTCATTATGCGTAGATTTGAAAATTTGTGCGACTCTTTCAAATGGTCAGGCATAAATTTGTACGGGTTTTTAATTTTTATTTTTAAATATCGTAAGCTACTCCAACTGTCAATTGACAAAAGTATTGCGAAATGTATCGGATTTTAAAGATTTAGAAAAAATATCTCTAAAGCTCTTTAAAAAGAATATATTAAATTACAAATATAACATACGGTTCTTTTCAAATATCTCTAAACAACTTTTATATTTTTTTTATATATTATTAAACTTGAGATTATTTGCAAAAATAATTTCTTTTCTATTAAGTTACGTATTTTTATATAATATTTAGCCTTCCATTAACGAAAACAAATACTAACAACCTTTTCACTATCTTTTGACGGATTGGGCTTCTACGGATTTCATGTCTTTTGGAAATATCTTAGGGGACTTCACCAATTGTGAGTTAGAGATTACTAAGCTTTTTCTTCTTTTTGAAAAAAAGTTAAAATTTGTAATTGCTTTAAATTTTTTACCAGCGTGCTCGTATGTTCAAATTTCTGTTCTTATAATTTTTAAAAGCCCCATGTTTCTTCAGTTTTGCAGTTATCATCTGGGTTTATCAAAGCGCCTTTGAAAACTAATAATGAAAGTCCCCCAACTGAGTCCCCCCAAAAAATTTGTACAATTCGATTTGAAAATTTATACTTTTTTTTTTGACTCCCAAAACAAAAAGCTAACATTTTAAACCAAAGCTTAGAGTATTTATTTTTCTCAGTAGTATCTTGAGACCTAATCCCAATTAAATTCTTCTTATCTTAATCAACTGCCAGAAAGTTGCACGATAATGGCCAAAACGAAAAGCTAAGAGCCAAATAAAAAGAAACAAATTGAAGCTTAGCACACATTTATTTCTCAGACATTTGTTTGTTTTTTTTTTTTGTATACGAGTGTGGATTGATAAGTTTCCGGCCTGACCAAGAGATGGCACCACTAGGCCTACCTTGAGGTGGTGTTCTATAGTACCATCCTTAGATAGCTTGTAGCTATAGTTTCAGCCCGATCGCCATGTTAGTTTAGATTTGAGAGCACACAGAACAAGACGCCTATGTGTTTTTCTTGAAAATTCGAAATTCGAAAAAACATTTCTACCGCCAATTTGACGTTGTATAAGCGTAATCCAAGCGAATTTTTGCGTCGATTCATAACCGTTGACGAAACTTGGGTCCACCACTACATTCCTGAAACCAAAGAACAGTCTAAACAGTGGATTGGACCAGGGGAACCAACTCCAAAGAAGGCAAAAACAATTTTTTCAGCGAACAAGGTTATGGCTTCTGTTTTTGGGATGCAAGAGGTATTATATACATTGATTACTTTGAAAAGGGTAAAACTATCACTGGTCAATACTACGCAGACTTATTGCAACGTTTGAGCCACGAGGTGAAAATTAAACGACCTCATCTGGCAAAGAAAAGAATCTTGTTTCATCACGATAACGCACGAGCGCACAAGTCAATCGTTGCGATGGCTAAAATCAACGATCTGAAGTTTGAATTGATGCCGCACCCTCCTTACTCTCCAGACCTAGCCCCGAGTGACTATTATCTGTTTCCTAAACTCAAAAAATGGCTTGGCGGAAAGAGATTTGCGGACAATGAAGAAGTAATCGAAGCTGTAAATGGGTATTTTGAGGAGCTTGACGAATCAGTCTATAGAGATGGCATTACTAGACTAGAACACCGCTATGAGAAATGTATCAGCCTTGGAGGAGATTATGTTGAGAAATAAAAAAAAAATTCTTAAAAACGTTGTTTTTCTTGGTCAGGCCGGAAACTTATCAATCCACCCTCATATTATTGATGAAACATTTCCGCAAACAAGAAAGAAAAAAATGAAATAAAAAAATCAGCTGATAAGCAACCGCGACCCAAAAAAAAAAATCAGATAGTACGAATGAAAGCAACAACACATAACCTAAAAGTGACAACAGGTTGCTGTCAAAAAAAAAAGTAATTTTTATATATAAAAATTATAATAATCAAAAAGTGTTGCGTGCTGCGGCCCCCGGCAGAACATATATATATATTTTTTTTTTTCAATATCTTTGCTGGGGAAATTTAATTAAATGCGAATACAGTGAAATTATAGAAAAGCCAGCAAAGGAACACATACATAAATATGCATAAGTATTATGTTGGTGTTTGTGTTGGCTTTGGAGTTGCCAGTATATAATGCTCTAAATGATCTTGGCGAAACTTTAAAGGCTATTAAAAGCTAACATTCAAAATAATTGGCCTATAATGATTCGACGACTAACTAATTATCAAAAATGTTTTCTCAAAATACAATGCGAATAATTTGATTTTCAGTAAGTTTTTAACACCAGCGCAAGTTTCAACTTTCAATGGCGACGATAAGACCTTAAAAGAGTTATCGAATTTATTATATTCATGACTAATAGTTTCTATTGAGAAACTAACTTGTATAATAGTGGCAAAATATATAAATAATGAAGCCGCTCTCTTGTTACAGTAGTAATTGGCGAGTATTGAATCTTTTTGGCATTAGGGATATTACAGAAGTAGTTATACATATATGATATTATTTTTGATTAGGAAATATAGAAGAATCCAGCAGTTTTTTTATAATGCTTAGGTCAAGTTCCTATTAAAGAAACCGGCTCTATTTATTGTTTTTGCAAGATAGTTTACAGAGGTACAGACTTTTGAGATTATTTTATTTAAAATATCGAAATATCTTAAAAATTGATTTTGTAAAAAATTGAAAATAAAACGGATTTCTTAAAATCTATTGTATATTTTCAGATATTATCGAAAATATTGATTTCAAATGAAATAAAAGCATCTTTAAAGAAAATAATAAGTACAGCTAAAAAAATTTTGAAAATATACTTTTCATGGGAGTATAGGTGTAACATATATAACTTTTTAAAAAGAACATGGTATTTCCATTCATCATCACAATCGATCAGAAGGCTGCCAAGAAAAAACATTTCAGGTGAGCTAATCAAATTCTGGGAAAATCTTTTTTAATAATTTATAAGCTTCATTTATGGGACTCAAAAAAATTATATTAAATTGTTGTTATAACTAATAAACCCTTTTTTGAGTGCAACTAACAAGAATCCACTGTAACACATAAAAATCCATAAAATATCGATCAGCTTGCCGCTAGTCTAGTTGATAAGAAAGCTTTTGTGCTTATCAGCAATTTACTAATACTACATAGCACTTACTTATGTATACGTATACGTATATGTATATACACACACATAACTTATACATATGTAGGTATAGTATGTTTGACATGGGATACACAATCTTATAAAATGTAAGTGCAAAAAAGCAGAAATAAATACCGAAGCTGAAACTGAAGAAGACAAAATTCCTTCATGCAAAATGGGCACAACTCCGTTGTCGACGTCTGATAGTCTGACAGTCTGCTTTAGAGTCCATAGCTCAAGAGCTCAAGCGAACGACCTTCACAGTCATTGGACGACAACGCAAACTTGGCTCAGCTTCTTCTCTAGTGAGAGTAGCAGCAGCTGAAAACCCGTCTGCGTCTGCTACGTCAACCTCAACGTTGCATCCGTCCATCCGTCGTTCGCTGTCAAGCTTTTGTTTAACAGGCTGGCAAATTGTAGGAGCACATTTTACTGACTTTACTATAAAGCAGTAGGAGAGAGAGTGTGTGTGTATGTGTGTGTGTGTGTCTTAACAACACAACAACAACTAAAGTGGCCAAGTGAGTGTATCTGTATCTCTTTGAAGAGACAGCAGCAGCAGCAGCGGCGTCAGCGGTTGAATTGCTGCAAGCCGCAGCTCAATTAGGGCGGCAGCAGTGGCAACTTTCTTGTCAGGAGTGTTGAGACTCAGGCGCTTAAACTTATCTATAAGATAGAAAAGTAAATGGAATGCAGAAAAACAACAAAAACAGCAAAATACAACACAACAATTGAAGGGCAGCCATGACCAAGGCTGATTTAGCATAATCTGCAAATGCCAGAAGAAATCACATAAACAAACACACACACACACACACATGATGTGTACACACACACAGATGCCAGCTCTAAGAACAGCTGCCAATAAAGAAAAGAAGAACCAACGAGCGGGAAGGGAATACTACAACAAGCAAAAGATACAAAAACAAATGTTCAAAACTTAAGGCAGATGAAGCTAAAATATTATTGTCAGTTATTTGGAGTTGCATTAATAGAGCACTAGCCAAAATACACTTGCATACAAAAGTCTGCGCACAGCAGAAGAGCGTGGTTTGGCGAGCGCTTTAAACTTAACTTTTTTTTGTTTAACCTCTAAAACAGAACGTTATTACTTTTTTTTTTTACATTTCTTATTATTTGTTGACCCAAGTTGGTTCCACTATCCCTAAAGACAGTTTTGTCTTTTTCAACACAATCTTTTAAATATGTTTTAGAAACCGTATTTTATTAAAATGTAACTATTGCACGTTTATTCCAGAAATGGAGTTCCAAAATTGAAAATCTGATAAATGTACAAACAATCTTTTAATGTGTGCGGACTTACGCAGGCAAGTGTTGTGTGTATCTACATATATAAGCAATCACTAAAGATGCACGTACGCGCAGATGCAGATACATTATTCTTGTATCTGTGTAGATACAGACAGCGACCGCGAATAATAATGACAACAAGCACAACCATAAAACAACAACCAACGAAAAACATATTTATGCAAATTGAAAACACATGAAAACCTAGCAAAGAATTTCAAAAGATGCTGAATAAAATCTAATCGAAGCGAATGGATCTGTCCGGGAACCCCGGTGTTAAAACTTTAAATAAACAAGTTTGTCAATATTGCGAAACTTCTGCAGATTCGAAAACCTGGCGTATTATATTTTTAGAACTAACAAGAAGAAAGCATTTAGCATTTTGCGAGAAATTATAGGAAACATTTTTTTATGTTTTAATTCTTTTAATTTAACTAATATGTAGGCTAATGGGTTACAAGAAGGTATAACAATTTCCTTGACTGACTATATTGTCAACATTTGGATCTCTATTAATTTATCTATATGTTCAAAGAGAACAGGGACCTACAGATTATAGCCGAATCCGAACTTGAATAGAGATGTTCTTGAACAAAATCGACAAAAACGATTCTGCTCATAATTTCATCAAAACGTATTTTGTAGGTGCTTTAAAATCGATTGTTATGTTGCAATATGGATAAAGCGCAAAGTAGGTTGAAAAGTGAACGCATTTTAAACTAAATTTACTTTTTAAATATTCTTGATATTCTTAAATAGTAATTGATAAATATTTTTAAGTATTTCTTTTCTGAATCAATCCAAAAAGTAGCATGCACAATTTTGATATGGGCTACGTCATGCATTAAAAAAATTTCCTTTATAATAGGAATAGGGAAATATAAATAAATGGCGACAGCAAAATATACGCATTTGTTCTGCCAAATTTTAAAAACTATTTACAAGAATATTGCTACATTTTTTTCTAACAATTGCCCTACAGACTATGAGCAAGCTTTATTATATAAATAATTTGACCATTGCTTCTTTAGCTTGTTTAAATAGGTCCCATAAGACTTGCCTAGTTTTGCATCATAAAAAAATGATTTAAAACTATTTTATCCCGCTGTATTTATCACAGTTCTAAGTCGAAATTATTAAAACATGTTTCGTTTAATTTAGATAGACAAGAAGTTACAAGTTTCTTTCAAATAAATCTTCCCTGTAATTCACTTAGACCCAAAGAAAGCGTTTAAAAAGTTTATCTTGTAAATATAGAAATAAAAGAATAACTTTTTAGGGCAAGCTGAACTCGAATCAAAATTTTTATTTCTTGCCTTCATTGCCGCTTGACCACAAAAATTTCAAAAAAATGTTACAGCTTCCGTTAGGCGAAGGTAAAAAGAATCAAGAAAATTTCATTTTCTGCAAGTTATCTTGACCCCTATAGTTAAGAAGGAATAAAACAAACTAGATGTCTGTTGCAGGACGAACTTGACGCAATCAAAATTTCTTTTCCTTGTCCAACCTTACTATAAAAGATATGCATAAAAAATTTTAATAAAAAAAAGGAACACAAATAAAATGCATGCAGTCGTGTACTTATGTGTGTGAGTGAGTGTGCATGTCTTGACCAAGTTAGTAGTCAAAAGGTGAAGCGACAGCGAAGAGTGTTGGCAACAGCAACATAGCAGCATACCGAGAAGAGCAGCGTAAATGGGGGCGCAGAAACTACTTGGCTTGAGCTTGACAACGCCGCTGCACAAATTCTACTTCACACAAACACAGCACAGACGTGTGTGTGTGTGTGTGTGTGTGTGTGTGTGTGTGTGTGTGTGTGTGTGTGTGTGTGTGTGTGTGTGCACGAAGAGCAGAAGAAAACAAACAAGCAAAGAGCAAGCAGAGCCCAGCAAAACAAGTTTTATGGCCACTGCGCAGGAGTTTTAAGTTTGACCCATGCAAAAACAACAACAACAACGACAACAACGATAGCAGCAGCCACAACACAACAACAACAACAACAACAACCAAGCCGACTGACTTTCTTTAACATTTTGCACTTCTCATCATTTTGTTGCTGTTGTTATTGCTTTTGTTGCTGTTTCTTGCTGCGCTCACCGCTTTCGCAGTTTTCGCTTTTTTGGCACAACCGAAAAAGTAAGAAAATGTAGCTTAGCTTACAGTACATCAAAAAAGTTGTGACACAGCTAACAGCTGCACAAAACAAAACGTACATAATAATTATTTGTTTTTTAAATTTATTCTCTTAAAAATACAATAAGCAGCCACTGTAGCAGGAACTGTCGTCGTAGCAGAAACAATGCAAAGTAATTTTTTTTTTTGGATAATCTAAATAACGATAAAAAAGTTACGGGGAAACCCGAAACAATGTTTGCAGCTTGTGCACGAATGGTGTATATTTTGTTGTTTATTTATTTACTATCTTTATGAGCTTGTATATAGCAACGTATTTACTATATAAATAATCACATTGATAGCATCATATCACATATTTAATAGTTATTTGTAATATTTTGGATATGGGTATTTTTGAAAAATTGTCAAACGATGACGGCAAATGAAATGATAAGCAAATCATTTTTTATTGTTAAATAAAATCATCTTGCATTATTTTTTCTTTAAAGCTAAGTTAAAACTCTGCAGAGAACATTTAATTTAAAAAAAAAATATATAACGACCAGACAGCAATACTTCTCGCTTACATACAAAAATATAATCTCACATCCCTATGTCACGATGATGATTTGGTATACAAAATCGTAAGAACTTTTATGAGACGCTTAGTTCTGCATCAAAAACCTTTAACAAAAAGCGTGTTTCAATAATATATTTAGAATGTGAACAAACCATAATTAAAAAAAAATAAATAATATAAACATGGGAAATGAATCATGAAAAACTAAACATTACAGTATTATTTTGTAAAAATTGCTCTCATCTGGAGCTCTTAGAAGCCCAGAGAAGTGATTGAAATCATGCATTTAAAAAAGAGTGACTGTGCAAAAGAGATTGAAAATTTCAAGAAAAAATTGTAGATTTGCAAGATCGTAAAACTTCCCCCAAATCACTTTTCAATTCATATTTAAATTTTTTGTAGTGGCTAAAACTAAAAACAAACATGATAATGTACATAAATTTTATTGCAATTTATTAGTATGCCAAAACTCAAGTTTTTATTTTCTGCTAAAAGCTGCAAAGTTTTTCTAGTAAAATTTTACTTACTAACAACGAGAAAAAAAATGTCCGCTTTGGCAGAGACTTTTTTTAAATACTGTCTCTGCCTCCTAAAAGCAACAGCTGCAAAAACTTTGCTCCGTCCGGTACTCCGTTCAACAAACTCGTTTTGTTTTTGACTAACATAGTTGCTCCCCTCGCCAGCCAACCCTACAAAGATTCATAGTACTTGGACTCACCTGGCAAACGGCGTCTGTTCCACCTCGTAGATCTCGTTGATGTCATGGGATACAAGCAATCCCTTCAAGCGCTCGGCATCGACATCCAGCAGGCCATCGCCTATGGGAAAGATGCCCTCATCGGTAAACATTATGTTTTTCTCTCTCGTTTTTCTCTTGCTCGCTCGCTCGCTCGATCGCTCGTTGTTTTTATTAATTATTTTATTTTATTTCTATTTTGTTTTTGTCGTTTTATTACTGGACTGGAATTTGGAATTGGATTTGATTTTAGATTTTTGTTTTTGTGGCGCACGCAAGTGGCACTAGGTGTTTGTTTTTGTGTCTCTTTTTGGTTTTCTGGTTGCAATCGCGCAATTATTGCCTACACTGTGCAAAATTAAAAACAAACAAACAAGTGAGTACAAAACAAAAAGGTTTAACAAACATTACAACAAAAAGCAATGCATGATAAACAAACAGGCAAGAAAGAAAAAAAAAAAAAAAAGGAAAAAACGGCAACTGCAACTGTAAACACCCGCACGACTTGGCAGCATAAGAAATTCCAGCGCTGCCCTTTTTGGGCTCTATGCTGCTGCAGCTGCAGTTGATGCACGCGCACGTTGCAGGCATAGGCCTGTGTGTTGAAGCGTGATAGCACGACAGATGCTGCACACACACACACACAGATACACAAAACTATGCAGCAGCTAGCGCAACTACAGCAACAGACAGAATTTTAAAGCCGCGGAATTCCGTTTGGATTTGTTTGCATCTTGTGTACTTAAAGTTCAGTTTTTTTTAAAAATCAGTTTAGTTTAGTTAAGTTTTAACTTTTAAATGCAACTTATTTCAACACACACAAAATTTCACACTCGACGAACAAACGACCCACACAAGACAATATCAACGCAGCAGCAACAACAAAATCACTTAAGCACACACACAACACGTTTCACATTACTGTGTCTGTGTGTTGGTAAACCGTTCTGCAGCACACAACACCAACAACTTCTTGCTGCTGTTTTTTTTCTGCTTTTAACGCGTCGTTCGTTCACTACGCTCTTTGTGTGTTTGTGTGTGCTCAATTTGTGTGCATGTATTTGTTAACAACGTTTAGTTAAACAACAAAAAAAAATATTAAAAAAAAAGCCACCAACAACTATTTAAGCCACTAGCAGCTTGCTCAAGTTAAATTTTTAAATAACGCTAGCTCTAAATATTATTATTATGATTATTTCAGTGGCATACGCACGCACTCAATGAACGCAGAAACTTTGCACCGCGCACCGGACTCAACTCACTTGCACGACGTTGAAAAATGAACAAACGAACGAAGCCTACAACTTTACGCTCGCTACTCGTTGCGTTGCCAACTTGTTTTTAGCTCGTTGCTCGCTCAAACATGGGATAAGCGCGCTGAGCTATTTTAGACAAGTTGGCAGTGCGACGCCGCCAATAACAATTGCCTGCTGTGCAACACTGTTTAAAGTACTACTAAGCGCGGTTTGAAATCGGTCGGTTGGGCGCCAATTCCAAATTTCGTTTGAAAATTTAAAACAGCAAACGTTGCGTTCTGGCCCAAAGCTTGCAGCATAATAACAGCAAAATTATTGTGGCAATTGCAAAGGTAAGCCATTTTTATGCGCACCAGCACGCACAAATGCACATTTGTACAGTCAGAGCAAAAATTTTTTAGACTGCGGCATTCTATGGGCAAAGGTAATAATAAGCTACATACATATTACATTTGTATGCGTCTTGGGTTCGCAATTGTTGGTTGTTTTTTTTTTTTTTTAAAGAGGAATTGGAAGTCATTGTATTCAAGTGTATATAATATATTTCTTATTTGGGCCTCAACAACTACTGATATCTTAAATTGTTGTTAGTTCCTTTATCTCCTTGAGGAGTAAGGTGCCACCCATCTTTAATTACTCGTACATTATTGTGGGAGTTAATTTGGACAGAAAGTTAACGTGTTGGCTGCGGAGAAGGGGGGTTCTTGAAATACCCCCGCCTTGTCAGTCGACCGGAAGGGGGTCTACTTCAGTAGGGAGAGAGAGCGGGCTGTACGAGTTGAGCATCCTACCATCATAGCTATTTTTTATCCACACCTTGTAATTGACATATTTATGTAACTTAACCAGTTCTGTTGAGACAAGGGTGGAAATGTGACGTAATACTGGAGGTGACTGATACATGAGGAACGCCAGCTTGCATCGGAAGCTAAAGCTATTCTAGGAGCAAGTCATATTAGATTTGATCACTGCGGTACGTCGCTCAGCTGTTAGTCTTTCGGGATAAGACCAGCATTCTGCATGTCTAGTCGATAATTTCGCTCTAAACAGGAAAATTCTCAAGACCAATGCATGCAGATTCTGCTGTGATGAGGAAAAGTCTTTCGAACACCTGATCGAAGCGTGTGAGGCACTAGGCCACAGCAGACGCAAAATATTAGGTACATACCTAATGGAAGATGAAGGCCTTCAAAAGCTCCCTTCGAAAGAGCTGGATTGCTTCCTCGAGATACTAAATGTGCTCTTTTTTCTATTTAGTATTAAATCTACGCACTCAACTTCATCACATTCATTCACATTTCATAGCACTCGTAGAGCGAAAAGTAGCACAAAGTGCAATGTTTGTCATTTTGACTACGTGTTTATCATGTCAAAAATAAATACCTTGAAACTATAGGATGCTCTACTTTAAGCTGTTATGAAAAATCGTAATAGCCTTTGAAGCATGCATTCAAAGGTGTACACATTTTTTTCGCACGCACTGTGTGCACCGCACTAAACGCCCTTTTTTCGGTGGCATTTTTTTTTCGCTTTAGTCGCGTTACAAATACTTGGCGCCGCCTATAAATTCTTAATTTAGCCATTTGTATTTTTATTATGTTTTTATTTATTAGCGCTACACATACACATACACACACATACACAAACCGCCCCCTCTGCCCTGCCCTCCCCCAGCATGTATGTGTGTATTTTTGTCATCAAAAATGCGACAAATTGCCGTTAGCTCCCTCATCATCGCTCAAAACCCCAATGTAAATGTATTGTGGTTGCCGTTATTCGTGTCGTCTTCTAGCAGGCATCTCAGGAATGCTGCGCATAAAAATAGCCAAGTGCAAAAACCTTTGCCGCTGCCAGCCAACGCATTAAGATATATTTAAAATTTTTTTTTTTTTTTCATATTTATGCGTCTTACTATTTATAGGAGCTTTTGAAAATTTGCTACACCTTGCTGCAAATCTTGCAATGGATCAGCGCGCATATATCCGAAGAACAGATATCTCTCTCTCTCTGGCTGGCTGGTGCGCTGAACTTTACGGTATGTCCCTTCAACAGACCCTGCTCCAACACGCTTAGCCCCCGCTCTGCTCATGTAGCGCTACTCGTATTTATAGAGACTGTACAATTAGCAAGTTCCTAAACTAAATGTCGCGTGCCAGAAACCGCAGCAAAAACACCGCCTAAGATCAAGTCGCCTAAAACGCTGAAATGCCGACGACAAAACAATTTCGTTGGCATCTTTTCAAGTTTAGAAGTTCCGGCTTTTGACCTACTCGCAATTAGAGGTGGAGAGCTATCGATAGTCGGCGCCATTGATAGTCGACGATAGTAATTTCACAAGCGTCGATAGTTGACGATAGTACTATCGATAGTCGACGATAGTCCCGTCCACAATAATATGCATATTTCGTTTAAAATTTAAAGTTTATTTAATTTTTAAACAAGAAAATTCATATAAGATATTAATGTTATCTGATCCAAAAGTTTTGGTTCAAGAATTAAAGAATGTTCACATTTTCTTCCTTGAGCCTGGTTCGCATTTCCGAAACAATTAGGCGAAGCTACGGAATGCATCGACGATCTACAACTGCCGCTTGTCGATGCGATATTGTCAGTATCTACTGGAGTGCTGGAAACTGGGACATGATTTTCCAAGTCAGGGTGGAATCTTTTCAGATGATCGTGCAAATTTGAAGTATTTCCGCTGGGGTACTCCTTTCTGCAGTTAATGGACTTTGCCAATTTTTTGTCATCTGACGTTTTATGGTGAGATTTTACTTTTCTTTTTTGGTGTTTGCCTCTCGGTCGCCAAATCTCGAACTCGGACCGTGCTGCTGCAATCGTATGAACTTGGTAATCGCAACACTCGATACAAACAATTCCTCGATTTTTGCAACACTAAAAAATATAGCATTGTAAACGTTTTTCCTATTCCTGAAAGAGCTTCATGAGGCTATTATAATAAACATTAATAAGAATAAAGTGCAGATAACAATAATCAAGATGTTTAAAAAAATATTTTTCTAGTTATATATTTTTCCTCGGTGGTTGCAACCTCCTCAATAAGTGCAATTACCTAGATTTCTATTAGTTGCAGTTAGCGTGTTCAAACTGTACTTTAAAAGTATGCATTATACCTCTTTGAAGAAAGCGATCCATTTCTTTTTATTGAGGTATCACTGTTTTAATTAATTTTTTCACAAACATTTTTTAGCAGACGCTACAAATAAACGCGCAAATTGTACTTTTTGGTAATGTGAAAACTATCGGAGAACTATCGATAGCACTGTCGGCACCATCGTAAATGTCTGGATGCTATCGATAGTAGCTCGATAGTGCTCAACCATCGATGTTGATAGTTCTCCACCTCTACTCGCAATCTTAACGTACTCTCATTAGTACTATACTATACTGAAAGAAAATGGGACTTTGTATCCGTTTGTCACATCTCCCGATCCCCAAAGCGAACATCTGAACTCCTGCGATTCCACAAAAACTGGACAAGAACGGTGGTAGGAGTGGTAACAAGGCACTGAACCATAGGCCTAAAGCATTCAACCCTTTCTATGCGACAGCCCGGCACTTCTAAGAAGACACACCCAGTTTCTCTATAAACCATTCTTTTAAGACCTGGGTAATCTGGCTAATGAGCCAATAGCGGATCTGGCCACTTTTGTCGAATACCTAAAATGGTTTTGCAATAGAAGAGACTTCGGTGACTAGCATTGCCAACCGTTATTGATCCTGCCCTACCCTTCTCCCCTTCTTTTAATCCTTTCCTTAATTAAACATCCCAATGAACCGCATGATCTCCGCTTGATTTCAGTTTTTAGATTGAGCAGACTTTTCAACCCAACCTAACAAGGTGACTCATTTTCATGTATGCTCTTCAATCTCCTGATGAAAAGTATTAATATATAAAAAAAAAGAGCCTCTTTGGATATTGTACATTGATGATCTCGACACGGTCGTACTAAGAACGATGTAACTGCCGCATTTGGAGCCATCGAGAATAAATCAGCTAAACTACTGAAGCCCTGTCACGCCTTGTTGTTACCAACTGGAAAATACGCGCGTCAGACAAAGAGGCAAATCATGCATCAGGCTATGACCCAACAGGGTTGTCAAACGCTTAATAATAATAATAAAGTGGAATATGCCAAGTTGACAGCTACTCAATTTTAGTCATGGATCAATTTAAAACTGAAAAGTCTAGATGATCTGAATTGAATAAAGCAGATTGTAAGGGGGTTGGCGAAGTCCCTCAGTTTCATAATAAATGCTGAACATGGTCCCAATCATTGTTGCAGACGTGTGAACTACGGGTTTTTTTTCCTGGACCACAACGTGTGTTCAAAAAGTAAGGTGACTTTTCAAATTTCGCGGGCAACGTATTTTCGATTATCGATTTTTTTGTTTTGTTGTGTTGGTACACTCTTCCCGAACATCTGTACCAAATTTCAAGTGAATGGCATTTTTTGTTTGGTTGTGAGAGGCTTAAAGGTTATTAGAGTTTTGCGTGCTCGGCGATTTTTTGCTATCGAAAAATATGGATCAACGGATTTACATCAAATTTTGCGTAAAAAATAAAATGAAGTGCTCCGTAACACTTGAAATGCTGACAGTAGCAAACGGTGAAACTGTTCTGAGTAAAAAAAATGGTACAAACTCTTCCAAGATGGCCGGAAGATGCCAATGACGAGCCTCGCTCTGGACGCCCAAGCAGTGAAGAAAATTGTTTTGGAAAATCGTCGAATCACTATCAGAGAAGTTGCTGAGGATGTCGGTATATCGCTTGGCTCGTGCCATGAAATTTTTTCTAACGTTTTGGGCATGAGACGTGTGTCAGCGAAGTTTGTTCCGAAATTGCTAAATTTTGACCAAAAAAACCGTTGCATGAGCATCGCTCAAGAGCTGTTGAATGACATCAACGTCGACCCAGATTTACTCAAAAGGGTCATAACTGGTGACGAATCATGGGGATATGGCTATGATATCGAGACCAAAGCCCAATCGTCCCAATGGAAGCGGCCAGAAGAGCCAAGAACGAAAAAAAAATCGCGTTTAGCTCACATATATTTTGAAGAAATGATGGTCTGTTAATGTTACCTTTAACTGTTGAAGTTTCCATTTATTTTTTTTTTTTGCAGCAAATTTTTAATTAAACCGGGGTCGTCTAATTTTGACCAGTATCTATTTTTGGAATTGCAATCTGCATACGCTTTTTTCATAACAAGGAGTGCAGTCGACAATTTCCATGCATTTAAATGCCGACCTTTTCTCACTTTCCAAAGAATTGTGAACATAGCACTTATGGTCTCTGAGAACTGTTTCTTCCAACGTAGCAGTTTGATTGATGTACTTAAAATAGGATTTTTAAGTCCCTGGAATGTCCTTTAAAATGGGCTACACTACATCCATTTACAGGTATGTATTACAAAGACGAGTCTGATACCAACATGCCACGCCAATATCTTTTAGCGTGTAACTCTCTCTATTCTAAACAAAAAATATCAGAAATCTAGAAACAATTTTTTTTTGCTCGTTCAAGTACAGTAGGCACAGGTTGGTCCTGCTCCGGTCGCCGCCTCATCTCCGCTATCAGGATCGTCGCCAACGGACGTGGATCCCATTTGCGATTCGTTAGTTGCGCCACTGCCACGATAATCATCAATAATGGCCTGAAGTTCCTGCTGCGCATCAATAAACTCCTGCTCCTCCATGCCTTCGCCAGTATACCAATGAAGATGGGCCTTGCGACGCAACATAATTGAAGAGCCGTCCAGTAAACGCTGAAACAGCGACTGTATGGCCGTGGTGTTGCCTATAAAAGTGGCTGACATCTTTAAGCCACGCGGTGGTATATCGCAGATGGCCGTCTTAATATTATTCGGTATCCAGTCCACGAAATTGTTAAGATTCTTATTTCTTACACCTGTCATTAGCTGATCCACCTCGCGCGGTGACATGCGCCCACGAAATATGCCAGCTGCAGTCAATAGCTTGCCCTTGCGCAGATCAATGGCGCACAGCAGATTGTTGCTGGAGAAAATTTGCTGCACCAGCTCGGAGACCGTGCCCTTAGAGAACTGCTGCTCTGTGCAGTTGGCTAGTGGCGCAAAGCCAGGTATAAGAAAATGCAGACGCGGAAATGGCACCATATTGACATAAATTTTGCGCAGACCCGCATTTAACTGACCCGGAAAACGCAAACACGTTGTAATGCCGGACATGGTCAGAGCCACAATGTGATTGGCATGCAAATAGCCCGACATCTTAATTTTCAAATTTCGATTGCAAATTTGAAACAAGGCCTCATTGTCAAGACAAAACGTCAAATGGGAGTTGTTCACCAAAGCCGGTATGCTGAGCAACGCATTGTAGGGCTCCACCACTACAGAGGACATATTTGGTGAGGGTATGGTCACATAATTGCAAAGCAAATTATCAGGATATTGCTCCACCAAGGCCTCCATAATAAGCGAGGTAAGACCAGAGCCTGTGCCGCCGCCTATAGAATGCAAGAGCTGAAAACCTTGCAGAGAATCCACAGATTCCACCTCACGGCGTGTATTATCTAACACCTGGTCAAGAATTTCGGCCCCATCGGTGTGATAGCCACGCGCAAAGTTATTGCCAGCGCTCTCCGAGCCAGCCACAAAGTTTTCCGGCCTATAGAGCTGACTGCTGGCATTCAAACGCTGAATGGTAGAAGCCTCTGTATCAATAATGATAGTGCGCGCATAAAAGCGCTTGCTCGCCGTAGCATTAAAAAACACATTTATGCGCTCCAATTGCAGCTGGCTGGTGCCATTAAAGCGTCCTGACGGATAGTCCACACCGTGTTCGTGTGAAATGACATGCCAGAACTAGGGTTTAGTTTAAATAAAAAATTTTGATAATTGCTGCGTTAGATATAATGCTTACCGCGTCGCCAATGGAGTTGCCAGCGCCACCAATCTGCAGAGTCACAATCTCACGCATCACTTAGAAATTTTGTTACTAAAAATGTAGTTAAAAGAATTTTGGTCAAAAGATTTGATTATAGGGTGAATGGCGCTTAGTTTTATGCAGTTAGCTGCATTTTTCTCCAGTGTCTTGAGGGCTATCAGCGACACGCTCACTTTTTGCCAGATTTCGTGTTGATAGCACAAAATTCTAGGCAGGCTGATCTTTACATTCTACAATGTACAATTTCTCTAGGCACACTGTGGTAAGGATTCACTAAGGTTGCGGTATGCAATACAAGAGCTTAATTTTGACTACGATAGTTATTTTAATGATAGTGGAAAAAAAATACATAAAAATATGAAAAGGAAACTTTTAACTTTAGCGGCTAGACAGGCAAGATGACCGATGTGAGTAACTTTAGTAGCAGCTTTGGAGGGTAGTTGTAGTCATAATAGTTGTAGCGCTGTTTTAGACAACCAGCAGCTGATAGCCAACGTATTCGTCGTCCTCGTTCTCCGGAATTTGCACAATTTGGCCCGTCTCTGCCACGTTTGCGTCAAGCTATTTCTGCTTCTTTTCGGCGCACAGTGAATTGTATAGACGATTTACCTCGTTGGCCACCAAATGATTAAGTATAATGCCATTGTTGTCAATAAAGGCGGCGCAGGACTTGGTGCTGGTAAGCTCTCGCTGATTCTTGGCATCACGCACGGCCAGTGTGAGCAGGTACTTATCGTCATATTTCTTCATGTCCGAGCTAGCTTCCCAGATGCGTTGGTTTTTGCCATCGCTCTCTTTTTGCACGGCCACGGCAAATGTGCCTTTTTCCCGGAATGTTGTGTGCAATGTCAGTATACCCATAAGTGCAAAATAGGCCAATACGCTGAACAATAGAACAGGACGAGATTGCGGGAAAGGATGGGTAAAGTCCCAGGCATGAGCCATTATAGCCACACCAACAGCCAGTGCGCACAGAGCAAGACGCGTATTGACCAGCGCAAATTGTTCATTTAGCTGCGGACGATCTCCTAGCAGACAAGTCTTAACTGCATCATCTAAGGCATGCTTAACAGCGGAGCCATCCCATTTATTGACCTTCACCAACTAGTTAAGATGAGAAGCAGATAATGCATTAGGTAGTAGCATACTTTTGCCGACTGACGTGTACAAAAAAAGAAAACCAATTTGTACCACTTTAAAACTTACTTCCTCGGCGGGATGCGACTTTTCCTCTTTTTTGGACATTAGCGCAGCTTCTTCACGTAAACTTTTTCTTTAGTTAATTTATATTCGTTTAAGTATTTATTGTACAATTTGCCTTTTGCAATTGACAACGCGACAACAAACGCCGCAGACCGTGCGATTATTCAGTATAATCGATAATGTATCGAAGCAGCTGCTATTTGGCTCATTTAAGCTACTCACTCAAAAGAACTGAACAAAAGAGTCTGTAGAAATACTAGGTACTTCCTCAATCGAACTGCTCAAAAGAGTCTGTAAAAATACTAGCCTTCCACTTTCAAAAGTTGGTTTAAAATTTATACTTTAAATAGGTTATGACATACTGGTGCGAAGCGAGAGGGGTGCGGTGGGTGACAACCCCCAAACATCCAGCCGTCGGGAAATCTTTTTTTTTACCCATTTAATATTCATGTAGTCGGTAATTTGTTGAATCGAATCGGCATTTGGAGGATCATGACCCCCCACATGCAACGGTCTCGCTATACATAATACATGCATAATGTAGGAGAATTAAAACCTATCTAAAAGGGACAAACTGTGTCCTAAATTTCCAACGTAGTACAGATTATAAATACTGAATAGCACAAGGTATAGAAAATAGTTTATCAATATCAGACCCCCTAGCCTATGAGTTTCAAGCAAGTGAAGCAAAATTTGTTATATGTACATACATACATATAAAATATATATATATATATATATATCGACATATAGTTTAATAAATAATGAAACGTCTCTATATGACCATACTGTTTTCCTAACCCGCAAAGAAATAAACTCAAATTACAAGTTTCTGCACAAAACTGGACCCAATTTCCCATACCAAAGCTAAAGCACATGGCCCTGCCTGATTTACATGTGTGTGATACATTTTAGATGAGCAGAAATGTATATTTCTTGGTTTGACTGATCTAATCGGATACATTAAAAAGCTTTAACTAAGCGCCGATGTTTTCAATAGTCGTTAGCCAGTTTAATTTGTATAAAAAAAAAGTAATTTGTATAAATAACAGAGTATATATATATGGAATCATATGATTTTAAATGGACTTCATTTGTGCCATTAGGTCCTCTAGACTTGTTTCTGTAGCAACAGCGTTAGACTCTTCTGTTGCTTCAGGTAATGTTTTGTCTGGCGCTTCATAGGCCAAACGCAGACCCTCACTAATTTCGGAATTTGCAGTTGGTTTGCTTGGCGTTGCCGCTAAGGGCACATCTTCCGCAACCAGCTCAATGCCCCATTCGTTCGTAGCATGCAATGGCTCATTGCAAATCTCCTCAACCAGTTCCACCACTGGCTTCGGTTTAGCTTGGAACTCTTGCTGCCGCAGCAAGCAATTGCGATCGTCACATTGTGTATTAGGTTTTAGTGTCATTTTTGGAAAGAAGTCATTCATGGCATTATAGCCCAGATAATCAGACACTTCACCAAAATTTAACAAGTACTTGAGCGCATTTTGTACCAGCAAACCTGCCGTAATGCCCATGGTTGTGGGCAGTGAAGCAGCACACACGCCCTCTCGCTTTAATGTGCGCTCGTCAATGTTTTCGGCGACGACCAGCGGTGGAGCGCAGCCAAAACAAGCTGTCTCGCCTGGCCTAATGAACTGTATGTGCCCAGAGACGGCGTTTTCCGAGACACCAGACTCGAACCAATACAGATTCTTTTCGTTACATGCTGCATTGATAGCCATGCGCGCCTCGAAGTTGTCCACACAGCTGAGCACCAAGTCGACGGGCTGGCCAGCAACTATGCCGCTGGTGTATATGGTATCCAGGAATTTATCAAAATTATCTACTGTGGTTATATTGTAGTTATGCGTTTCTATGCGCACATCTGGATTGATGAAGCTAAGAGTGCGCGCAGCGGCCTCCACCTTGGATAGGCCAGCCTGATCGGGCGTAAAGAATAGTCTGTTCATGTTAGCCAGCTCCACTTTATCGTAGTCAAAGAGTATCAGCTTGCCAATGCCGCAGCTGTAATTAGCATGCATTAATTGCTATTGTTGCAGCTTTTTTAGATTGGTTGCTCAAAACTTACCGCGTCAGCATATCGGCTGTGACACTACCTACGCCGCCTACACCCACAATGGCCACAGCCTTGTCACGTATGCGTTCGTAGTCCTTGACAATGTTCATGCGTTGCAGCGCCATAAGACGGCTATAGGGATTAGAATCGACCACTTCGGAAGACATTTGTTCTATGCGCTCGCGTGCATTGCGAGTTACTGTTTTTTGCTCATCCAGCTCACGCTTAAGCTCGGCAATAATGCCCTGAAGTTCATCTATGGCGGAGGACATGTTTCAAATTGAATTGTACGCAAAATTTAAGTTGAATTGATGCAGCAATAGCAACAATTGGACGCTTGCCGTCGTGTCACTTTCACTCTTGCTAACAAACCAACAACTTGCTGAACAGCTGCTGTGCAGTGCTGCCACTGTGCGGAAAATAGACACTGCACAGCGCTGCCACATGTTCAACAATAAAACAACGTTTAGCATTTAAAAATTACACCATATTTATTTTTAATTATTAATTTAATAATACAACAAAAAATTAATTGGTTTATTTTTAGTTGCCTGTGTTGCTTGAGTGTATGTATTAAATGCAATGCTTTTAAATTGCTACGAGACAGGAAAATAGAAAAAAAAAAAGGCATCAGTATGTTATGTATTAAAATTACATGCTATTTCATTGTAGCTTATATTCATTTTATTATGTGTAGATATAATAAGTCATAAGTTTATGATGAAGCAGTAGCTTGTGCCGTCGTCCTTTCCGGATGCCGCGGCTGAAGGCGCACACGGAAGCCCTCCTCACGTTTGAGTATAATATCCGCCTGCAGCTTGAACTCGTCTTCGCTGAGGTCCGAGTATACACGATAGTTCCGCATAATCGTAGACAAGAGTATCTTCAGCTTTAGCATGGCGTACTTCCGACCTGCAAAAATGTAAATATCGATTATTGCATTTAAGAACGCGATAGTTAGGATTTCAAATTTTGTTAACGGTGCGAGTATAACAGTGAACCTATGGATTTTTAACTTTATATTTAGAAACCCCCTCCTGATCCTCGCCTGAGCATTACTACTCAAAACTCCACAAAGACCTGCCACAATGCTGATTATTGTCTCTCAAATGCTAAGTCAAGTCCTGAGATACTGGTAGCATCACGTTCATGTCTATGAAATTATCACAGTTTATTTAATCCGCTTCGTATTCGTTTCAAGATAATTTTATTTAAATATTTAAAATTTTGAAAGTAACCCAGTGTGCAAAGTAAAGGATCAAGATATCAGAGTAGCTAACTCTCTACATCAAAAAAGAAACTAGAGATATGCTTAATTCCTAGGTAATTTTTAGTCTGGTTCCTTTCGTAACACTTGGTTAAAACAAAAGAAAACTGTCTTGTCTAAGTGAAAGGGATATTAAGAAAAGAATAATGGCTAAGTGAATTGGAATCGAAAGATTTATAGCCATAAATGAAAGTCGGTCAAGTGTGTGCTATTGGTGCAAATATGGCTGTAGAGGGAAAATGTACCGGCCCCTCTATAACATCTATAGCTTCATTCATTGTGTTCGACAGTAATTACAACGTGCCCCTGAGAAAACTCCGGGCCCGGAGGAATCCTCCTCTTCCCGACACAAAAACGCCTTTTTTTTCTTTAATAACCTTATGGACAACACCACTGAAGCAATCTTTCTATTTACCCACACAGCTGCGCGGTCCCGCAGAGAATGGCACGAAGGCATAGTAATGCCTATTTGCTTGACGTTCAGGTAAAAAGTTGTCCGGATCAAAGACATTTGGATTATCGTAGACCTTTGGGTTGCGATGCAGCTTTATTGTGGCCACAGTTACTGTAGCACCGCGTGGTATAATATAATTTCCGGAGGCCAACTTTAAATCTTCCTGCAATTCGCGTGCTATCAACGGAACCGGTGGATACATGCGCAGCGTTTCCATCAAACAACGTTCCAAATATTTCATCTCTAGAGTATCCTGAAAAGTAGCTGGGCGTTGCGAGTCCCCAAAAATGCTATCCAGCTCAGCAATAACACGATCCTGTATGTTCTGATGTATGCCCATAAGCGATAAAAAGAATGAGGAACCTGCTGCTGTTGTGTCATGGCCCTCAAACATAATCGTATCCACCTGCTCTTTGATCTCCGTGTCCGTTATTAGAGCACCATTTTGTGCGCTCTCTAGCATTAAATCCAAAAAAGCCAATCGTTTTTTTTCACCAATATCATTGTCCTCGACATCGAGATCATCCTTCAAGCCAGCTGACTGGCCATATGAAAGACCGCTTACAGCACCTCCAGCTGATGCTGACTGATGGCTTTGACTGTTGCCATTGCTGCCCGCATCTGTGGCTGCCTCTGCTGTGCGGTTTAGCTCGGTCTGCGCCAGTGAACCCCTGGTGCCCTGCTCAAAGGCTGCCTTCTTGCTGCGTATAACCTTTTTTGTGAGTCCATGTATTATATTGAGTAGACGTCCCTGCTCCTTGTAGTATCGCGTCAGTGTAAAGAAAAACTCATTGCGCAGAAAGAGACTTCGATGGCGGGCATGCAGAATGTCGCACATGCGCATCACGGCCATGGCATACTCATAGCCAGACTTGTCCTGTGTCTTCTTCGAAACCCCCATAGCTGTCTCTGCAAGTAGATATGGACAACAATATAATGACTTAAAGATTAGATGGGGCACATAGTGGAATGCACTCGATTGACCGAGCTTGCTGCAATTGGGCTTAACAAAGATACAATGCATAAAGATGTAGCATAAACAAGCATTCCATGCATTTCAAGATACATATGTATCTAAGTATCTATTAGTATTGGTGAAGTAAATGAGTGTCACATAATTTGGAGCAGCTACACAAAAGCAGATACAATAATTTATACAACTATATCTGAAAGATATTATTTTTAATTTTAGTTTAGTCATAACATATTTAAAATGAAAATGTATCTTTTACTCTTTTTAATTAATTTACCAGCTGCTCGATGGATAAACTAGTTAGACGTGACAGGGCCTAAAAAAACATAGCACAATAATATTAGATATACTATGACTTATGCAACATGGTAATCCATCAATCAATCGAGTGAAATATGTATCTATGAATGTCTTTATTTATCTATGTATTTAAGAATTTATGCATTCATGTTTCTATGTATTTTTGTGCCTAGATATCTTTGTATCTATATATCTATGTAAATATGTATGTGTCTATGTATTTATGTTTCTATGTATCTAAGAATTTATGCATCCATGTTTCTATGTATCTAAGTATCTTTGTATCTATGAAATATGTATCTATGTATACAAAGATACACTATGACTTATGCAATATGGCAATCAATGAAGTATGTATCTACGAGTATATATCTTTGATTTTATACATATATCCAATCTTACATTTATATTAGATACATTATGATGCATGTAACATGGTAATCAATCAATCAAACAAATGAAATATGTATCTATGTGCCTATGTATTGATGTATCTTTGCATTTATGTTTCTATATATTTAAGAATTTATGCATTCATGTAACTATATATTTATGTGCCTAAGTATCTTTGTATCTACAAATCTATTTAATTATACCTATCTATGTTTCTATATTTTTATGAATCTAAGAATTTATGCATCTATATATATATGAATCTATGGGTCTATATATCTATGTATCTTTCGTCTATGTATCTTATGTCTATGTATACTATATCTATGCATCTATGTATCTGTGCATCTGCGTATCTGTGTTTCTATGCATTTGTGTATATATTTATCTATGTATTATCTATATATATGCATCTATCTATCTTTTCACACATATATCCATCTATATGTAACTTTATATCTATGTATTTTTAGTACAAGATAATTTGTATCTATGTAACTTTTTTGAAATTATGGTAACATTGTGTTTCTGTGTGATTCATCGCTCGAGAGCCTAGTCCAACAGGCCAGTGTAAAATATTGGGTGTATTTTTAAAAAAGAGAGGAGCTACGAAAAAACTCGACCTTTAGCCCTATTGCCCTTTATTCGAATCCTGTATTTATAATTTTCCTTATATAAGAAATGTAAACTACATTCAATTAGTCTGTTCCCAGAATTGTCACAATTTTTTTCTATTAACAAATGCATTTGTCTGTTTCAATTGTTTGCTTTTTTGCAAAACAAAATAATAATTACTCTTAATTATTTATAGTATCTAATATTTTAGCTTAGATTGGTACGTTTCTTCATAATCAACGATGGCTACACTCTATGCTTACTCTTTCACTGCATTCAAACCAAAGCATTTACTTTATATACATACATACATATGTATGTATGTATATTATATATACATAAGTAATATTTTTTTCCCCCTTTCAATTTGGTTTATTTGGATTTTTCATTTGATTTTATAATTTTTAATTGTAATTGCTAATTGCGCCCGTTTACGTCATTTAAGTACTCGGCGTAGTTGCAGTTGCATTCAAATTCTACTGATTAAATGTTTAATGGCTCTGCGACGTGGTTGTAATTGCAGCTAGGCGAATTCCATCACCAGTACAACACCGCCCTGCCCTGCCCTGCCTGCCCCCAGTCCACGTTTATGCCTGTGTCTATGCCTATGTCTGTATCTATAGTGGACTTAATTTTTTTTCTTGGCAGCATTTCAATTATGTGATATTTTTTGTAGGTTAGTTATGCAATGGCCCAGTAATGTTTGATGGACGGTGCAAAGCGGGAATTGCATCAAAGTCATTATCATTTGGCCGTGCAGGCTCGTGCCCGTCTGGCTAAATGCAGTTTCACTTTTCGGGCAGAACGTGTTTGGCCTTAAATAGATTGGCCGCATATGTTTTAGACAAGCTGGATCAATCAATTGAGGTTGGATAATTAACATTGAAACTGTTTTGGATTTGGGCTCATAACAGTGCAATTCCAGCGTATATCTGAGTATATTTAAATAGATACAGAATTTGAAACAATCAGAGCTTTGTCCTATTTATAGTAGAATACACTGCATGTAAAGAAGTTATTAACTGCGCCAAGTGTCATAACGAGATGTTGAGCTTAGGCGCATTTTGAAATAGTTTGGGACAAATCAACAAATCATCTATATGAGTCGAGGTTGATCTCAATATGTAACGCTCATCATTCGTGTATCTTTGAAATTTTCGAAGTTGTGCCAAGCTACGACGGAATGGTCTTTGTAGATTAAGCCGTGAAACTTATTTGCGCTGAAACCGATCTGATTAACCCACAGAAATCGCAACTTGTCATCAAATTTTAAGTCTCAAGCTATAGACTTCGCTATCTAGGTGTTCAGCTTTGGCTACCTGGACAGTGAGCTATCGTAGACTATTGTGGAGCAGATAAGTTGGCTAGGCAGGCAACAACGTTACCATTTCAGCTTGGCTTTTTTGGTACCTATTCCGCTAGGTGGATTGGAATGCCGTGGATGATGCAAACCATAGATGGGAGCAAACTGGAACCTGTCTAATTAGTAGGACAACTTGGCTGCGTTGAAGCTCAAATATAACCAAGGTACCTTTAAAACTAAACAGACATCATATAAGAGCAACGACAGGGGCTCTTACAGAGCCTTGTCGTATTTGAAGGCATTCTAATGGATTGGGAGTGGCTTATTTTGGGTAGAAGAGAAAAAAGGGGAGCATCTATGGACATGGCTTATGGACTCCGGTAATGATTAAACCATATTCATCGTTATGGCAAAACAATTTATGTGATTTAAAAAACCTGTCCGGTGATCCTATGGAACTATTGTGCCTTCTACATTCTAGCTTCTCAGCCAGACCAATTGCTGAAATACACTTGAACATCTACTATGCTCTTAGTCGAGCGACATCCTGCATCTATAAACTTCCTTATATTTCTCTTGTCCGTACAAATTAAGAATATTATTTCTATGTTTGGAGCCCTCAATACCAACTTTATCAGGACATGATTGAGCCCGAATAATACTAATTTCTCCTTTTGGCACTTCGTAGCTTAAGCTGCGACCCAAATATCCGACTTCCGCCATATTCTCATAGACTTCATCTTAAAAAGTTTCATTCCTTAAATTATCGCAGAACATGCTACGGCGTGTTATTTTTGCATATGCTGTCACTCGGTCTTATCGATACTAATGTACTTCTCAGCAAAGTTACTTTTGTCATTCCTTCTAGAGTAACTCGTAATTTTCAACCTTTAGCCTTACAATTTTGTAGATCTAATTATGCGTTGCACTATAACTATAAGAAATTTTAAAATTTCCTCTCTTCCGTACGGTCTATTCAATCTATTACTTTTTCTTTCTCAAGTCATCTTGACTCTCCACTTCGAGCATCCTTGACGAAAACTATATAATGAGTCATCCACAATATGTTTAATTTTTACTTTGCTTCCTTATTTTAACTTTTATATTGTAAATCCAAGTGACTAACCAGTTCATCCATAGGGCCTGATACGCGGACTAGATCATATTTACACCCTCGATCTAATTTTTTCCTAAAAAATTGTACTGCTCAATTAAATAAATTGATTATAAAGATTCATTGTATCCTTTCGATATTATCCCAATATACAAAACTAAAATACTTAATTTTTTACTGCTGCTCAGTTAGTTTCAATCAATTTCTATCAGTTAGTTCGTAAGGGAGACATTTTGGATATTATCTAATTATATTTCATACTAAGTTCCAGCATTTTTAGTGTAGATTTGAATAAACTAAGCGCTTAACGTGCGGTTACTGTGTATAAATGTGTATATGATGAGTGAGATGGTATATAGGGAAATGGGTCTGTGCCCAATTGTGTGTATTGTACAAGCCAGTACATACCAGTCATATATGTACATACATATGTAGGTACTTATACATTATATGACACATACATTTAACTATGCAACAAATGCAAAAACGAAGCAGAGTCTACTAAGGCAATCAGAATGTGCGTTTGTGCGTGTGAGTTGACTGTACCAAGCAGAGAGCTAGCGTAGCTGTGTGTGTATATCGTATCACTTACCCAATAGAATCTCCACAGTTGCCTCACTCATGTAATCATGACAATCAAACGTGCGCCCATCCTCCGCACGCAATTTCCGCACCACATTGCGCGAATTCTCGTTAAACAATTCAATGAAACTCTTTAAGACATTCAAATGGAATGTGGGTGCGATTAGTTTACGATGTGAACGCCATTTTTGACCTGTCAAAAAAAAAAAGGAGAGAGAGAGCACAAATTACTGAGCAAAGCAGTTCCGATCAAAAGCTTCACACAGATTATGATCACACAATAATGTTGCTGATGATGAAAAGCGATTGTTGTACATATACATATGTACATATATATATATATACAGCTACATAGATGATGATAATGCTGTTGCTGGCACGTTGAAGCAAGTCCACGGTAGTGAGTGCACCCCTCACCATACGACATTTTCCGGCGTTTATTTTTAGCTTAGCTAATATGAGCTTAGCAGAGCAGCGCTTGGACTGCTTGTTGTGCCAACTGTCAGGCTTACAAATCGTTTAATTAATTTATGATGCCATAAACGCAATTTAAATTATATTAGAACTGGAAGTGAAACTGGCACCGGCCTGACACTGTGCCGCCTACGACTGCAACTCTATCCATATATACATACATATATATATATATATATATATATATATATACATATATATGCCTATGTGCTACACTCACCTGTGCTGATGAGCAGACCATCGCCCAGCCAGGGCTTAAAAAACTTGTACTCGGAGGCCTTGTCAATGTACACGTGACTGCTGAGCAGCAGTTCCACATCACGCGGATCATAGATGAAGACCACCAGCTTGGGTCCTATCCACATTTTGGCAATATGCTCAAATTGTGCGCTTTTGCGTATGACTGTTTTGAAAACAGCTGCAAAAAGATGTTCAAGATGGTTATACGGTAACGGAAACGCATAACACTGTTTCACCTACACGAAGCGGGTCCAACCATATCAAACAAATGTCCCACAATGGGCAAACCGCGCGGACCAGGCAATCTTGCGGCCAGCTTATAAAGATGAGCTCGAGACACCCGCCAGTAGACATACCATAGTATGAAAGTGGGCAGCAGCAGCCAATAGAAAACGCTGCTGGGTGAACCCAATATGGCGTCTTTTTTTAACACTTCCATGGCAAAATACAATTGCCGTATATAACCTCAATTTTCTTGAGAATTGGAACGAACGGGGAAAAAAAATACGCACGCACACACACACAAAAAAATTTGTGCACTGGTCACAGCTTTAAAATACTGATTAATAAGTAAAAGTGACCAGCACACGCACACACACACAAATCACGTCAAATCGTTAGACGAAGCGGTTCCGGAATGTCTTTTTCAGAACATCTCTAAGCACGATGTAGGCTTTCGTGGCTTTTGCGGATTGCGTATTAAGATGAGCTGAGTTTGCCGTGACGGATGCTGCTGGCTGCTCGTCCGGCACGATACTGACGAAGAATGCGCCCCTCCGAAAAAAACCACACAAAATGTATGATACAAAAAAACAGAAAAAACATAAAACACGCAGCGCTTAAAAAGAACTACAAATTACACACGCGCAGCAGCCACAAAAAAAAAAACAAAAAAATAATAAAACTGTCAAACAATGTTTGCAAAAAAAAAATCAACAATAAAATACATTAAAGATTGTTCACTTGAATCCGTCCGCACGCTGCACGCTTCACGCTCCGCTTGTGACTGTCCGCCGCAAATGCACTCGACTTTTATAGCCAAAAATGTAGCAACGACCTGTGGCCTCAGTGTTTGTCAGACTTCCTTTATTTTCAAATTGGCGCTCAGCTGGCAACGACTGTGCACAGCAGCTTAAAAGCATAAGACGAAAGCTTAGCTTTGAAGCTTTGAAGGCTTAAACCAATTGTTAAGCTTTGTTTGTTATTTGGTTCATAAAGGTTGTTGTCTTAGCTAAATCTGTTTGATTGTGGTTGTGCACTTGGATATGAAATAAATTGTGGATTCTATTTTTAAGACTTGAGCTTTTTTAAAAACAAAACTATATTAAAAAATTAATACTTGACTTATTGATTACAAAAAATTACAAACTCTTTAGTTTGGAAATAAAGTTTAGTTTTGTAACTATGCAGAGAATATAATAATAATAAAAAGATTGCATTTTTAAATTGAATAAATATTCTGATTATAATATAATAATAGTTACCCAGTTGTGACGGAATACTTTTAATTAAAAACATAAAACTATATTAAAAAATTAATAAAAAACTACCTTATTGATGACTTTGAGCAAAATCCTTTAGGGGTTTCTCTAGTTTTAGGATGTACTCCAAAAAAAGCGAAAAGAGAAGTTGTTTCCATTTTTTGTGTTGCACTGTGTAATATAATAAAAGTTACCCAGTTGTGCCAGGAATACTTTTAATTAAAACTATTAAAAAATGGCGTACGTAAAGTCGGGCGCGGACGATTTTAGGATACCCTGTATCACTAGCTTGCAATCCGGTTCCTTCACAAAAAACAAAAAAACAGAAGAATTTTTAAGCAAACATTTTTTTTTTGACCGATCGTTCCTATGGGAGCTCTATGATATAGTCAACCGATTTCAATAAAATTTGACACAGTTCTAAAATACCATCAAAAAGATCTGAATGCTGAATTTAGTTCAAATATCTTTACAAACAAACAAAACACATCGATTTTTGTATAAAAAACAGGTTTTTGGACCGATTGGTCCTATGAGAGCTATATGATCTAGTCAACCGATTTGGATTAAATTTAGTACAGTGCTTAGGAACTATAAAAACTTTCGAATACCAAATTTGGTTACGATATGTTCATGAATTTATCCCCGATATCAAAAAAAAAATAAACTTGTCTCCAATGGAATAATATGGGATCTAATGTGAAAGTGCGGTTACTCTAGCTCTTACCATCTCTGAGATCTAGGCGTTCAAACGGACAGACGGATAGACGGACGGACGGACAGACGGACATGGGTATATCGACTTCTCTATTCACCCTGATCACATTTTAGGTAACTTTGGGGTGTCTCCGACGTCTCCTTCTATGTATTACATACATTTTCGGCTTGCACAAACTTAATATACTCTTTCTTCCATACGGTACAGGGTATAATAATTTTTGTGTCTCTCAGAAAGCAAAATGGCGTCTTACCACAGACTTTATCACAATGGAAAGCAGGTTTACTTGTGATTTTATACCCCGTACCGTATGGTAAATGGTACATTAAGTTTGTGCAAGCCGAAAATGTATGTAATATATAGAAGGAGTAGTCGGAGATCACCTAAAGTTACCTGAAGTATTATCAGGTTGACTAGAGAAGTCGATACATCCATGCCCATCTATCTGTCTGCCCGCCCGTCCGTCTGTCCGTATGAACGCCTAGATCTCGGAGATGGTAAGAGCTTGACAAACCTAGATCCCTTATTATCCATAGAAGACAAGTTTATTCTACTTTTTTGATATCGAGGTTACATTATATAGTTAAAAAACGGTTAAAAAACGTTAAAAAGCTAAAAAAATTCCTTGCATTTTGTTTGTTTGTGAGCTCAAGCACTGTACCAAATTTGATCAAAACCGGTTGATATAGTTCCCATAGAAACGATCGGTCAAATGTAAACATTTTTCCTTCAAAAT
The DNA here is from genome assembly GCA_037043745.1 of Chymomyza amoena. NCBI lineage: Eukaryota > Metazoa > Arthropoda > Insecta > Diptera > Drosophilidae > Chymomyza > Chymomyza amoena. The sequence continues at coordinate 43,156 of JBAMAX010002782.1, read as the reverse complement.
TCATCTGTCTAAGGTTGTTTATGAAGACATCGTAACCAAATTTGGCAATATTTTTTATATATATTTATTTTTTTTTGTATCTCAAAGGCGTCCCCGCCCGACTTTAACGCCATCTTTTAGTTTAAGGCTCATACACTCGTATAACATTATAACTATATCGACTCGGTATATGTGGGACGACTTAAGCTGAATATTAAAAAAAGTATTTTCGTTTAAAACGTGATTTGACTACATTATATTTAATCTTCTTTAAATTTTTGTCACATTCTAATATATATTATATATCATCTAATTCATATAAGATTCCTCTTAATTTAATGTAATCGATTGATGGAAACAGCAACCAGTAATGCCAAAACTAAACAGGCCATAAAACCCAAAATTAAGAAGGAACCAGAACATTTACAAATGGCCTTGGTTATGGCCAAATTGCATGTAGAAATGGACAAGCTTATGCCCACAACCAAATACAAATACGGCGTAATAACACCCTACACAAACCATTGCAGCGCATTACAACGCCAAATACCGACGAACTTAAAAGCTTCGCCTTTTACAGTTGTTTCTTATCAAGGCTTACAAAAGGATGTCATAATATTATCCAATGCGCGCACTCGAGGAATAGGTTTTTTAAAAAGCTTTCGGCGTTTAAATGTTGCCATCAAGTAAATGTTGTCCTTGTCGCTGTCTAATTATTTGCGGAAATTTTACTGAACTTCAGAATGTGGATATGTGGCGGTATTTATTAATGATGCGCGTGAGTGCAATGTATACGGTGACATGACTTAACGCCAGATATCGTTTCTGTAAAATTAGTAAATTTAAGTAAATTAGACATTATTAATTGTTGTTGGAGTTTAAGCAAACAAAAGATTAAAAATATATGCGAATTGGAATTAGTTATAATTTAGCTTAAAAGCTAAAGATATGATGAAGCGCTGGCAACGCAAGCCTTTGGCTAACATTTATAAACTTTTTTGTATTAATGTATAATTTTTTTTTGCATTAATTGTTAAATTGTTTAGATTGTTTGTTGGTTTTACATTTAGGTTTTATTTGTATTATTGTTTTGGTTAGTTAGACAGTCGATTAATATGTATATGTTTTAGATTTAGAGCACTTAAGTTACAGAAAGAGCCTTGTTGTAGGTGACGAGTTGGGTTTCAAGTAGTGGAAATGATTGAGTTTAGTGTGACCTAGGCGAAGGCGTATCAAATTAATTTCGTCTTACCTGATTAGAAGAGTTTTTTGAGAAATCTGATCAAATTCGTGTAATATTCATTTTGATTTATTATTGATTTGATACCAGTTTAATGTGTTTTTTTTTGGTGTTATATAAATTTGTAATATATTTTTGAGTATCGGATAGGTCGGACTATTTGAGACAATGAGCGGGAATTTTTCGCCATTTTTTGCTGCCATACCAGCAAATTTATTGCGTATTATTCCCTTATGACCTGGAATCCGCATTAGCCTAACTTTTGTGTGATATGTTGTAATTAGCTTTCTAATTATTTAATGTCAATTTTTATTTATCTATTTTTATAATAAAAAGTTTAAATTCAATTTATTGATCAATTTTTATTGTACAAATTGATAATAAGAGTTATTCTGCAATTTTTATTATATAAATTGAAAATAATAATACTCAACAAATTTTATTTCGAAAATTGAAAATAAAAATTATAAATACATAAAATATTGTTCCCGCAATTCGCAAGGCAAGGCCGGAACAGAAATCTCGGCAAAAAACACAACTTGTTTTCATGCCTTACAGAATCGGAAAGAAGTTTTATTTGGTTGCCGGCAGTCGGCTTAATTCAAAAGTTGACAATGATAAGCTATCGATGACAATATTGTTTAAGCTATACATCGATAAAGGTAATTAATATAGTACTAAATGAGTTTAATACTAAAATTTAGTTAGTATCAGCTCTAACTTTACAATAATTATAGCATTCAGCTATTTTATGCTTGTATCTTAACGTTAAATTATAAAATTCAATTTAATTTCTTTTTTGTCTAAATGTTTTACTTTAAATTTATAAATTGGTTCCCGCCTTGGAATCTCTTCCAACAAACTACTTTATTTTAAGTTTATGGCAAAGGCAGAGGACAAATCCTATGAACGTTTCGCTTAAACATGCCAGATTTTGTTTTAATTGTAACGACACGGACCACATTGTCATATCCAGGATGAAGTTCGTGTACTCGACCTAGCACCCATTGTCCTGGCGGCATGTTGTCTTCAGCTATGAGCACCATGGTTCCTGGTTGAAGGTTGTTGCATATTGACTTCCATTTGGTGCGTTCCTGTAAAAGAGTCAAATATTCGTGGGACCATCGCTGCCAAAAGGCATGATGGATAGCCAGTATTCTTTTCCAACGATTAGTATTTGATAGCTTCAGTGTCGCATCGTCGCAGTATTCGGACAGGGCATTGAGTGGCCGACCAACTAGGAAAATACATTGGTAATTGCAGTCGGCATCGCTAGCTAGAATTTGCCGATACATTTTTGAAATGTCTGCAGTTAATGCATATTTATAGAAACGAAATCTAATCAGCGTATCAAAAAGGTCTGGCTGTAAAGTTGGGCCAACAAGCATGGTATCATTGAGCGATTCCCCATTACTCGATTTACACGAGGCGTCGAAAACTACTCGAAGTTTCGTTGTTAGACTCTCCGGCCGTATTACCGGATGATGCGGCATAAAGTATTTAACTTCAGATCTCTGAGTAGCATTCAATTCTTCTAAATGTTCTAGATTTTGATATTCGTCTATAAATTGCGTATAACTGTCTTTAAGTGATGGACAGCGATTTAATTTTCGCTCTAAATTTAAAAATCTTTTAAGAGCTATATCATAAGTTGCTCCCAATTCTATTTTAGGAGTTTTAAAGGGAAGGCTGACTACGAAACGATTGCAAGGCGTTCGCTTTAAAGTTGCGATAAACATTTCCTCGCATTGTCGTTCAGCCTCTGTGTACTTGCACAATGGCTGTGAAATCTCCTCACATGCCCAAAACTTTTGCACTAATGTATGTAACTCCTTATCATTATCCGTATTGGGATGCCTTTGCTCAAATTGATTGGCCATTAATGATACTCTTTCTGTCGGCAAACATTCACCAACTACTATCCAGCCCAGTAGAGTTTTCTGAAGCAATGGACGTTTAAAGCCTAACCTAATTTGACCAGCTACTATTAAGTTGAAGAATAAAGTAACTCCAAGCAACATATCAATCGGGTCAGCGGAGTCATACGATGGGTCCGCAAGCTTTATTTTTCTTGGTATAGGAAAATCGGTTACAACTGCAGTAGTTGAAGGATTATAGGCAGTAATTTCTGGCAATATACCAAATTTATCAGTAGTCATAAAGCTTGTTACTCTTGACTTAAATGTAGCTTCGACCTCACCTACCATTTCCGATTTGAAATTACCTATTCCACTAAGAGGGCATCTTTCATTTCTTATCGGTAGCCCCAATTGGGACGCCAATCTTGCTGTCACGAAATTAAGTTGACTGCCTGAGTCAAGAACACATCTATATTGATAGAAGTTTCCATCCGAGCCCTTTACAAGCACTTCTGCTGTGGCTAAAAGACTTGACGACTGGTTTGCTAAAAGTGTACTATGTAGCGTACCTTGAGCAACTTCGATAGATTTAGTGGAGTTATTACATGACCCTGTATCAACAACTTCTCTATGCAACATATCATGATGACGTTTATTACAAGTGCAGCAATGTTTAGCGTTACAATCCTTTGTTGAATGACGCTTGCTAAAGCATAGCACACATAAGCCATGTCTTTTTACCTCATGGTATCTTTGTATTGGAGAAAACGCTTTAAATTTCGGACACACATTTAATTGATGTGCACCAGAGCAGCTAAAACATGAATTGCCGCCAGTATTTGCCACTGCCGCTGACAAAACAGATCTTTTTAAATTGTTTTTAGTAATATGACGGTTTGCAGTCTCTTTTCTAACCTCTCTGTTAGCTAGGTTGATTCCTCTGATAATAAGAAATTGAGACAGTAAGGCAGTTTAGAACAATCATAAGCATTTTCCCACTTGTCTAATGTGTCGCTATCTAGCTTACTACGGATCAGGTGAAAAACAAAAGCATCTAAAATATCTTTGTCACTACCCAAGGACTTAAGTGCCTCAAGTTGAGAGTTTACTGTATCTACTAAAACCCTTAATGAGTCGGTCTCTGAGGAGTTTAGTTTTCGAAGACTAAACAATTCAGTTATATGAGACTGAAGAATAATTGCTTTATTTTCAAAACGATCTTTAAGCAGTTGTAAAGCTTTTCTATAATTTACTGCTGACAATTCTAAGCACTTAATCGTACTCAGAGGATTTGGCCCTAGACACGACCTTAAATGAATGAATTTTGATAGTTCATCCACTTCACTATCAGAATCTATTAATGTGACGAATGTATTATACCAGCTAGTCCATTCGGTAAGTTTACCTGAAAACTCTGGTAATTTTAACTTTGGTAATTTTGATGCACGTGCAAAGTTCGACGTATTAAGCATTGAAGCATTTGTCGCAGTTTCATGCATACTTGAAGCTCTACGACCTCTATGTGCCAAGCAACTTAAGATTTTGGCTTTAATTTCACAGTACATATCTTCAATGGTTGCACGGGTTTCAAACTCAGTACTATCGTCACTTTGCAATTCAATTTCATTTTGAACACTACATAATTGTATAAAGTTGGCTTCCACTAAGCTTAAACGGGCCTGTAACTCTTCAGCCGTCATTGAATTATGATTATCAGTTATATAGGTTTTATTTCGTCTTAAAGAATTTATTAAACTTTCACGCGAAGTATAAAACTCCATATCTTTTGTACCCTTTTTCGGAGCCATACTTTTGATTGTGTTTTGTATAATGCGCTGATTATAATCTTAAGAAAGTCAATTAAAGTTTGATATCTAAGCAACTTTAATAACACAAGATATTATATGATCAGCTGTTTTATTTATTTTAATGCTGTATTTAATGCAGCTTTATATTTGTTCGTTGTAGTTATTTTCGTAAAAAAAATCTATTTATAGCACAACGTTTAATAATGCAACGCAGCTTATCAGCAATAGTACAACAACAATTTGCAGCTACTAAGTCAAAAGAGAATAAAAGATAACCACAAAAAATTGTCTGCTGTAATTTGCATATAGGTTGCAATTTGTATGTATGTGTGTATGTTACGCCTTACACGACAATAAGTACGGCTGTATAGGCAAAGTGCGCTAGATAATTAGCACACGTGCTAGCATAAAGACGAAGGTATGTACGGTTGTATAGGAAAAAGTGAGCTAACCTCAACCAGCATACACTTTTGTACTAATGCGCCTACAGCCAATGTACCATTATATAAATTGGAATTATTTTATTTAAAAGAGATTTATTTAAGCACTTTAAATTCACACACATCAAACTTGGACGCAATGCCGTGCAAGAAATACTGATTTAATAATGCAGATTATGACTCACAGTTTGATTCCAGAGATGCTGCAGCAGACCAACTCGCCACTATTTAACGCAGTTTCCAGGTAGAATTTGTTACAATGTGCTTAGCTCCAATAAAATGCACCAATTAGCCCTCAATAAAAAGTATTGGGCTTTGGTAAATTTTGCTCCAAAATAATGAGCACCAGTCGGGTGATGAACTTTATCCAAAAAGTCCCTGCTCGGGCGCCAAATGTTCCCGCAATTCGCAAGGCAAGGCCGGAACAGAAATCTCGGCAAAAAACACAACTTGTTTTCATGCCTTACAGAATCGGAAAGAAGTTTTATTTGGTTGCCGGCAGTCGGCTTAATTCAAAAGTTGACAATGATAAGCTATCGATGACAATATTGTTTAAGCTATACATCGATAAAGGTAATTAATATAGTACTAAATGAGTTTAATACTAAAATTTAGTTAGTATCAGCTCTAACTTTACAATAATTATAGCATTCAGCTATTTTATGCTTGTATCTTAACGTTAAATTATAAAATTCAATTTAATTTCTTTTTTGTCTAAATGTTTTACTTTAAATTTATAAATTGGCTGCATTAGGCGCCAACAAATATATTTTTTTGGCATGAATTCGAAAAATGAAGTTAGAGACTTGAAATTTTGTACAATTCATTGTAGTAATATTTATATAAAATAAGACAAATTTCAAATCGATCGGACCACGCCCTCCTCTAATACCCATGTAACGTTAAATTGTTATTCACTCTATAGAGTTAAAAAAAATGTGGTACAGTCGATGTGGAATACCCTGTACTTTTTCTCTCGAAAAAATGTTTTCTGCAGATTCCTACTAACTCGAAAGTTACGTCAAAGAAGTTTCAAGTTGATATGTTGAAGGGTGAGGGAGTAAACACGGTAAATCGATTGCGGGGGGTGGGGAGTCCTCATCAATAAAATTTGGATGTGGATTTTTTCATTAGAGCTTACCAAAAATTGTTATTCGAGGTCACTTGTAACCATAATTAGTATAGTCAAATATTAACGCAGTTTGTATATTTTTGACTATAGCTTTTGCTGCATTTGTCTGATTTTGTTCATTTCTGACGCACACATGCGTGGAACCATAACGCATCTTCTTCTTCTTCTTCTTATGTGGCCATACCAACCCGATTACCGGGTTACGGCCTGCCTTAAAACGTCTCTCCAGGCGCCTCTGCATTGCGCGCGCCTTCTCCAGTTGGTCACACCGAGCGAAGACAGGGCCCCTTCCACTTGGTCTTTCCAACGGAGACACGGTCGTCCTCTCCGCCGACGGCCGCTGACTACCGCATCGAACACACGTTTAACTGGAGCATCCTCGTCCATCCTAACGACATGTCCGAGCCAGCGAAGCCGCTGGATGTTGATACGCTGAGCAACGTCCATGTCGTTGAAGAGCTCATACAGCTCCTGGTTGGTGCGGATGCGGTAGTCATCGCCAACTCGAATCGGACCAAAGATTTTGCGCAGTACTTTCCTCTCGAAAACTCCCAAGGCAGCTGCATCAGTTAGCGACACGGTCCAGGCTTCCGCGCCGTAAAGAAGCACTGGAAGGATGAGTGCCTTGTAGAGTGATATTTTTGTCGCGCGAGAGAGGTCTCTACTACTCAATTGCCTATTGAGACCGAAATAGCACCTGTTGGCAAGAGTTATTCTGCGCTTGATCTCCAGGCTGACATCGTTGTCGGTGGTAACGGCGGTGCCAAGGTATATAAATTCCTTGACAACATCGAAAGTATAGCTGTCGGCCGTAATCTGGGACCCAAGCCGCCGCACGTCCCTACTTGACGACAGCATATACTTCGTTTTGCCCTCATTTACCGCCAGACCCATTTTCGCAGACTCCCGTTCAATAGCACTGAAGGCCGCGGTGACATCTCGCTTGGTACGCCCAATGATGTCGATGTCGTCGGCGTACGCAAGGAGCTGGGCACTCTTGTAGAAGATAGTGCCAGTGCGATGTACGCCGGCCTTCCGCAGAACGCTCTCCATGACGAAGTTGAAGAGGTCGCATGATAAGGGGTCACCTTGTCTGAAACCTCGCAAGGTATCAAAAGGCTCGGAGAGGTCCCTTCCTACCTTGACGGAGCTGCAGGAATTACTCAACGTCATTCTGCAAAGCCTTATCAGCTTCGCAGGGATACCGAGCTCAGACATTGCGGCATATACGCGATCCCTTATTGGGCTATCGAAAGCTGCTTTGTAGTCGACGAACAGGTGGTGAGTGTCGACTTGATGTTCGTGGGTCTTTTCCAGGATTTGGCGCAGTGTGAATATCTGGTCGACGGTGGACTTGCCAGGTCTAAAGCCGCACTGATAAGGTCCAATCAGTGCCTTTGCGAGTGGCTTCAGTCTTTCACACAGTACGCTCGTAAGGACCTTATATGCAATAGGGAGAAGGCTTATACCCCTGTAGTTGGCGCAGATAGTGGGGTCTCCCTTTTTCAGGACAGGACAGAGGACACTGAGGTTCCAATCGCTGGGCATAGCTTCCTCCAGCCATATTCTGCAAATGAGCTGGTGCATGCACCCGACCAGCTCATCGCCTCCGGCCTTAAACAACTCAGCAGGAAGGCCATCAGGGCCAGCGGCTTTGTTGTTTTTGAGTCGCTGTATTGCGACCCTGACCTCGTCATGGCTGGGCGGCGTGATCTCCACGCCGTCGTCGTCGATTGGTGCCGGTTCACTTACTTCTCTAGTGGCGGAATTGGTGCCGTCGTCGCCTCGCAATAGCATAGAGAAGTGATGTCTCCATAACCTCAGCACCCCTTGCGCATCTGTCACCAGGTTGCCGCTTTCGTCCCTGCAGGCTGATGCTCCGGGCTTAAAACCTTCCGTCAGACGCTTGACGTTCTTGAAAAATTTTTGAGCATCATTCCTGCGCCTACACATCTCGATTTCCTCACGCTCACGCCTTTCCTGCTCCCTCTTCTTGCGTCTGAAAAGGCGTCTCTCCTCCCTTCTCTTCTCCCTGTATTCCTCAACGATGGCTCGCGTAGCGGCAGTCTGCAGCGTACGTTTGTAGGCGGCGTTTTTCGCTACAGTGGCCGCGCGACACTCCTCATCATACCATTGGTTTCGTTTTGGTGGGCGCTCGAAACCAAGGACGGATTCCGCTGTAGCGCGTAGGGAGTGGGAGATGTTGGCCCATAGTCCACCAACGTCATCGGAGGTAGATGGGGATTGACGGAGCTTGTCTGAGAGTTGAGCGGAGAATGACTCGGCGTCTCGTTGCGATCGCAGCTTTTTGACGTCCAGCTTTCGCTGCGCACTAGGACGCGCTGTTTGCGATGCACTTATGCGCAATCGCACCTTGGCTGCGACAAGGTAGTGGTCCGAGTCCACATTTGGACCACGAAAGGTGCGCACGTCTAGCACGCTGGAAGCATGCCTTCCGTCAATCAGAACGTGATCGATCTGGTTGCGGGTCGACCGATCGGGGGACAGCCAAGTGGCTTTATGAATATCGAGATGCTGGAACCTGGTGCTACAGACTACCATGTTTCGCGCCGCGGCGAAATCGATCAGCCTCAGGCCGTTGGGCGAAGTGGTCTTGTGGAGGCTGAACTGACCGACAGTGGGACCAAAGATACCTTCTTGCCCAACCTTCGCATTGAAATCCCCGAGGACGACCTTGATGTCGTGGGCCGGGCATTTGTCGTACAGGTCCTCGAGTTTCGCGTAGAAGGCATCCTTGACCGCATCGTTCTTCTCTTCCGTCGGGGCGTGCGCGCAAATCAGGCTTATATTGTTGAACTTGGCCTTGATGCGGATTGTGGCTAGCCTTTCGTTCACCGGAGTGAACCCAGAGACGTGGTGACGAAGCCTCTTGCTAATCACGAACCCGCATCCGAATTCGCGCCTCTCCGCATGGCCGCTGTAGTAGATGTCGCAGTGTGCTTGCCTTTTGCACCCTTGTCCTATCCACCGCATTTCCTGGATGGCGGTGATGTCAGCCCTACATTTACTGAGGGCGTCCGCCAATTGGGCAGAGGCACCATCCCTATAGAGGGTCCGGATGTTCCAGGTGCATACCCGTAAATCGTTGTCCATTATTCGTTTGCCGTGGTCGTCAACATAAAAAGGAGTCCTTTCCGAGGCTTGTTTCTTGGCCTTCACTGAATAAGTGTTTTTACGTGGCGGGTTCCAAGCCCTGCGCACAACCCAGATTTAATGTCCAGGGGATTGGACAGCGCCGCACACATTGGTTCACAGACTGGCGGGTGCTAATCTGCTATCCAGAAGGGGCCACGAGGAGGCTGTGTGTCAACTTGGATAAAGCAAGGAACAAGGATCGTTCTGGCGGCCGCCGTGCTGACCACAATCAGAGACTTTGCCTTGTATGCGATAACCCTCCCCTCCATAACCATAACGCATCACTCTGTTAAATTTTATATGAAAATATTAATAGGTGTTACTAAAAACTGTGGAAAGATATTAACATGACTCAATAAACTGCATCTTCTGAGGAAATATGCGCACCAGCTGGTAAAATTTGACGTTTCTAGCTCTTCTGGTCTCTGAGATATAAGCGTTTATTCGGACGGACGGGCGGACATGGCTCAATCGCTACCCGAGATTATGATAAGTATTTTGATATAAAGGACTGGGGTCTGCCGCGTCTACTTCTGTCCGTTACATACATTGCACAAATCTAGTATACCCTTTGTACTTTTTAGTACATAAAATCTCTTTAGTACTCGTACATTTTCTATTGAAAAATAAGAGTTATTTCGCAATGTTTAAATAAAAATTGACATTTAAATATTATTTCATAATTTTTATTTTTTAGTCAAAGAAAAGAGTTTGTTTGGTTTTTTTAATACAAATTAATCCTTATTCCTTATTAAATAATTGAATAATAAAAACATAACAAAACAAAAATACCCTTCTAGGGAATAAATATAAACTTAAGTTTTATAACAGTATACTTATTAAATTAATTTTCTTTACTTTTTCGTTAGTTATTTTCCAAAAATAATTATTTTTATGTCTTGATCCACAAGCTTTTTGCAGAACGGGCAAAGAAATTCTGTGGCGGATACCCTATGCGACGCCTTCAATTCTGTTATACAGTTTTCACAAGCCTTGGCGTGCGTGCACGGCAAAAGTACCATATTTTTTGGATTTTTTAAGCACAATTCGCACATCACTGTTTTTTGAATGCTGACAGTAATAGGTTCTGCTTCCTCTTCCTCCTCTGAAGACTCATACATCTTAACGGGATCATATTCAATTAATTTGTTATTTTTACATGTTATTTTGAGTAAAAAATCAGCAACAGTGATTTTTTTTGTTTTCAGCTGATGTGTTAGTTGCCTTATTATGCCAGATTTGTCCTTTGATTTTTTGCTTTGGCCTGGCATGACTTTTAGCTCGCCATTAACCATTTTTTTTAAATCCATGTATTTTTGAAATTCATCCTGTTTAATAACTTTAAGGAAGTCCCAAAAAGACCCGTTCTTTGGTATTAACTGTGACAGATATCCATTATAGCCTTCTACTGCGCTTGTTGTCCTAACTGATTCGTTAAATAAGGAAAATTCGTTTGGAGTTTCCTAATAACGATTTAGAGGAAAGAAATCATTAATATTTACAAGGCAAAAAGTTATATTTATAAAAAGAACTGTGTGAAAAATTTCTTACCTTCTCCATCCACTGTTTTATAAAATACGCCAAAAACGGTTCAAAACAGTTGGTTCCGTCCATGTTCTTGAAGCTGCTATTCGCGTAGACGTCTTTTTGGCAAATATCAAAGGCTTCATTTATTGAATTTGGATTTAAAAGAGGCAGGGTAATACATTTTCTAAAAACTCGTGATGCGCATTTATTTTCAGTAAGTAATCCAATCATTTCTTTAAATTTTTGGCTTTTTCGGCGAAGAGCCTGGCAGTAATGAAACCAACAACCTTTTATTAGGCATTCCGGAAATACATTCTTTAATGCATTACGCATTGCCTTCTCGTAGTCGGTAATAAATGATGCTGGTTTCATTTCGAAAATGTTTGCATTTATGTACTTTAGTACATGTTCGTATGCCTCGGTATATTTGTTTGACATTAGAACAAATGCAAAAGGAAAAATCTGTAAAAATTGTCAAAACAAAATGATTAAAAAAATTTTATTTTAAAAGACATCAACACTTACGTGGTTCTCATATCCGTAAAAAATGACTAAAAGTTGCTTGTAGTTACTTGTGGGCACAATGGCGAATGTAGCATCCATTAAAAAATGTCGAGATGTCAACGGTTGTTCAGATATAATGTGTGCAATTGGAAGTGATACAAACAGCGTGTAGGAGTACTTTGCCTCTATAACCGTAGTTTGATAGAATTTACATTCTTTGTCGCTTTCGCACATCCCTAGCCTTGCCATAATTTCTGTGCTTTTAAAAACTTTTTCAAAATCTTCCGGGGTTTTTGGAGTTTTTGGCATAGAGGATGCTTTGATGCGCCGCAAGTTTTGCTGCATTTTGCAAAAATTAATATTTTCTGCAGCATCTTTATCTTTACGACACTCGTCGTTAAAAGCCAACCGAACTTTATTTTTTTGCAAAGATGGCGTAGAAACGGAGTTTTTAATATTTTGTTTCAGATTAAACACTTTAATGCGTTCATGCTGTTTAGCATGAAAGTGCTCTCCAGAATTTAAATTCATCTTGCAATTACCTTTTAGCTCATCGTAATATATCATTACTGAGCAATTGGTTTCATAGCATACATATGTTTTGATTGTTTCACCGGTTTTATTTTTATATTGACATTTATATTTATATAAATGGTAATCAGCGCAAATTAGAACGCTATCCCTGCGTTGTCCATCCATGAAATAAAATTCAATGCTTGGGCTTTGCATTCTATAAAAATGAAAAAGTAAGTTTACGTACAAAATAATTAGCTGCATATGTTTTGTTTGTGGCGCCAAAACCGAACAGCTGTTGCTGATTGCGCCATCTATGGTTTATTATTATCAACACTGGTCATATGCAACACATGCGATAATTATTACGATATTGGCGTCGATAAGCAGCACGACTAAATAATAAAATAATTACATTTTTAAATATACTCAAACCTGTAAGACGGTTATGATTATTATCTTTATAGTTTATTAAAAATTAAACGGAATACATTAAATTACATTTTACTATATGCATATTCATTTTTGAAACGATATCTGGCTTTAAGTCCGTGCTAGAAACGGTCATAAGGCCAAATATCGTTTCTGGCGTTAAGTCTTCTGGCGTTAAGTCATGTCACCACTTCATACATTTTTAATTTAAAAGCATAAAGCATAAAAAAAAACCATATTTTTTCAGCAGAATTCATTTTGTCCAATGCTTTCCGTTTATACGATCTATAAAAATGTATTCTAAATCGTAGTATTCAAATTTAAATTATTTAAGAAAAATAGTTTTTATAACAATTCAAGCTATTTTTAAAGAAAATCGAATGATATCGCGTCTAATAATGAAAAAGTAGTAATTTATATAAATACTTTTATTACTAATTTAATTATTATTATTAAAACTATTCATTAAGATTAACACAATTTAGGAAAAAAATGGTTTCAAAAAAGAGAAAACTCTCCCCCAGTTATTTCCCCCGTAGATCCGCCACTGCCTTTATTTAACATTTGGTTTCATACTCAGATGTCAGCTCAGAAATCTCTGTTGTTCTGCCCTTTGCCTCTATCAAATAAATCCCAGGCAGAACTTATTGAATTCTGATTCCCTTTACCTCCGGCCGCACTGAAAAAAATTGGTTGAATTATATCGCAAGTACAGTCTACTCCCTTATGTTATTATTTTTAAAAGTCAAAAAAGTCGAGCTTTTTTACCCCAAAGCTTTTTCACCGGCTTTTGTTTAACTCAAGCCCATATGTTTGCAAAAAAAAAATCGATAAATTGATCGATATTTTTTGCTAATTAAGTACACTAGCAACAAAACGTCAAAACGTGCTTCAACCAAAAATGGAATTTTTAAGTAATGCTAAGTATATAAAAGAATTTTTGTTGGAACTGAATGAACGCCGCAAAGAAGATAAGGTTAGATTTTTTAGTTCCCAACTTAAAACCAATAACAACTGAGATTTTTCACAGTATACCGATGTTACGCTCATTTGTCAAGGCACAAAAATGACAGCCCACAAGGTCGTCTTGAGCGCATCATGTCCGTACTTTAAAAGTATGTTTTCGGGTCACTTTGCCGAATCTGAAAAAGATGTGGATTTGGGTAACAAGTTTACGCCGCTGGTCTGGCAAATGTTGTTGGATTATATCTATACTGGCAAAGCAGCTCTGTCGCCGGATAATGTAACCTTTGTGATGGAACTGGCCACATATTTGCAGCTAAATACTTTGATTGAAATGTGCGTAGAACTTATCATTAAAAACTTGGATACAGATAATTGTCTGAAGATAAAGCACTTTGCCTTGGAGCAGGATAATAAGCAGCTCCACGCCGCTACGGAGGAATTCATAGCTCGTAATTTGGAGCAACTTTTCGAAGTGAGCTCGTTTTTGGAAATAGAGGGCAAAGAGGTTTGTATTTGCTTAGAAGCTGCCAAAGCAACTGATATATATATCGTATGTTTACAGATCGAGCAGATATTGCAGAAGGATATATTACACGTGCATTCCAATGATCGTTTGCTTAAGGGCCTAGAGCTGTGGACGCGACAACAGTTGCCGGAGCGTCTCAACGAGCTGCCACAAATATTGACGCAACTGGATGCATCTGGTCTTACCAAGCATGCTCTTGCCGCCATGGATGTGCTTAAGGAAAACTCAGCTACGCTGGATTGGCAGCGCAAACTACTTGACTCCAAAGATCACCAGCAGCAGTGGCGTCTCTTTACTTTGGAACAAAAGGAAATTTTGAACACTGTTTCGCTCAAGAGCTACGATAGCCAGTTTGACGCACCAAAAAACCTAGCGCAATTGGATTGCTTGGACTACTCTTGGCGTTTATGCCAACACGGACAGCATATTTTTGCACATGGCTGCTACAAGGGCACGAATCCTATGTACTATTATAGTCTTGTTGAGAATACTTGGCATGTCTTGGCTAAGCAGGTTGTACCACGTTTTAGTGCAGGCTCAGTCGTGCTGGATGGTGGATTGTATACTTTGGGTGGTCGTATACCCGGCAGTAGTGTGGCCAGCGCTACAGTGGAACGCCTGGATCTAGCCACATGCAAATCCTATGAGATCAGTCCCTTGCGTACTCCTCGCATTTACGCTGGTTGTACAACAACAGGTAAATTTTGTTTTTGAGTCAGGGGAGCATCTACGGCCCCCTTTTTTCCCTCGACAACTTTGAGTATAACCGGATTATGATATTTTTCAGATGGCTGCATCTATATTGTTAGCGGTGAGAGTACCCAGAATGAATTATCTGGTATTGAATGCTATGATCCGCGTGTTGGCGTTTGGCACAATTCCTATGGGCCAAAATTGGGTTACTGCAGCGCTGTTGCCAAAGATGATCAGATTTATGTCATGAATTTGGAAGCTTATAGTGTCCACATTTGGGGTCGACGCTACTTAGGTTGGAACGAGCTGCCTCTCGAGGTGACTGTCAATGTTGCACATCTATGCCGTAGGGACGATAAACTGTATACGGCGGGCATTGAGGGTATTTCCGAAATCGATATGCACGATTTTAGTATAAGAAAAGTATTTGACATGCCAATGGAGGAACCTATAGAATTTTGTGCAGCCAGCTCAGGGAATGGAACCATCTAAAAACAAATAAGCACGGTATATAAGTAACTGGTGAAGGAGACGTGTTAGTCAATAAGTGCAGGAGGTTGGGTATGATGATGAGGTGATATCTAATTTTTAAGCAAATCTGATTAGCCCAGGTTGATCAAACTTATTGCATCCAAAAAGGAGATATGCCTATTATTATGGCTGATACTGTGTACAAACTGAGACCAAAGTGAGCCTAATAAACGTCAAAAAATCGTATAATTACAAAATATTACTATTATTGTTTTTACTTATTCCCAAAAAATCTTCTGAATCTTCTGAACTTTGCGTAAAATGCGTAAAGACGACGGGCTGAAGGAAGACGAACTTTTTTCAATAGTTTTAAACTTCTTAATAGTCTTATAAGAGGATTTTAAAACTTAATTTAATTCGACTTCAGTCACCTAATAGTGGGACTTCGAACTATTGAGCTGGAATGTCTTTTCTTCTGAAACGAGCTAAGCTCTTGACTTTGAAAAGACATCTGCAATTTGATTTTAGCGCGAAGACTATATTTCAGCTGAAGTTGGGCGATATCGCCTCTCGCAAGGAGTTCCATACGTTCAGGTCTTTGAACAGGACTTTGTTCTGGATATACCTATAATGGTTTACCAATTATTACCCGGTTTAACTTGTGCCATCTATATTCGAGTACTAGGAATACCTGATTAGCTATAATACGGAATTGAAAAGAACGCTTAAGGGATTTTTAAGAGCTTAGTTTAATTTTAACTTATAAATATAGCAAATTTGATAGAAACTACTCGTTGTAATTATAAATTAAAAATTTAAAAAACCCCCGACACAAGAACTTAAGTAATTTCCCTTTAAAAAGTAAAAAATAATATAATAAAAGAAACTTAACGTCAAAGTACCTAAGAATCTATTAATAATTCTAAAAAAAATACGTCGCGTTGGGGGATACGCGAGGGCAGACGTCGTTGACGGTCGTATCTTACATGCAAATTTTTTGAAGTAATTCTATGAAAGTTTTTGAAGTATTTTCTTAATTTTGTTTTTAAGTTCATCTTTGTTGCTTAATTAGACTATTTGTATTTAAATTGTTAGTTTAGGAGCGGTCCCCCAACGCGACGTTTTTTTTTAGAATTATTAATAGATTCTTAGGTATTTTAACACTAAGTTCCTTTTATTATTTTTTACTTTTTAAAGGGAACTTATTTAAGTTCCTGTGTCGAGGGTTTTTTAAATTTTTAATTTAATTTTTTATTTCATACTTTTTATAGGTAGGTTAGGTTAAGTTAGACTTTAGTATATTATAATATACGTAATTTAGATTCTTGAATGCCAATTTAGAGCAACAGTTGGCTTTGTGCAGCGAACGCATAGAAATGGAGCTGCATCAGAAAATTGACAACGATGAAAAAATTGTTAAATTGGAAGACCGCATACAGCTTTATAAAACATGTATTAACCAGTTCTACAATAGGTTGATGCTAATGCTGAGTACCTCCGCTGCAACTCCGCAGACCACTCTAAGAACTATAGGCCATGACACAATCGAGCATCACTTGGCATATGCCCAGGACATAATGTTAAATGCAGTTCAGGAAACTGTAGACAATTGCAAAAATAAGCTGAAGGAAGTGCGCTGAAGATTTATCGAAGACACATAAAAGAAACGACTCTTTAGTGTTGGAACACATAGAACTCACTAAGAGAATGGAACGAGAGTTTTTACAAAAAGAACATCGTTATCTGCAGCACACACTAAAATGGAAAACATTAATGATGCCAATGAGAATCTTCAGCAACGAAATGCAATTTTAGTATAAGAATTACTTCAGGAGAAAAGAGAGCTAGAGGGACAGTTTCAAAAAACTCTTTTGGAATACAATCAAGCAACTATGCGCGTTAAGGATCTGCGCCAAGAAAACCAACAGAAATCGATTCTTGCTGTTGAGCTGCACTCAAAGGTAAAGAATAGTCAAGGCCAATTAGAAGAATTGTTAAAGAAACTGCAGTGCCAGCAGCTTGCAAAGGATACAATGCAGCGTGATAAGGCCACTTTGCAAGAAGATAATATGAGACTTAAAAACGAGCAGACCCTACTCACCGATAATTTAAAAAAAAAAGGAAGGTGAACTCCAACTGTCCTTGAAACGATTTTGGAAGCTGGAAAAAATTCGTAGTAATATGGAGCAAAAAATTCGACATTTGCGATTGGATAGTGAGGATCGACATAAAACCACGCTTAACCATGAGATTGGGGGACTCAACCTTCAGATTGAACAACTAAAGAAGCTTAGCTCTGATCAGCAAAACGCTATATCCCTACTCAAAGATAAATTGAAGGAAAGTTAGGAGAAAAACGTAAAAATAAATGAAAAGCAAACAGAGGATCTACGAAAAGCTGACATGATGCTAAACAAAATGAAAGCGGAACTTAATCAGAAGGGGGAGAAAATTCTGAGGGTAGAGAGTGACAATGAGACTCTGCGTTCTCAACTAATAAGGCGAGATACGGAGCAACAGAGCTATAATGAGTTCTTGAATAAAAAACTTTTGGATTTGAACGAGCAACTTACCAAAAGTCAGAACAAGGTCCAAGAGCTGCATAAGAATAATGAAAATCTTATTGGCAATCAGAAGGCGGTGGATGAAATGGAAGAAAAGCTGAAACAAGAGCATATCAAATGCGATCAGCTGACACTCGAGTATCCGCTACTAGAAGTTAAGCATCAAGCTTCCATAGACGAGCGAAACCGTAAAGGACGACATTTTGAATTGAGTCGTGAGCAACAACAGCCAGTTGGGCATTTCCAACATGATGACGATCAAGCAGAGCAGGCATCGCCACAATCGGATGCTGCACATGTTGATAATAACAACAACAACAAATGGTCTTTGTGTAAATGTTCTGGTTCCTTCTTAATTTTGGGTTTTATGGTCTGTTTAGTTTTGGCATTACTGGTTGCTGTTTCCATCAATCGATTACATTAAATTAAGAGGAATTTCTCTTATATGAATTAGATGATATATAATATATATTATGATATATATTAGAATGTGACAAAAATTTAAAGAAGATTAAATATAATGTAGTCAAATTACGTTTTAAACGAAAATACTTTTTTTAATATTCAGCTTAAGTCGTCCCACATATACCGAGTCGATATAGTTATAATGTTATACGAGTGTATGAGCCTTAAACTAAAAGATGGCGTTAAAGTCGGGCGGAGACGCCTTTGAGATACAAAAAAAAAAAAATAAATATAAAATATACATAGTGCTTAAGATTTGTTTGCCAAATTTGGTTACGATGTCTTCATAAACAACCTTAGACAGATGAATTTTGAAGGAAAAATGTTTACATTTGACCGATCGTTCCTATGGGAACTATATCAACCGGTTTTGATCAAATTTGGTACAGTGCTTGAGCTCACAAACAAACGAAATGCAAGGAATTTTTTTTAGCTTTTTAACGTTTTTTAACCGATTTGTCCTATAGTCAACCAATTTCGATCAAATTTAGTACAGTGCTTGGGAACTTTAAAAAGCCTCTGCTAATTTTAGTTACGATATCTTCATAAACAAACAAATAATCCATCTAAAACTTTTGTGTTTTTTTCGATATCTTCTGAAAAACTCCTATGGGGGGAACTATATAATGTAACCTCGATATCAAAAAAGTAGAATAAACTTGTCTTCTATGGATAATAAGGGATCTAGGTTTGTCAAGCTCTTACCATCTCCGAGATCTAGGCGTTCATACGGACAGACGGACGGGCGGGCAGACAGATAGATGGGCATGAGAGTATCGACTTCTCTAGTCAACCTGATAATACTTCAGGTAACTTTAGGTGATCTCCGACTACTCCTTCTATATATTACATACATTTTCGGCTTGCACAAACTTAACATACCCTTTGTTCCATACGGTACAGGGTATAAAAATTATTGATAATACTTGCGGCGGCGAAATTGCCTCATGCAAGAAAACCCGAGCTGGACCCCTACTCATCCAAACCAAAAATTTAACGCAAGCACTTAAACTGCTTAAAATGACACAATTTGGTTATTTTCCGGTTTCTGCCACTTTGCATAACTCGTTAAATTACACTAAGGGTGTCATATACTCCAATGAGCTACGTAACATTCCCGAAGCATAAATCCAACTATAAATGAAATCGCAAAACGTAACTGAAGTATACAAAATTAAAAAATCTGACAACGGTGACCTTAAAGAAACGGGTCTTATCATCCTGACTTTTGCGACAATAAACCTACCGGATTTAAATGGGATACGAAAGAGTGAATGTATGTCCCTACATTCCACTTCCACTCAGATGCCGCAACTGCCTTCGTTTTGGACACACCACTTCATACTGCAGAAGCCCCAAATCGTGTATTAACTGCTCCGCTGAACAACACACGACCGAAGAAGAACGTTGCCAAGACGAAAAATCATGCTTAAACTGTAAAAATTAAACTCCCAGCACAGCCAAACACTGCCCTCTAGACAAGTCACGCCCTGCCTTTATTAAACAAAAAGAAATAACTGCGATAAAATTTTAGACAAAGTTGACGTCATATCCACCGATCATCAACTTTCGCAAATATAGCAGCTACCACATCTATGAAATCCTCTCACCAAACCACACCAACTACAATCCAGGACCTTACAGACAAATCCATTTCAAAACCATTATCAATTGATATGGAACCAAATCATGCCCTACCCAAAACAACCACCAATCAAAAAAGAAAAACAACTTGTCATGAAGACACTTCAAGCGATTCCGATACCTTCCTAAGCCCAAAATCACCACGCAATATTAGTGAAATAATTAATTCCAGAGGTAACGACGTTATGAACACTACTTTTTCTAATGACCATCTTTCTTCCCTTCAAGAAACTCACCTTTTAAAGTTACCATATAATAACATTCCAGTACCGATCAACTATACTATAATAATTAACAAAGCAACTAACAGATTCGGTGGTGTAGCCATTCTAATACACAAATCTTTCCAACATCATGAAATTACTCTGAATAATTATCTTGAAGCCCTAGCAATCGAAGTCCATTCTAAACAAAAAATAACAATATTCTCAGTTTACATTTCCCCAAACATGCCCTTCTCACACAGTAACCTAATCAATACCTTTAACATTGCAAATAACTCTACACCTATGATTATCTCAGGCGACTTCATTAGCTGGCACCCCAGATGGGGCTCACCTTTAGATAACAGACGTGGTAATACATTATCAAATTTCATACAGCGCTCCAAATTAACTGTACTAAACGATAAATCACCAACTCATATAGATTTATCCATTTGCTCACCTCAACAGGTTCCTTTTAGCAAATGGGAAATCCTAGACGACCTCCATGGTAGCGATCACTTCCCAATAGTAATATCATTCTTCCCCTTTTCATCTACACATAGCAACAGTAGACCACATTTTAGAATAAAACATGCGAACTGGGACTCTTTTGTTAGCATCTCAAATACAATTAATACAAAAATTGCAATCTCTACAAACATAAACCAAGAATCAGCCAATATTAAAAGAATAATACTCCAAAGTGCACACAAGAGCATACCTCAAACATCACCCAACTCAAATATCCATAGGGTTCCATGGTGGTCTAAGAAACTTACAGAGCTCCGAGCAATCAAATTTAAAGCACTTAAAAGAATCAAGCAGAACATTACACAAACAAATATTCAGGCCTGTTCTAGATTTCGGCTCGTTTTGAAAAGTCATAGCGAGTGCATTCCGACAAATGGTGTTCTAGATTTCGTCCGAGTTCGAATCCACTTCGAATCGTTTTCGAATCGTTTTCATTTAGACCCGAAGCAGCTGTGTTGTTTGTGTTTGTTTATATGGCGCCAAATTGAAATGGAAGCGACATCATACAGCAGCCGTCTTTTAAAAATGGACACGTAGTAAAAACTTAAACAATTTGTAGTTTGCATTTTAGTTTTAAAAGTATAACGTGTTTATTTTATTTTAGTCAGTAAATTATTTAAAGCAGCAGTTTTAGAGCCACCTTCAGTTACTTCTCTGCTACATTCCGCTTTGTTGAATTGTTGTTTGTTTATTTTCCATAAGCATTTCACAATTGTATTGGTCATGCGGTTAATTATCATCGTTTAAACAGGCACATTTCTTTCTCACAGTCATATTTCCTGTAGTTGACATCGTTAGTGCTTGCAAATTTACCAACATTTGGCAACGTTGGGATTGTGTTTTGCTTAGCACTTCCTTTTTTGCCCCTTCAAAAACTTATTACTACAATTAACTTAAGAAAATCCGGATCATTGTTGTTTGTTTAAAAAGTGCGCCAAATTCCAAGCAAATTACCAGGTGATCAGCTGATCAACCATCGATAAGTTCACTTGTAGGATTACCTCAAGTTTTCGAACATCCACTTTATTAATTTAATTTTTCTTTCTGCCAACATCTTTCTGAGAGACAAATATTTTTAATTTATTTACCAATTTTTTACAATTTATTTTATATACATATTTTAAGCCATCCATTAATAAAACTATCATCGAATTTACTTATGCAACACGACAACACAATACACATTTCGAAGTTCTGTTTTGTCTAAGTCCAGAACACCTTACTTTCATTCCACTGGTTTTGGTTTTGCATGTATACACAATTTAAATAGAAATATTTTGTAATAAAAATATATAATAATAATTAACCTTGATTTGTTGAATTGAGCACATCTAAATTTTCTTAAAACATTAAAAAATAATACAACATTAATTTTGGTGGCATTCATGCGTTTATTTAAGGACACAAAAAAAAAAAAAGACAGCTGTGATTTCAACAATGGTTCTCCGGTTATACTAATTTGTTCAAAAAGTTCACGGAATCATAACCGTGTTGCGCTCTCAGTCAATTCATTTGGTGTCTCCTATTTGCTTTCTTAACTTGCCACATCTGTCATTGACATTCTACTCTTATGCCAACGTAGGATCCAATCATCGCAACATTTTCATACCCTGCACCGTATTGTACAAAGGGTATATTAAGTTTGTGCAAGCCGAAATTGTATTTAACATACAGACGGTGACGCCGGAGACCCCCCAATGTTACCTAAAGTATGATCAGGGTGACTAGAGAGGTCATCTGGTTCATAGATGAAGGGTCGTAGAGTTTATACCTAGGTCGGTTTAAATAAATCCGATTTTAGAATTAAACATTTAAGAGGTGATGTGGGCATAGTAATTCTTTCGGGTTCCGTGATGGAAAATGTGCGGGATGCATGCGATTTTTTCATCAGCCCTCAAATTCCGCGTGATTCAAATTATTATTTTTTGTATAATTATACCCCGTACTTAAAAGTACAAAGGGTATACTAGATTTGAGCAATGTATGCAACGGACAGAAGGAGGCGTGGCAGACCCCAAGTTCTTTATACCAAAATGATTAACATAACCTCGGGTAGCGATTGAGCCGTGTCCGTCCATCCTTCCGTCCGTATGAACGCTTAGATCTCGGAGACTAGAAGAGCTAGAGACACCAAACTTTACCAGCTGATGCGCATTTTTCCTCAGAAGAAGAAGTTTGTTCAATCATGTCAACATCTTTCCCCGATCCCACGCAGTAGGTAGGAATAAAATCAAAAGTACCCACCAATCCCCCACATAGCTCCAGATTTTTTAACGAAACAAGCAATATGTGGTTTATGTGGAGTCACTATATTAGTAATGGGTTATCACCAGATGAACAATCTTATTTTTTAAATCTAACAATTTCAATATAAACTTGTGCCGTCTCCTATTATACGAAATAGTTTAAACTCAACGGCAGTTTGTGCTTGTAATTCGCAACCGGTTTAAACAATGTGAACATTATAATACTTTTCTTTCTTTTGTGCTTACATATATTTATTTTTATTATCACTACCTTTTTTATTACAACGCTTTAATCATCAGTTGTAATTTTTTTTAATGACGTTTTGGTCTTTCTATCGGATCTATCGGAGCTGTCTAATTTTTTAGAGAAACTGGGGCTTATATTTTTGTTTATAGTAGAAGTTGCATATTTCCCCTATCATTATAGTATTTTTGGCCATCTTTTTTTTTATGTAAATATTTTGGGAAATTTTTTTTACAGTAGAACTTCGATATAGAGACTTTGAATGGCCAACCAATTTAGTGAAAATTATGTACTTCAAAAAATTATTTCTTATAAGGATTTCCATTTGTAGGAATTTTGTTTGGACGTGCAGTTGCATTTATTTTTTTAAGTTCATATACGTTAACAGATTAACAAATTTTTAATATTAATTTGTTAATGCTTAAACCTTTTTTTTTAAGGGGAGCCCACTTTTTCCCAAAAGTATAGATTACTGCATTCTGCAGGAACATTTCACAACCAAATTTAGAGCCTATATTGCAGCCAGGGAGGAGTGTAATACAGGTATACCTGGCCCAGCTGGCTCGATTAAGATATACACGGACGGTTTCAAGTTGGAAGACCGTTTAGGCGGAGGCGTCTACATTGAGGATTTCAATGGTAGAACTGCTTTTCGACTCCCGGATCACTGCAGTGTTTTTCAGGCAGAGGTCATTGCAATCCAGTAGGCTTTAATAACAATAAGAAAATTACAACTTCGAAATAAGAACATTTGTATCTATTCGGACAGCCCAGCGGCCATTAAGTTCCTAGCTTCGATGGCTTCGTGTGTGAAGTCAGTGAATAGGGGAGACGGCTGAGCAATTTTTAATTAACCTCATATGTGTCTCAGGACATAGGGACTTCGAGGGCAACTATATTGCGGACGAACTGGCTAGACAAAGAACTACCAGCATCCTCCTTCAAGATAAGAAGGGCCATGGCCAGCTGTAAATTGAGAATACGATATTTTTTCGCTCTCTGTGCAACTAATATGTGGAATCGGCCATGGAACTCGTGTAGGATCTTGCGGCTAGCTTGGCCGACATTCTGCAGTAAAAGAATCACAGAACTTTGCTGTCTGATCTGTTAATTGTGCTATCACAGGACACTGGTTGTTGGGGAACAACGCATCCAGGTTGAATGCACCCCACCTGTAGAAGCTTTGGCGATGAGGAGGAGCTGGTGGAACACTCTTTCGGTCATTGCCGTGGGCTGGGCAGTAAAAGATTCCTGTTCCTAAAGTCACACTTTTTTGACGATTTATTTCAGCTCTCTGAACAGAGTCCAAAATGCCTTTTAAGGTTTATTCAGTCGGCCAGATGGCTTCCTCACCTTATATAGAAGAACATATCGCAACGGGCCTATCCTCTGCCTAAGTGAGTTGGGACGACAGAAGACGTTCTGCTTAAGCTAAAGAAGAGCTATTAGCATCTGTGGGTAAAGTTTTCTAGTTCTTAGCTCCTGTGGTCTTTGAAATTAGGAGACGTACAGACAAAAATTGGTTTAATGGCGGGCTAAGGTTATGGTCTGCTAGTACTTGATGTCTGCTTCAAAAGGAATCGAATTCCAGCTTTTATCTTTATCCAAAACTTTTGTACATTTTTTATTCGGAATTTTTTAATTGTTTAAGTGTTTTGCGTTTTAAGAGTTCAGCTTTCAAAAAGCATACCAATATGTGAACTAGAAGTACCGAACTTCGCAAAGTTTTAAAAAAAGTTATTTTAAATAGTCATGAAAAAATTTGAATACGCTTATTTCTAAAAAAAAAAATCTTTTTTTATAATTTCTTAAATTCTAAAAATAAATTAATTAATATAGAGACAAAATTTTTTTTTGTTTTATAGCTAAAAAAAAGTTTCTTAGATTGCTAGAAATTCTAAAAAAAAATTATAACTTTTTTGGGAATAAGCTTACAATGTATTGCACTATACTTAAATCTATTCCCACACACTTTTAAACTTCTACAACCTACACACAAAAATATTTATATTATTTCTTCTCAAAAAAACTTTTAATGAGAGTTCAATATGGCCGCCTAGTTAATTTACGCTGTAAATGTTAAATAATTCTTAAAGATGGCTTCAAGTTTTTTAGTTGATTGCAAATTAATTTAAGGTATTTTTTGTTCATAACGACCACGCTTGGGTCCAGTTCAAACTTGTTGTATATTTTAGGTTTTACTACAAAAATTCATAAAAGGCTCAACTAACTAAGACCTAAGCCTTAAGTAAGGCCAATCCAACAAATATGCTATATAAAAATGTATGTATGAGTATATATATACTCTATATATATATATACTATGTACTGCAGACATTGCTTATGCAAATATGTAATGTTATTGTCATTAGCCTGGGCTAATGCTTGCCCGCAGGGTGCCAAATAAAAACACCTAAAGCATATAAAGCATAGATAAGTGTTCTATTACACATTATGTACAGCACATACATATGTATATAAGGGTGGGCTAAAAAGTTGTCGAAATATTTTTAGCATAAAATACAATTAAGCCAAAAGTTTTTCAATGTGCTTGGGCTCTTTAAATGCTGTTTATATCATTTAAAAGAAGCCATTTTGCTTAAGTTTGAAAAACTATAATAGTCATAATTGTTGGATATAAATTAAGTTAAAAAAAGTTGTTCAGAGAGCTGAAATTTAGTCGATTTGATCGGGAAAGTACGTATAATATTTGCATATAAATTTTGATTAAGACCACATTGCGTATACGTGATTATCTTAATTCAAAAAATAAAGCTTAGGCTTGTACCAAGCTGTACTATCAAACAATATTTAAAATAATAGAAAATATTCAAAATGTGAAGTCTAGATGACGTCAAGTCTTGAGACCAACTCAGCTACTTAGATTGTGCTTTGCTTAATGATGTCATTGGCTTTGTGGAGCACAATTTATAATATTACAATTATCTATATTTATGGCAGGATTTTAATGCAGTTTTTTATAAATCAAGAGACATAACATAAAACATAACATAAACAGACATAAAAAATGACTTAAAAACTTAGAAAATTTGAGTAAGTGGAAGGGTAAAGCGGTAGAAGAAGCTCTTACTAAACTCTTAAATTAAGGCGTTAGGTCAATGGACAGACGGAGATGCCTTCAAATTAAAGCAAATTTGTTTTAGAGTTACACAAGAAAATTATAAAATTAAGAAATATATTTATAAATAAAAAATATTTGACCGCATGAATAGCTGTAGGTCTTTTGTTGGCATTGACCTAAGATGGAAGGGACTAATCCGTTCCTGTCCCATAAGACTGGCTCTGTCCCATAACAGCGGTGGGCAGTCACAGAGAATATGCCTGGTGGTTTCATCGTCTTCAAGATAAGAACAAGTGGTGGCCAGATAGGTATGCTGCCACGAGTTTTAAGTCCGATCTGCCAAGACCTTTTGACTTGATCATATCCAGCACCGGTAAGGAGAACCAGTATCTTCTAGGTTCTCCTGTAGCCCATTTGTTTACCATGGTCTTGATTGTGAACCAACCAATACCACAGGACGGCGCAGATTTGGTCAGGATGGTCTCCTGTCGTGTTAGATTGTCAGCGATCGTGTTACCATCCATCCTTGAGTGTTCAGGTACCCAACATAGCACGACTTTGTTTCGGGAGAATAGGGTTTGGAGGTAGTTAAAGCATTCTTTAACCATCGTAGAGGATATGCTCCAAGATGATAATGCCTTAAAAGAAGCTTGGCTACCTGAGTAAATAGAGATGTTAGCTCCCCTAAATCCCTTGTGAAAGATACTAAGATCGCAGATCTCTATGGCATGAATCTATGCTTGAAAGACGCTGGGCCAGATGCCCATTGCAGTAGAGATTCTGGTGTTTGGTCTAACGACTTCAACAGTTTTGCTCAGTTTTGGACCCATCCGTGAATCATTGTTGCCACCGGAGGTTTCCACAGGGGCTGCCATCAGCCCAAGTCTCCCGAGAAGAGATCTAAATTTCTTTACTAAGGGACTTAGCACATATCTCGGAATTTGAGCTGTTGCCAAATAAAACTAACTGATTACTAGCGATTATTAGCTAGCCAGTTAAATAACGTTCTCCTTCTCTGAGAATCTCCATGCACCTAGGCAAAAAAAAGTTTATTTTGGATCGGAACTTGTTCCACTAAGGAGCATAAAGACTGACCATAGCGGCGAAGTATAACATAGTCTACCCCATTTTCATTGATATTACCATAAGTGCCCAGTCAATGACATCTTTTGTAAGGTAATAGAAATATTTGGTTTAAAAGAGAGTAGCTTGATAAAATTCAGAGTTAGAGCCATTATATTAATCAATATTTCGGCTTGAAACGATTTACATATTTGGTGCTACCAATTTCACAAAATTTCTTCGTTTTCGTTTTTTTTAGCAAAATTTTTTTGACCAAGTATTATAATTATTTATTTATTTGCCTTATTTGCAACTAATTTGCTTTAAATTCCCGCCTGACAAAACTTCGGAACTCTGTTTCTTGTCTTACAGGTTCTATCAAATAACAATCAACAAAAATATGTAGAAAGCATGTTCAAATGTTGGGCAAAATGTGTTTAAACTTGTTGAAATAGTTTCAGCTTTATATTTATATTTTGACATAATTGCATTTTGTTCGAAATAGTAGTGCAAAAGTTAGAAGTTCCAAAGGCAATAAACATAAAACAATTCATAAGAAAAACTTTTAACAATCAAACAGCTACTGAATTATATTTATTTTCTCTTAATTTTAGGGTTGTCTCGAAACTCATGGAATGACTACTGGTCGATATAGATATAGTCCGTCTTCATGAACGCCTTGATCTGATTTGTTTGTTGAAACGACCCAAATTTGTGATTGAAACCTCTTATTAAATTATTACAAAATATCTTTTTGTAATTTGACAGACTCTCTTCTTAAGCTTTTCCCACATTTCCTTGGTCTCTGATGCATCCAAAGTTTAGAAAAGTACGGCACAAGTACCTTTTTATAAATTCATTCATTGTGTGGCCATGACAACCCGTTCTCGGGTTACGGCCGACCTCAGATGCTCTCGCCAGGTGCCTCTGCTTTGCGCGCGCCTTCTCCAATTAGAAATACCAAGGGAGGATACGTTCTCCTCCACTTGATCTTTCCATCAGAGTTGTGGTCGTCCCCTTCGTTTACCTTCGTCGGCTTTCGCTTCGAATACCTTTTTCGCTGGAGTATCGTTATCCATACGTACGACATGCCCGAGCCAGCTCTGTATTGAGATGCGCTGGATAACATCTATGTCGTCGTAGAGATCGTACAACTCGTGGTTCATCCGTATGCGATAGTCGTCCTTAAAAGGAACGGGAGCAAAGATTTTACGAAGAATTTTCCTATCAAACTCCCCAAGAGCAGATGCATCTGTCAGTGGCTCAACCCATGCTTCTGCGCCGTATAAGAGCACGGGCAAGATGAGCGTCTTGTAGAGTGTTACTTTGGTTGGTCGAGAGAGGTCTCTGCTGCACATCTGCTTACTGAGACCATAGTAACACCTATTGGCAAATGTAATTCTCCGCTTTATCTCCAGGCTGAAGTCATTTTCAGTGTTAACGGCGGTGCCAAGGTACGTCAATTCCTTGACCACTTCAAAAGTATAGCGGTCCGCTGCAACATGGGAGCCCAGGCGCCGTGCGCCCCTGTTCCTAGACAGCATGTACTTCGTCTTGCCCTCGTTTACCGCTAGACTCACTTTCGCTGACTCCTTTTCGATTGCGAAAAATGCAGCAGTAACATTTCGCTTACAAGGCCCGATGATATCGATATCATTAGCGTATGCAAGAAGCTGGACACTCTTGTAAAAAATAGTGCCATAGCGATGTACACCGGCCTTCCACAGTACCCCTTCCATCACGAAATTAAAGAGGTCGCATGATAGAGGGTCGCCTTGTCTGAAACCTCGAACAGTATTGAAAGGTTCGGAGAGATCCGTTCCTAGCCTGACTGAGCTGATGGTGCCGCTCAATGTCATTTTGCAAAAACGAATCAGCTTTGCAGGAATACCGAGCTCAAACAAGGTGGTGTATAGGCGATCCCTTATCAGGCTATCGAACGCAGCTTTGTAATCGATAAAAAGATGATGAGTATCGATCTGTTTCTTGTGGGTATTTCCAGGATTTAGCGTAGAGTTAAGATCTGTCTGTGGTGGACTTACCAGGTCTAAAGCCGCACTGATAGGGTCCGATCAGTGTGTTGGCATATGGCTTAAGTCTTTCACATAATACGCTCGACAGGATCTTCTATGAGATGGCAATAAGACTGATTCCCCGGTAGTTGGCGCATATCGTCGGCTCAGTATAGGACAAAGGACACTAGCCATATTTTGTGTAGGATGCTGATGCATGCAGCCTATCAGCTCGTCGTCACTAGCCTTAAACAACTCTGCAGGCAGTCCATCAGCACCGGCTGCTTTGTTGCCGCAAGTACCTTATCATTCTTAAATATCCGAAATGGCTACAAGATCACAGTCACTAGCTATCTATCCGACTGTGGTCGCATTTGTGACGTCACAATAATTTATTTTTCTTTACCGATTACCTTCATAGTTACATAGGGTTGAGGGTTGTTCCGTTCGTCAAAATTTGTTTAGCAATATTTCAGTTTGGTCGCTCAGTGCAGAATATTTCGGCCCTGAATTCAGGCATGGAAATTTAACAAAGCCTCATGCCTTTGTAAAATTTTCAAGGGATGATTCAGCACAATGAATGAAATAAACAATGAACAAATGAAAAACTCAGCAAGATCTCTGATAAATATCACCAGTGGTTTGAGTCCTGGCTGATCATCACTGAATTCATAGCTGATTCAGGTCTGAACGTCTAGCACAAGTGTTTATTGAATTCAGCGACAAATTCATGGCTCAAAAAGTCATCTCCATTTGCATGTCTGATTCAGGGGCAGAACTAAGCTGATTGATAGCAAACAACAACAAATGTTATGCAAATCCGCTTACTGCCCTCGTCTGTGTCTCTGTGTGGGTGTGCTGTCTGACTTTATTGGTCGCCTCCTGAGCTACCTGTCGTATACTTGATATACATTATTTCTCTTTCGCACTCTCGCGCTCCTTGGACGTTGTTGTCAAAGTAACTTCAATTGAATGAATGAGTGATAGAATGTTTGACTGTCTGTCTGACTGACTGACTGACTCATTGTTGGAGTCTTTTATGCGTCGTATTTATGGGCCATGTTTAGCTCCTTTGTTCCTTTGCTGCTTTGCCATGTCTTTTGGCCTTATTTAAAAGCATAATTTTTGTACTATTTATGGCGCATATTTATTTTATTTGCTTGCTGTCCTTATTTTTAATTCGTTATACATTTTTGTTCTTTTTGTTTTTTATGTCAAGGTGGGAGTAGCAAAAAAAAAAAAAACACTCAGCTGTGTTGTCAATTAAGTTAATTAATGCGTCGAATAAGCTGACGCTTAAGCGCTGTGACTACAAAATTCCAAAAAAAAAAAAAAAACAGACATTGACATAGGCGACGCCATTTTGTTGTCCTAGCAGCTGTTGTTGTAGTTGTCGTTGTCATCGTTGTTGTTGTTGTCACCAACTTGTACATTGCCCTTCATCGAGTCAATCACACAGGACGGACAAAAATAATTTTGACGCGTATGCTCATTTTTTTTTTTTTTTTATTTAAATACCCTGGTCCAAGGGTATTATAGATTTCGACCCAAATTGTAACCAATTATAAAGTTTGTTATTTCAGGTTGACAACTGAAACCGATTTGGGCGCAGCAACATTTTGTGGCTTACAAAAGTCAACTGATTAAGTTTTAAACTTTTTTGTAAACATTTTTTTAACAGACTAAAACTGAGCACAAAATTAAATATTTTTAGCGAAAAAAGTTTGGAGCTGGCAAATTTTTAACTCCGATCCGGTAAGACGATGTTGAATATTTGCGGCTTTTAAGAAAATAAAAAAACTGGTGCCTGTAAAGTCGGTTTTACGGGCGAAGATTTTACGTGACAACGTCCTTTTCTCGGTAGAATATTTATTGATATGAATATTATAAAATTGCACAATAGGAACAAGGAATTGAATGAAAATAAGAATTGCACAAATTGTAACTATAGAAATATATTTTGTTTGCTAAAACATCGTACATGTAAACTAAAACCTTAACTAATTCCTATTTGAGTGATTTTGTTGAGGATAGGACGATGATAGGAGAAATAGGAAATGAAAGGAAGTGTTTCTGCTGTAATGTGTCTTGCGAAAGTCAAGTCGATGGTTGTTTCTTTTACCGTAGTTGACTTACAAACGTTTGATACGCAATCAAGATTATACGTATATTTCATGAAATTAAGAAACGAGTTGTCAGACTTTACGTTTTCGTATCTCTTAATAAAATAAAATTTTCTCGGCAGTAGATAATAAATAATAGATAAAATATTTGTTTTTTTTTATAATATGTATTGTTACCAAACTACACAATTAAGGTGTAATTATTAAAGCACAATATATTGTTACTAAACTACACAATTGAAGGTATAATAATTGAAACACATTCAATTTAATTATATGTATGTAATAACCGATGTAAGCTGCTATTAAATTTTTTTATTTTTATTAATTTCAATAAAATATCTAACCATAATAATTAATATTGCATGACATAATAATTATTAAACACAAATTTGCGTTAAAAAAATAATTTCAAAAATTATTATCATTTTGCTTACAAAAGTATTATTATATTACTTATTAGTATTATTATTAGTATTATTAGTATTATTATATTATCGTTACGATTATTTATCGCTACACTTATCGTTACGGTTATCGTTAGACTTTTTCAATGGTGCCACCCATACAAACCTAATTTAAGACGTTGTCACGTCAAAAAAAAAAGAATTTATTATGTAATATAATTTTCAATTTCCCGAAAAATACATCAGATTAAAAAGAGGCTAAATTTAGAACTTTTGATCATAAAATTTTGACCTAATGGAATCCTTCGCTAGGAGTGGTTAAAGATATATAAAAACTTTAAATAAGATTTTATTTAATTCTTTTGGCTGAAAACAAAATCTAAAATCGCAAGTAAATCTACAATTCGTATTTTAAACAATATCAAAAAAGGATTTTTAATTGAAAATTAAAATTTTAATTATTTCGATATTGTATAAAAATTGTAATTTATAGACTCGCCTTGTGTTTGGATATATTTAATTCAAGTATAAAATATTACGCCTAGTAGGCAGCAGTGAGAAAAAACAAAACTTTATGTAAAAAAACTATGTCAAAATTCTTAGCGCCAAGAATTTTTTAATTTGTACGCCGCTGCTGCTCATTTTTTTATAATGAGTACTTTATATAAGATGGGACTAAAAAACAGCTGTTCGCACTAAAAACAAAAATTTATGTGCTGCAGATTATTTTGATAGCATGAGCAATGTCGCGTAGGCAAAATACATAGATAAACCAACTTTATGAAGGAGCACAAAATTGCATCATTAAAGGAGTGGGGGACCACCCAATTATTTGGGACCTCACATATAAATATCATCACATGACTCACTGATTTTTATTTATTTATTTTTAGCGCCGTTTGGTCACAAACTCTACGAATGCAATTTGTTGCCCTTTTTTTACACTGCTCCGTACTGGCCTTAAGCGAGAAATTTATTTTAAAAACGAATTGGAAGCAATTTGTACAAAATTGGGCACATTAGGAGAATAGGATAGGAACAAGGCTCAATTTCTGCTGCACAGCTTATTTGTTTCAGGACTGATTATCTGATTTTACAGCTCTAAAAAAGTTTAGTCAATCATTGGAACAGTGGAAACGAAACGCAATCGGGCATTCAACGAGTCAAGCGCAACAAATTTTATTTCACTTGTTACTACACAACATTCCACTTTGAATGAGCACCTATTGAACCACAACAAATTGTTAAGTGAATTAAAAAAAAATAAATTGAAATACCTCGACTTTATCATTATTTTTTACCTGAATTTTTGAACGTTCTAGTTTGATTTTTAGATATTTGTTTGCTAGAGTAGAAATGTTTTGCAACTTTTGGCTTATAAATGAACTTTAGATAAAAATAATCGAAATACTGACCAATTTTTAATTATGAAGGGTTAAAATAAATAAGTTTTTTTGCTACAAGTTTTTAGCTTAGCAAAGCATTTTGTTGAATATTTGTAAACAAATTATTAAAACTAACAAGAGTGAGTAAATATTTTAAAATTTGATTTAATCTTGTTATTTGAATACTATTCAACAAAAAACAATCGTCAAAAACAATCTACTTCTACCTACCTCGTGCAAAAAGCGTGCGTGAAAGGTGTCACAGCTAAAAACTTAACGTTTGAATATTAATCAGTTCGCGAAATGCGTGGGTTAAGAATACATTAAGAAATTACGCGATATTAGTGGTTTTTCGATATTCCAATAAAGAGTTGCTGTAAAAAAGAAGCAATAAGTACATAAAGTGGTTGTAGATGGCGCGCCTCAAAAATTAAATGAAATGATTTAAATTAGAACCTAAAATAAATAAAACCAACAACCAATAAATAAAATACTTTCCTTAAAATTCCAAATATGCCTACTAATAAATCGTATAAATAAAAGAATTTTTATGAAAATATGGCATCGCATTATTCAGAGGTAGGATTTATTATCAAAGAAGTGCTTAAATGCTTAAACTTAAAGTAATAAATGGATTTTACAGCTGTAACAAAGCTTTACCTAATTATCGGAACAGTGGGAACGAAACGTTATTGGGCAATCAACACATAAAAAACCAAGCACGAAAAACTTTATTGCGGAACAGACGGCAAATGATAAAATTTTACAAATATGACTGTAAGGTATGAAATACGCAGTAGATACGTTTCCAGAAAATACGCATACAAATTTTACAGTATTCATATAAAAGTAGGGCTTTGGTTGTCCGTTTAATATCAGCTTATGATATAAAATAATCGCTTTTACATGGGAGTTAGATTTTTTATTAAAATTAAAATTTTGTATTAAATTTTTTTTTTTAAATAGCTAAGGAAAAAGGAAAAAAATTCAGTTATTTAACATGATTTTATTTATTTTAAATATCTGTAGCAGATTTTCTTTAAAGTATTTTGAGCTTAAGACTCTTTTAATAAAAATAGTATTTACGAAATGATTTTTTCAGGGATCGCAAATAAGAGTTATGTGGTTAAAAAAATCAAAGGGGAAAAAGTCTTTGGATGAAAGTACAAGGCACTATAACATATATCATATTTTCGATGGACTATCCGAAAAAAGGATAAACTTTTATTCTTAACTTTAATTAAAAAAATCAAGCTTAACTCTTATTTTTTGACTTAAAAAATAAAAATTATTTAATAATAATTAAATGTCAATTTTTATTTAAAAGTTGCAAGATAACTCTTATTTTTCAATTTTTATAAAAAAAATGTAAAATAAAAATTATTGACCAATTTTTATTTTATAAATTGTGAATTAGAGTTATTCTTCAATTTTAATTATGTAAATTGAAAATAAAAGTTACTGAGCAATTTTTGTTTTAAAAATTGAATATATTAATTGAATTTAAATATCTTTTGAACCATGGGGAGTATTACAATGATAGACATATTTTTGTGAAGCACACTTCAACACCTTTCCATCGATGACCAAAATATCCTTGAAGGATTAGTATAAAGGATCCCATTAGGAAAAATATGAAATTGTGACACCTTTTGAAGGGCATATAACCATGATTGACGTATTTTTTTGATGCTCATATTTTCATCGACGCCAACTCCTAGAAGGATCAATATAAAGGATTTCACAAAACAAAATTTAAGTGTTGAACCAGTTATTTGTAAACCCAAAAAGCCACACTTACCATAATTGGTATATACTCATCTATCGTTTGGTTTCAGACGCTTCAAAATTTGGAGCAACTTTGAAATAAAGGGTAAATTATAGTCGGGATGCCCCTACTTCCTCCATAAAATATATTATTTATTGGTTGTTGGTTTTATTTATTTTAGGTTCTAATGTAAATCATTTTATTTAATTTTTTTATATACTTCTTGCTTCTTTTTTACAGCAACTCTTTACTGGAATATCGAAGAGCCACTAATATCGCGTAATTTCTTAATGTATTCTTAACCCACGCATTTCGCGAACTGATTAATATTCAAACGTTAACTTTTTAGCTGTGACACCTTTCACGCACGCTTTTTGCAGGAGGTAGGTAACATAGAAGTAGATTGTTTTTGACGATTGTTTTTTGTTGAATAGTATTCAGATTAAATCAAATTTTAATTTGCTTAAAAAATATTCAACAAAATGCCTTACTAGGCTTAAAACCTGTAGCAAAAAAACTTATTTATTTTAACCCTTCATAATTAAAAATTGGTCAGTATTTCGATTATTTTTACCTAAAGTTCATTTATAAGACAAAAGTTGCAAAAAATGTCTACTCTAGCAAACAAATATCTAAAAATGATACTCGAACGCTCAAAAATCCAGGTAAAAAATAATGCTAAGGTCGAGGTATTTAAATTTATATTCTTTTTTTAATTCACTAAACAAGAAGAATGTTGAACCAACGAGTATAAAAATAGATAGAGACGAAACAACGGCTGTTAGCGTTTACTCGCTGGTTTCGCTGTTGAGACACCCCAAAGTTACCTAAAATATGATCAGGGTGACTAGAGAAGTCGATATACCCATGTCCGCCTGTCCGTTTGTCCGTCCGTCCGTCCGTCTGTCCATTTGAACGCCTAGATCTAAGAGATGGTAAGAGCTAGAGTAAGCAAACTTTCACATTAGATCCAATTTTATCCCATAGGCGACAAGTTTATTTGATTTTTTGAATTTGAATTGGTTCCTTTAGGGGTGTTTCAGACGACCTCGAAAAAAACAAAAAGTTTTAGATCAATAATTCGTTTGTTTATGAAGATATCGTAACCAAATTTGGCACACAATAGCTTTTTATAGTTCCCAAGCACTGTATCAAGTTTAATCAAAATCAGTTGACTATATCATATAGCTCCCATAGGACCCACCGGTCCAAAAAATCGTTTTTTATACAAAATTCGTTATGTTTCGTTTGTTTGTAAAGATATTTTAACCAAATTCGGCAATCAGATCTTTTTCAGGTATTGAAGCACTGTGTCAAATTTGATCGAAATCGGTTGACTATATCATATAGCATAGGAACGATTGTTGCATATGCAAATTTAACATTTAACTAATCGTACATTTATCTATTATTTTTATTATATTTGCAGTTGTTTTTTGTGTAAAAGACAAATTAAATTTGGAAATACAAATAGAAAAAAAAATACACTATGAAGTTGTGCATTTTACTGGCTGTTGTGGGCTTTGTGGGCCTCCCACTTGGTAAGGAAAAGAAAGAAAAAGACAAGGAGCTGGGCACAGCAATTGGTATCGATTTGGGCACCACATACTCTTGGTAAGTTGCCTAATGGCGGCTTAAAACAATTTAATTCTAATGTACATGTTTTTGTTCAGTGTGGGCGTTTACAAGAATGGCCGCGTTGAAATTAGTGCGAACGATCAGGGCAATCGTATTACGCCTTCCTACGGGCTTTCACTGCCGATGGCGAGCGTCTGATTGGTGACGCCAATGAAAACGATTCAAAAACGATTCGAACTTAGTCAAAATCTAGAACACCATTTGTCGGAATGCACTCGTTATGACTTTTCAAAACGAGTCGAAATCTAGAGATTAGGCGTGATTATCTATTAAGTACAACCTATCTTTTTTTTATAAATTGATTTTATTAATAACTTGAGAAATTGTTTTCTCTTTCAGTTACTAACAAAATAAATAACCATACTGTTTTAAAATTTAAATTTATTTTTTATTTCTGCTGCGCATTCTACTAATACCCCAAGTAATAGAAATAAATGGGCAATATTGCACATCGATAAGGATCGATAGAGACATCTACGATATTTCGATAGTACAAATAGTGCTGCCACCTTATCTGGAATGTGTCGAAGCTCTTTTACTTGTCATAGTTTGTCGGTTTAATTTAATGGCCGCACGCGTCTTACGTGTTTGATAAGTCAGAAAAAGTTTTAACAATTTTGTTGCACTACGCGTTTAAATTTAATCTACTTAAAACAAAAATTTACGTAAGTGTGGCTAAAAATTAATAATTTGTGAATACATAAAAGCAAAAGTAGCTAAATACGCCTTTTATAACTGCATATGTTCTACGGAGCCCTACAAAAATTGTGCTCCTCAGTACACAGATTATTTTGCATATACATACATATATGTATGTACATGTGTATGTATGTGTATGTGTTTTGTTTTACTTTATTCTTTTGCTGACTTAATAAAAATAAAATTAAATATTAATTAATCTCAATTAGAAGTGGTACAAATTATAAAAAGGTCTTTTCATATACAAATACAAATGCTTAAAATGGCAGAGTGAAATAATATTAAGCGAATAGAAAAATGTGTACAAATATTGTTCAGAATTTTTAATAATTTTTTTCTTCTTTTTCGAACTCTTGATAACTTCTTCCCTCGCCTTTTTTTCTCAAAACAATTTTGATTAAAGTTGGCAGCAGCCTGTTCGGCAAATGCAATAAAGACAGTAAAATGTTTCTAGAAACGCAACAGAAACCGCGTCAGGCTTTGTCCAATGGTTACGATATATCTCTAAAACGTGGTTTTAATTCACATTGTTTTGTGTTCGCATTTAGTACTGCGTGGTTTTGTGGATGTTTGAATTTAAATCGGTTTGTAAATGAAGTAGCAGCCAGAACAACCAAGCAGATGTTTTGGAGCTTATGCACTCTGGTAAAAAGGGCAGAAATCATCTTGTACAGGTTTTACTTCTTAAGGTTTAGTTACTATTTCAATGGAGCTATCTAAACTATTTGTAGATCATGTTTGGACGTGGCGATTTAATCGGTGGGTTCACTAAAAAATCAGATGTGTCGGAGCCTTCTGTCTCCAGTTTTGAACATACGAAAGATAGTGACTTGGAAGCTGAATCGTCTTTATCAAGCGGAGAATCTCGGCGAGACGCTATTCAAAATGATCTGGCAAGAGCACTGCATAATGTAAACATCACTCCTGGACGCGGTCGTGCACTGATGGTGCACTGTTTTAATAGGCCACGCAATGTTGATTTATCACCTTCAGAGGGAATAAGCTTTTGTTCCAGCAGCAAAGCTGAAAGCAGTGATGAGCCTGATCCGAAAACATGCGTTGTTCCTAAGCCGGAAGAAAAAAAATCAGCTGAGCTTTTTAATCCATCCACAACTGCAGGCTCTAAAGGTAATTTACAAATTTATTTCATCGTCATGAAACTTTTTTGTAATTAATTAAGCTAATTCTTATCTCTAATAGGAAAAACAGTTAACTTAGCCTGCAACTATATTGGAATTAAATCGGATCCCAGCAAAGGTGTTTATGTTTATGAAGTTCGTTTTAGCCCGCCCGTTGATTCAATGCAACTTCGAATGAAATATTTAAATGAACATAAACAGCATTTCGGTGGAGCAAAAACCTTCGATGGAGCCATCTTGTATTTACCAATATTATTGCAGAATAAACTGACTACATTTGTGTCAAAGTGCGAAGACAATACTGAAACCGAAGTAAGAGTATTGTTTAAGAAACAGGAGTCTCTCAAAAATTGTATACAACTTTACAATGTATTGTTTGATCGAGTAATGAAAACATTGAACTATGTCAGATTTGATCGAAAACAATATGATCCAACAAGTCCTAAAGTGATTCCATTGGCAAAACTCGAAGTGTGGCCTGGCTATGTAACAGCGGTTGACGAGTACGACGGAGGTTTGATGTTGTGTTGCGATGTATCGCATCGCTTACTTTGTCAAAAGACAGTTTTGGAAATGTTGGTTGAGATATATCAACATAATAAATTGGATTACCAGGATAGTGCCAGGAAGGCTCTCATTGGAAGTGTGATCATAACACGATATAATAATCGTACCTATAGAATTGATGAAATCGCTTTTGATCAAAATCCGCTTAATACTTTCGAAACGTGCGCTGGATCCACCAGTTACATTGATTACTATAAAAAGAATCACAACATTAATGTGAGAGATACCAAACAGCCATTGTTGTTGAGCATAAAAAAGACTAGAGGAGATGGAAACAACACTTTAAATGAAGATATACGTTTTTGTTTAATTCCGGAACTATGTTACCTTACTGGGCTGCGTGATGAAATGCGTGCTGATAAAAAACTAATGCGTGAAATAGCAACATTTACAAGAGTTACGCCAAAGTTCGAGTTCACTCCAGTGCAGCAGTCAATACAGTTGAAGCAACATTCAATCAAATTTAGATCCGCAGATTCAGTTTCCAAATCGAACTACACTTGAATCTCAAAAATGACTACATACTTCAACTATCCCAGCAAGGAGCTGCAGGAAGAGCTGAGCTGCATTGCCAAGGCCATTGTTGCGCCCAGCAAGGGCATTCTCGCCGCCGATGAGTCCGTGCAAACCATGGGCAAGCGTCTGCAGGACATTGGTGTGGAAAACACTGATGAGAACCGCCGCGCTTACCGTCAGCTGTTGTTCAGCTCCGACCCCAAGGTCTCTGAGAATATTTCTGGTGTGATTCTTTTCCACGAAACTCTGTACCAGAAGACCGATGATGGTACACCTTTCGTTGAGGTCTTGAAGAAGAAGGGCATCATTGCCGATATTAAGGTAGATAAGGGTGTTGTGCCATTGTTCGGCTCTGAGGATGAGTCGACCACACAGGGCTTGGATGATTTGGCCGCTCGTTGCGCTTAATACAAGAAGGATGGTTGTGACTTTGCCAAGTGGCGTTGCGTTTTGCAGATTGGCAAGAACACCCCATCTTACCAATCCATCTTGGAGAATGCCAATGTCCTGGCTCGTTATGCCTCCATCTGCCAGTCGCAGCGCATCGTGCCCATTGTTGAACCTGAAGTGTTGCCCGATGGTGATCATGACTTGGATCGCGCCCAGAAGGTCACCGAGACTGTATTGGCTGCCTGCTACAAGGCGTTGAACGACCACCATGTCTACTTGGAGGGCACACTCTTGAAGCCCAACATGGTTACTGCTGGTCAATCATGCCCCAAGAAGAACACACCCGAGGAAATTGCCTTGGCCACCTAACTTGCTCTGCGTCGTACTGTTCCCGCTGCTGTTCCCGTCATCACCTTCTTGTCTGGTGGCCAGTCTGAGGAAGAGGCCTCCGTCAACTTGAGCGTCATTAACAAGGTGGCTCTCTGCAAGCCGTGGGCTCTGACCTTCTCTTACGGTCGTGCTCTGCAGGCCTCCGTCTTGCGTGCCTGGGGTGGCAAAAAGGACAACATTGGTGCTGGTCAAAACGAATTGCTTAAACGCGCCAGGGCCAACGGTGAAGCTGCCGTGGGCAAATACGTTGCTGGCAGCGCTGGAAGCGGTTCCGGTTCCCTGTTCGTGGCCAACCACGCCTACTAAATGGATGCAGCTACGATCACAATCAATTGGATTAACTGCGGTAGCCAATTGAGCTTGGAAGTTTTGATTATTTATTTTTTAAGTTACAAGAAAAAAATAATAAAGAAATGAAAATATGTTTTATTGAGATGAAAATTTAATTGTAGTTGTAAGCACAAAATGTTGAAATTATGCAATTTATCTTATTTAAAAAAAAAAAAATTCAATGTTTAGATGTAAGAATATTTCGCAAACACAAAAAGCACAAACAACAACAAAATGCAACAAGAACAACATCAACAAAAAGCACGTAAAAACAACAACAATTTACTTTTAAACATTGAATTTTCGTGTTTATTATTATTTTTTAAAACGTTTACTTCAATAAATGTATGCAAATGTTTTTCTATAATTATTATTATTACTATTACAAATTATGATTATGATTATAATTATAAGTATCAAATGACGCAAATAAAATCAGCGCATGCTTGGGCTTGAAAAATTTTATACTAATGTTTCCAAATGCCCAGAAGCAATGGAAATTCTTAATAACTGGGGACTATCACTGTCACAAATAAACAGTGGTGTTGAAGGTCGTACGATGAACGCAGAGCAAATATATTTTGCTAAAAAGCAAATTTCGGCTGGATCAAAATCAGAGTTTTCTAGAGAAGCTGCAAATAACACTGTCCAACAGTGAAAAAGAACTTTTCAAGTGACCTAGTGTACGTTGTAGGTCTTGACGAGTAGATCACGATAGCGTTTTTAAAAATTGTCTAACACCCCCAAAATCGGAAGTTATCGCTTAAAAACCGTTTTTCGGGTACTGCGATCACTCCCACTATCACAACGTCGCCATTTTTCAACCGATTTTCGATTGCTTTACGGCTTTGGAAAGAAGAAGATTCAAGCTTTAAGATGATATACACTTGTTTGTACTTTATACAAAGCAACTACGAGATTTTCTAAAAGATATCTAAGATTTACACTTTTTTTATTCGATTTTCACACTTTGAAGTCATTTTTATATAACATTTTGTTAAAACACCTTTACTTTTTTACATTTAGTCTTAAAGAAATTTTAATTCCGAGTAAGAAAAGTTTTGGTTTATTAAAATCGGTCGATAAATGCTTAAGTTACGACGCCTTTTGTAAACAAGAAAATTCAATTTTCATCGACAAAAAAAAATGTTTTA
This sequence comes from Chymomyza amoena, assembly GCA_037043745.1. NCBI lineage: Eukaryota > Metazoa > Arthropoda > Insecta > Diptera > Drosophilidae > Chymomyza > Chymomyza amoena. The sequence goes on along the minus strand of JBAMAX010002782.1, from coordinate 1,348 downwards.
GATGGATAATTCGTTTGTTCATGAAGATATCGTAACCAAATTTGGTATAATGCTTAAGAACAATAAAAAACTTACAAGTGCCAAATTTGGTCGCAATATTTTAGAAAACAAACGAAATACAACAAATTTTGTTAAAAAATCGATTTTTTGACCGATAATTCCTATGGGAGCTATATGATATAGTCTACCGATTTTGTTGAAATTTGGCACATTGCCTAAGTGCTCTTAAAAATTTCAAAAACGCCAAATTTTAACAAAATCGGTTGACTATATCATATAGCTCCCATAGGAATTATCGGTCAAAAAATCGATTTTTTAACAAAATTTGTTGTATTTCGTTTGTTTTCTAAAATATTGCGACCAAATTTGGCACTTGTAAGTTTTTTGTTGTTCTAAGCATTATACCAAATTTGGTCACGATATCTTCATGAACAAACGAATTATCCATCTAAAACATTGTTTTTTTGTCGATGAAAATTGAATTTTCTTGTTTACAATAAGCGTCGTAACTTAAGCATTTATCGACCGATTTTAATAAACCAAAACTTTTCTTACTCGGAATTAAAATTTCTTTAAGATTAAATGTAAAAAGTAAAGGTGTTTTAACAAAATGTTATATAAAAATGACTTCAAAGTGTGAAAATCGAATAAAAAAAGTGTAAATCTTAGATATCTTTTAGAAAATCTCGTAGTTGCTTTGTATAAAGTATAAACAAGTGTATATCATCTTAAAGCTTGAATCTTCTTCTTTCCAAAGCCGTAAAGCAATCGAAAATCGGTTGAAAAATGGCGACGTTGTGATAGTGGGAGTGATCGCAGTACCCGAAAAACGGTTTTTAAGCGATAACTTCCGATTTTGGGGGTGTTAGACAATTTTGAAAAACACTATCGTGATCTACTCGTCAAGACCTACAACGTACACTAGGTCACTTGAAAAGTTCTTTGATTTTTGTCAATTCTGTAGGACAGTGTAATGAATTGCTTAAAATAGTTCACTTGAATAATTGGCTCTTGATACATTGTGAAAGGGATATTAAAGCTGCTAGAACACTCATTTATAATATGGAACGCGGCTGTCAAGCTTTTGGTATGCGTATATCAAAACCCCGAATAGTGTCCCTACAGCAGGACCGTGTGGAGACCTTTGTGAATGGCTTGCGTCACAATATTGATAAGCAAACTCAGATTGTTGTTTGCATAACACCAAACATGCGAGATGATAGATATGCCTCTATCAAAAAAGTTTGCTGCTCTGAGCTACCGATTCCATCACAGGTATGAATGCTCAAAAAGTGTTAAGGTGATAATAATTTTGTTTTATTTATATGTTATAGGTCATAAATGCCAG